>JAZKJV010005895.1:0-313289 GCA_037367405.1 Ottelia alismoides | reverse complement strand
TGACATACAACTCAACAACATACTCCCTTTTTCCTATTGAATATGGTTATCATAATTGATAGATACATTTTTTTAAACCTTGTGCATGATGAATCTCAGATTCATCACTCTAAAAGTCATGAATTAAGCTCAAATGCCTAAAAATCATTGGCATTTCTTCATTTATTTTGCATAATTAGCATTCATGCCTGTTTTTGATAAGAATTGCATTTTATCACTCATTATTGCACAAAATAAGAAGACAAAAATCTCATCCAAAATAACCGGTAAAATATCATAACTTCCTTGATTTTTAACTAATTCATGCTAACTCCAAATGACTTGAAACCATCTCCATTATGTACATATCACTGACAAGAATAAATGAAAAATACAAAAATCACTAACCTAAATAAGTGGATCAAAAACCCAAACCCTAGTTCTAGGATTTTCGAATCAAAACTTTGATATCTTCCTCATCCAGTGTTCGATTTGATCCTACTCACTTTTCTCATACAGTGTCCGATTTGATCCTACTCACTTTTTGAACTAATGAACATTCAATTACCTTCAAAACAAGACCAAGTTCAAGTGAATCGGAGCTCATATGTGAAAGTTGGGTTTTGGGCCTCTTTTGTACATTTTGTATTTTAACGTTTTTAACCTATTATTTTATGTACATAATTAACTCATTTTATTTTATTTACTTTTCATTTATCTTCTTTGATAAAAGTTTTATTAAAATGCGCAAAAATCCAAATCCAAACTAAGCTTGAAATCAAAGAAACTAATTGAGTCAGTGTTTTCACTAACTGATTGTATAAAAATTGTCTTCTTCATGTCTTATTTTATTTATTCTTTTCTTAATTAATAAAAATCCAAAAAAATAGATTAATGTGTAAATATTTAACATTGATTTATCCTATTTTTCAGGATTTCTATCTGGTTTAAAAATGGCAAAAAATAGAAAACCCAAAAATCAAGGTATTCTATGTACATGGGATACCCCAAAAATATCACTTTACGCAAATGATCGATTTTAGTTTTAGTCTTCTCATGAAAGTTGTAAATCTAATCGAGACAAGAAACTTCGTGAAGAAACTTTTTCGATCCGAGTTCGTTTGATATTTATTCCGGATTTTCTTTGTATTTATTTGTCTGATTTTTGTGGGGCTGACATGTGGCAGCTCCTGGAGCTGCCATGTGTCAACCATTTTTGAGCTTTTTTAAATGCATTTATAAAAAATTTAAAAAAATTTAAAAAATAAAAAAATAAATAAAAAATAACTAATCGCACGACATCTATGTGACCCCGTGCCCACCTCCCTCCTAGCCCTTCCAGCCACGTGGCCGCATCAGGGCTGTCCGATCTCGGCCGATCGGACGGCATCTATGTGACCCCTTCCTCCGTCATCTTCCCTGACTTTCCCCATCAGGTTCTGCCCGCCCTCCGCTAATCTCGCGGCGCCGCCTCTTCTTCGCGGATTTCGCTGTCGCCTTCTGGGAGTCGGCCACCACCCACCAATCTCTTCGCCTTCAGGTCACACCGAATTTCATCAACTCCGCGAATCCCTCTCCCACTTTCCCCTTTGGGGGCAGCACCGCCGTCCCCCATGAAATCTCTGCCCGCCTTCCACATCTAGTCGCGCCACCTCCTCCTCTAATCGCGGCTCCAACCGATCTCCTCCTCCCCGTACGTATCTCATCCCGGATTTCCCTTTTCCAATCAATCACGCCCGCTCCCCTGATTCCATTCCACTTCGGCCCTTTGCCGCATGCTATTTAAACCTTGCCACCCCTCCACTTTCATTCATCCCGTCGACTGCACCACAAGAGGAACTCGCGGCAGTGACAACACTGCATAACACCTCTCTCCGGCGAGATTCGAGCCCTTGTGGCTCGTTGCAGTGCGGTCAAACCCACCAGCTGCTGTAGCTCCGGCCTTCAACCATCGAGCCTATCCAACTTCGACTCCACCGTCTTCATCAACACCATGAGCCTTCTACTTTGACAACACCCCCTCCATCCATCGACAAAGCTTCGTCCTCCGGCAGCTTCTCCTCCGCTCGCTCTCCGAGGCTCCACCACCTCTGCAGTCACGCCCGATCGCTACTTAGACCATCTTGCGTCTTAACCGACTTCCAGTAGCTCCCGGCCAGTAGACGTTCCTCCGCCATTGTTGGGTGAGCGCCGCTCGCCTACGACTCCAGCCGCAACCCCCGCCTATCTCTGCCCACGAGCAACCGGGCACAGGTCCTGAGCCCCCCCTCCCGTGTGCATTGCACATGCCTTGGGGGGGAACTTGCATCGGTGCCCCTTCAGCTCCTTTTAATTACGCAGCCAACCCGCCACTAAGAGGGTCACGTGTTTACACGTGACCGGGTGGACATTTTACGCCAAGAGCCCTGAAGAAGTACCATATTGAAGGAAAATCCCCGCCGACCAGAGGGTACGTGCTACTCACGTACTGCTCTATAAATTTTGCAATCATACCCCTCGGGGTTTTGGTAATTATCCGTTAGTCCCTGCTCTGCATACTTTTCTTTTTCTTTTAGTTATTGTAATTGCAGATTGACCCTGTGTCCCCCTTATTTTGAACCGCTTTATTGCATCATTTTATTTCTCAAAAATCCGCATGATGTTCTTCAACTAACTCTACATTATGGCATATGCTTGAAATTTTTATGTTCTACGGTTAATTTGTAATAATTATTCTCGTGGAAAATTGCACATTTTGCCCACTCACTGCTTGGAAATTCATAAGTAATTAACCGTTGCTCTAAAAATTGTCAAAAAAATCGTTGACTTGAGGATTAATTTTGTTTAACATCATGCCCAAAAAGAATTGTATTTTCATGCATAATTTGCCCTGTAAAAATTATTTTGCTTATTTCGATCTTTAATTTTTTAATAGACATTAAATCTCGTATTTTTGAGGTTTAGGATTTTTCTGAGGTCGATCACCTAATGATAGATCTTGGATCATTTTATCCCTCGAAAATAAATAGATTTAATATTTATTATAATTAAATATTGAAATATACATTATTTGCATTCAAAAATCCATAAAATATTTATCTACCATTTAAAAAAATCCAAAAAAATACAATACATCCATTTCATTATTATTGTTATCTTGACCAAGTTTCATATTTTTTAGACAATGTTTGATTGAAAATTACTTTTTAGTCCCTAATATTGGCCACATTCGCATAGTGCATTCCAAAATTGCATTAGAAATACCAAAAAAAATATCGCCTCGAAAACTGTACATGAACTTTGATAGACAAATTTCTAGGTTTTTCCTTTGCCTCCTTGAGTTAGACCTTGGGACTTGCCCACGTAAAATAAACATAAAACCACATTTGTTAAAATTGACTAAATTTCTTGTGGTTATTTCATGACCGATTCCGATTGCCGGACAACGACACATTCATAATTAATTTAAACGCTCGATAATTTCATGCAAATTAACCTAGGCAAAAATGGACTCGTCAGATGGCGCCATTTCCGGGGAGGCAAATGGCTTAGTTTTTTTTTGTCTAAAAATTTTTTGTTCGGTTTTCTTTATTCGGGTATTATGACCCCTCCCGAATTTTCATTGTAAATTATCCATTTTTTCTCTGCCTTTATTTTATTTTCAGCATTTATTTTCTTATTTTATTTTTGATTATTTTTTGTGTTACTCTCTTACATTCTCTCTCTTATTTTTCTTGCAAGGTACCCGACAAACGTTGAGCAGTTTCTCACAAAACCGACGCATCTTCACCGACACTCAAAAGCCGCATTAAAATTTAAGATCGAGTCGAGTTGTGAGAGAGCGTAGAGTATGGGATTTATTTCTGCAATTTTAATTTTGTAATTAATTGCTCATTTATAGCGATGTTCGTTTGGACTCTCGCATGTATAACAAGACCTTGAACTATTTTTTATGGTGTGTTGTGGCATGTTCACTCTCCGGTGAGGGTGGGGCCTAACTAGAGTGGCGCGTAGGTTAGACCTACACATACATCTATTAGAGCTTCTATAATTTTTTTGATTGTGCTCGTAGAAGCTAGGACCATACTGCACATTAATTGAGACGCACATTAGATTGTTCAACTTAGTGAAAAATTTAACTCATTTCTTCCCGGCTAATAGAATCTTCTGCTAGGTGCGGTTTCATCGGCTTGCATTCATTTAGAATAAATTTTCAATTCTTGTATTGCATCCCACATGGAGATTGCGAGGAATCACTGTAAGTCTTCTAACTGAGCATACATCATCATTTTTCGCGTACATAAGCTTTTCCCAAATTTCTCCCTCCTGTTTTGTCACATAATTTTAAAGAAAATTAGGACTGGATGGTGTTGACATGAGATCTTCGAGGATTGGTTATTATTGATACGAGCCGTCGTTATCCCCAAAAAATCCCGGATCAAACAAACATATTTTATTTTTTTCTTCTCAAGCTACAAAATTAACTAAAAGCGAATAATGAAGCAAGAGAAATTTCTGCTACTTATTTACCTGTATAGCAGACAGGATCGAACTCAGGGAGGCTATAATTCTCGAGGGTTATTCAATTAATCGACGAAAAATCAATTAAGAGAAAAGTAGGAATCTCAAAGGAAAACTATCCTCGATTTTTATGGAATTTTTCTCTTTTTAAATTTTTAAATTTTTTTCAAATTTTTTATTTTCTGATTTTCAAATTTTAGTGATTTTAATTTTTCATTTTTTAAATTTCAAATAAAGAACAATATGCACAAGATAAGAACTACGTACGCCAAACTCCTTTTTTGTATTTTTCAATTATATCAAAAATGCTCAGAAAAATCGAGAGAATGTTTTTGGTTTTTATAGGCTTTGAAATGTTTTTGAGAATTTTTATAGAATTTTCAGATGTTTTTGTATTTTTTTTAAATCAAACAGTGACAAAAATGAGAAACAGTGCATAGCCTGGAGTAATTTACAACTTAAAAATATTTTAAGTACCCAAAACTCATGGCTACTATTTTTATGTTGAAATATAGGGAAATATCTACAAACAGAACTAAAATAACAATTTTTAAATTTTTATAGAATTTTCTGTAACTTTTCAAGATTTTTGGTATTTTTCAATTTTTTGGGTTTTAAAAAAGAGTTATTGCATGAAATTTGATCAGAAATTAAAAGACAGTAAAATAAAACTACTCTAATTTTTTAAGAATTTTTGGAATAATATTCAATTTTTTATGAATATTTGAATTTCAGGAAGAGACAAAGACACTATTTTTGATTTTTTAATAATACTAAATAATGACAAAATGCAACAAAGAATTTATGCTAAAAAGAGAAGCACATCAGAAGCGTAGCGTTATTTTTGGGAGATTTATTGACCAAAGAAAATATTTATCTAAATATAAAAAGCAAACAAAGTCATGGTCTGGAAATGAAGGATTAAAATGCAAATGTTCAAAGTTTCTGCACTAAATCATAATAGACAATAAAATAACTAGTAGATAAGTACAAATTACCCAAATAAATGTGCAAAGCACGTGCTCTATACTGGACTAGGGGCCTTTCTGTAATTATGAAAAACTTCCAGAGCTGAATGTAATTTTCCCAATTGTAAACGTGCAATGCACGTGCTTGATTCTAACAGGGTCTTCTTTGAAAATGTTGAAACTGTCAGGGGATGAAGTGTAATGGCAGAAGATGTGAATGTATGCGGTTCCGAGGGAAATGGCAGATGGAACCGAAAATCCGACCACCGTGCGTGGTCGGAGTTGAGAGATCATGATAGGTAGAAAAGAACGCGTAGAGATCGAGATGTGAAATGAAAAATCGAGTCGGTGGTGGATCAAATCGTAATGGATTTTAAGATAAAAAATGACAACGAACAAAAATGAGAGAAAATAAAACTACGATTAATATAGGATAAAAGAAGAGAAAATGGATCTCACCTTAGGAACAGAAAAGACTTGATCACCCCGACGAAGGCCGACGCGCTGTCACCGGACGGCTTAGAGGGTAGGTACCCTTCTGCGACAAGAAGTGTAACAAAACGGATCACACTGACCGACAGAAACATACATCGTATATTTGCGGATCGGAGCCATTACCGAAACATGCATGGTAATCAATGAGCATACAAAAATTATTCTCATAAGGATCCATAAAATCCACTTCAACCGAGAGTCTCATTATTACAACATCAATAAGGGCATACTTGCAAAAGAAAACTAAATAATTTCAGAACTTGGCTCTCTGTTCCAGTAGGCATACAATATCCATCGTAAACCATGTAATATCCATACCACGCTGAATGTCTTGTTGAGTCTGTCGCATGAATTTGAGTGCTTGGTCAAACTTGTTCTTCACCTGAAATGAATAAACATATTTTTGCATGAGCCTAATGTCTAGTATGCATCGGGATCCATGCATGGGAATTCTAACGGTCTTTTAATCCATTATAAAGCATGTAATTGATTTTTCATTGATAAATATCATTACGTGCTAATTGTTCCCATGCATGTCTAGATCGATTCCTAACATGTACAATTTGCATTCTTTCATAACAATCGGTATACATATGTAAATTGTATAATACAATATGACATACATTTCTTCCATCTTGTAGGGCATATTTCATACGATTCAAAGCAAGTACTTGTTTCTTTTATCAAATAAACCACTTTGCATTTTAGCCCCCATGACTTTGATGGTTTACATTTCTTAAATTAATTCATGTACGGTATGTAAGGTTTATTCTTTATAAATAATTTATTGTATAATATATAATGATTTATCTTAATTAAACCATTATCTTGCATAATATATAATGCTTTACCTTTCTAAACCATTTTTCATAACTTGTAATGATTTATCTTTATAAATCATTTCCTCGTATAATATGTAATGGTTTACCTTTCTAAATTATTTTTCATAACTTGTAATGATTTATCTTTATAAATCATTTCCTCGTATAATATGTAATGGTTTACCTTTCTAAACCACTTTTTCATAAGTTGTAATAATTTATCTTTATAAATCATTTCCTTGCGTAATATATAATGGTTTACCTCTTTAAATCATTTTCCCATAACTTGTAATGATTTATCTTTACAAATCATTTCATTGCATACTTGTAATGGTTTAACATTATAAATCATTTATTTCATAACTTTCATGTACGTATTTTGTTATACGTTTTCAATCGCTGGCACTTGCGGTCCATGACAGTGTAGCTACAACTGTAGAGGACTTAGCTTTTGCCTCCGTGGTTCCTTGCAACCATATGCCCCTTGCGGCGTTGCCTCTTGAGGCAATAGCATGACAGTGTAGGTACAACTGTAGAGGACTTAGCTTTTGCCTCTGTGGCTCCTTGCAACCATACGCCCCTTGCGGCGTTTGCCCCTTGAGCTAACATGATAATTAGACTCCAGAGGTGGCTCCCACCATTAGGTGTAGCACTTAGCTCCGCTTTTCGTCATAGTGTCATTATTCATGTTAAGGAAAATTCAATCCTTTTAATGTCATCTCCTTTTCATACAATAGTTACATACACATACATATTCTTTTTTTTCACCAAAAAACTCTTTCATAAAGTTGCGTAGTTCATTTCTGGGAAATTGTGAGACAAAAATCAATTGTGCTATATATTTCCTTTTTTTAGTAATCCATCTCCATAATAATTGTATGTTACGTATTGATATAATTATCCCATTCTTAACACAAGCTTATAGTTAACTGAATCTGCATTGGAATCCTTTTGAAAACAACATGTAAATGTTGTTAACCAAGTATAAAGCTGGGTACGATTACATTTATCATTTATATCCTACATGCATTATCAAATATGGTTAGTAGCATATAAAGACGCTACTTCTCTCTCAAATGTAATTGTGACAATTTGTTTCCATATGAAATAATTTATTTCTGAGTAGTTTGTACGTAGATGCACATTATCTATTCACTAAAGGTTAACTTGGATGCAATAAAGCTATCTTAAGAATGTCAAATAGATACACAACACGGTGAATTTATAGTGATGCGACTTAATTAGGTTCCTGAAAATTATCTTATGATACTGTAGCAATCTAATGCCCTTTTTTAATGAATTTGTATGTACAATACATACTATGGTATCATTCATACGTATGTTTTGAAGATAAGCGAAATATATAAGCTAACTTAGGCCAAAAGACTCCTCTTCTAATCATGATTATGGAAACAAACAATAAAAATATTATTTTGAATGTAACTCAACGGTCTACTCTTTTTGGAAGGCAAACATTAGACTTCTGTAGAATATTCATCACGTGGCTCAATGTATACGGGCATTCTCACCTAAAAATCACCTAAAATCAAACATCATCGGATAAATTTATCTACGAATAAAAAATGTTTACACCGTAACCATTTAAAAAAAATCAACGATTAAAAAGATCGAATAATGCTGTAATGGCCATAAATCAATAATCTGTACTCGCTCTTATAAATTTATTTTTCACAAAAAGTTACAGAAATTGATTAATGTGGCAAGGAAATCATCTGAAATTAATAACATGGTACTTATTTGACTAATGCTCGATTGATCCGTTGTAATGGGATCAAAGGTTTAGGTAGAATAGTTTAAGACACTTTTATGATGTTGTGTGTATTCACATGGCACGAATTCTAAGGGTTCGGCTCATACCACAAAGATGTCTTATTCAAAATCAATGCATTGCATATACGACAATCTTTTGAAACCGAGACGCATATTTTTTAAAAAAACGGTAATCCTAAACCGATACATACCTTAAGTCCGAAATTAGCGCCTCCAAACTGTGTTTGCTCGGTCTCAACTTCGTCTGACCGGCAAGCACTATCCTTTTCTAATGTCCTCCAGATTCTCTCTTTCTTATATATGAGAGCTGGCAAGAATCGACGATCATAGGTTGCTGGCACCCGGGATCATCCCTTGACCCTGGGACTATTTCCACTCCTCCCAGCCCCCCCCTTTGACCCCCCTGTATGAAAGGTCCGACCGAAGGAGCGAACTACTAGTCTGACCCTGAAAGCTACCCTCGGGAGAGCTTGTACGAGCCAACCCTTAGCTATAATATCAAAGAAATTGTCAAGCTTGGCAAGCTTATATATAGTGGGGAAGAGTCATCCCCGACGTGAACCAAGGGAAGGAGAAGTTGAGGGGATGCAAAAGAGAGGGATTTAGAAAACGGATTCTGACTTGAACATGGGCGTTAATTGTTGTGATCCCTCGACCTTCATCATAATCTCCTACGGGGATGGAGGATTCCCGATAAGATCGATCGCTCTCTCTAATCATTTCCTCTCTCTCTCCCCCCTCTCTCTCTATTTGCACAAGGAAATGGAAGTGATGTTGGTTTTTGGGAGGCATGGGACTTTTATGGTGACTAAAGAGTGAGGGATTAATGTGATTTAAAGGCTATAAATGAGAGGAATTGATGGAATATTAACTCCCATTCAATTGAATAATCAAAATGGTAATAATAGTGATGGGAGGAATGAAAGCTAATTAATCCTAAAAAATGTCGACCGCTACAATCTACCACCCTAAAAAAAATCGTCCTCGAATTCCTTAATAAAGAGATATAAAGAAGATTATGGATTTCCTTTGCATCATATTTTTTTCAACAATCATTTTGCTAGTATCAACTAGCTTTGGTTTCAAATTATCCACCTCATTCTAACGATAGGGTGATCTACATGATTTTCTATACACTATTTGATAGGGATTCATCTTCATACTTGAATGATAGTTGTTTATTTTAAGAAGCTCTACTAAAAGAAGATATGAACAACTTCTTGTAAATCTGAGACAGGTGCTCTCAACATGTCTTCTAGGTTATGTATGCTCCTTTCTGACTAGTCATTAATTAGTATGTAGAAGAAATGAGGTGATAATCTTTAATTGAGTGTCATATCCTCCAAATAAAAAAATTCATAATCCCAATGTGTTTCTCTTATCATGATCTGACAGAGTTGATGATGAACCCCATATATGTTGATGATCTCAATCTCACAATTCAGCCAATCTCATGATAGATTAATCCAAGTGAATGTGTAAAAAGTGAGATGATGTAGTCTACAATCATATATATAAAACCATAAAAGGTATTTCTATATCTTAATGTCGTAATAAAGTCCATGCTGACCATATGACACTTCCATTATAGTATCTTACACATTCAGATTAAAAAAAAACTCAAGATTTACCTTTCTTGGACATTTCAATCATCTTTGAAAGATTGACATCTTTTTATTAACTTGATCCTTCAAATACCAAAAATATTTTCACTGAATCGATAATGTCACCAATCAATTAGAGAAAATGTTGTCACTAGGAACTCCAAGTCAAGAGTTGGATAATTACTCTCTTGTGATCTTAGTTGGCATGATGTAAAATCAATACTTTTATTCAACATATCCTTGTTTTCTTTGTCAGATGTATCAATTTAACCATACAAACTCTGATGCATAATGGTAAGATTACGATCAAAGTCATAGTCAACTTTTACTTTAGTTTTGAAAACTTCATTCACACTCATCTGAATGTACAAAGTTCATATCCTCTCTAATTAGGTCTCTCAACAGACTCCAAAGTAATATATCTTTCATCTTAGTTAGGTCAGCTTCAATGTCATCATTAAGTATGACAATAATAAGGAATATGAATTTGTCCAACCCGACGTTACATTTAGATGACTTCATAGAGAGCTAATGCCGACAAAAGATTTTGACTACAATATCAGGATGTACTTGGTATTTCTCCAGATCACCAAAGTATATGACAATATCAACTTATAATACAATCATAAATTTTCATAATCTCCTCAAAAAAGTTCCATTCCTAAGCTCTGTAAAAGCTACAAAAGTACTTATGAGATCAAAATGACAGATAAAACAATTCACAGTGATCAAACCTTAATTTGGAAACTATTTCTGATATATCATCATCTTTTATTCCATCTTAATTAAGAAAAGATATTTTCTCTCCATAATCAAATGAACAAATCATTGATTTCAAGCATGATACATTACTTTCGCAAAGTCAACTAATTCACAACTTAATAACCAATGTAAAGAATGAGACCAATCTTTATTTTTCCCACAAAGAGATTAAGTGCTCTTTAAGGAGATTCATTGAGTCACAACGAAAAACTCCCTTATCCTACATTAACTATAATTGATCCTTTAATTCTTTCAAATAAATAAGTGGTATGTAAGAAGTTTTCGAAATTAGTGCAGTTTATGGGATAACATTAACGGAGAAATCCAATTATCCATAAGAAGGTAATATTGAACGATAATATGAAAAGTCGTCAAGAAAAGACCTTAACAACATAATTTTTTTGTCATGTAACAGAGATGATCATGTATCCTAATGAACAATTCACTTGCTTCTCATACTCCTTGAACTCCATATCATAATCACGTACTCTTCAATCATCTTATTACAATGTCTTAGATAAAATCACTTACTCAATGGAAAGCATCTCCGAAAAGTGGGTTCCATTATGTTCAATCTGCTACTCCTTTATTCCATCTTTTAGATAAAAAATCCTAAAGATTCTTCTCCTTTATGGTAGTTTATAATTTCAAAATTCATCTCCACTTAATGCATCCCTTGCTTAATTTTCTCTATATCATATTTACCTTATAAGATGAAAGAATTGTTGAGAATAAAGACCTTCAGTATAAGTCCACCAAAGCTCTGTGCATGACACTTTCACTGTTGAGTCAGAGTTGTTATGAAATCTAGTGATTACTGGTGTACATCCTTGGTAATTTGATAATCCGAGTGATGACCCATGACCTTTGATCACTAAATTTCACAATGAGAGTCCATCTAAGTCAGAAAATTAAAAGGTCAATTAGTTAGTTGTACTACCTAAGTTTTACTTCATTCTTCTAAATCTTGTATCACTATTAGTTGTGGATATCCTATGCCCAGAGGAACTCTAGCTCTGATACCATTTGTAACAGAACGGATCGCACTGACCGACGGAAACGTACATCTTATATTTACGGATCTGAGCCGTTACTGAAACATGCATGGTAATCAATGAGCATACAAAAATTATTCTCATAAGGATCCATAAAATCCAGTTCAACCGAGAGTCCCATTATTACAATATTAATAAGGGTATACTTGCAAAAGAAAACTAAATGATTTCAGAACTTGGCTCTCTGTTCCAGTGGGCATATAATATCCATCATAAACCATGTAATATCCATACCACGTTGAATGTCTTGTTGAGTCTGTCGCATGAACTTGAGTGTTTGGTCAAACTTGTTCTTCACCTGAAATGAATAAACATATTTTTGCATGAGCCTAATGTCTAGTATGCATCGGGGTCCATGCATGAGAATTCTAACGGTCTTTTAATCCGTTATAAAGCATGTACTTGATTTTTCATCGATAAATATCATTACGTGCTAATTGTTCCCATGCATGTCTAGATCGATTCCTAACATGTACAATTCGAATTCTTTCATAACCATCGGTATACATATGTAAATTGTATAATAAAATATGACATACATTTCTTCCATCTTGTAGGGCATATTTCATACGATTCAAAGCAAGTACTTGTTTCTTTTATCAAATAAACCACTTTGCATTTTAGCCCCCATGACTTTGATGGTTTACATTTCTTAAATTAATTCTTGTACGACATGTAAGGTTTATTCTTTATAAACAATTTCTTGTATAATATATAGTGATTTATCTTTAATTAAACCATTATCTTGTATAATATGTAATGGTTTACCTTTCTAAACTATTTTTTCCTAAGTTGTAATGATTTATCTTTATAAATTATTTCCTTGCATAATATGTAATGGTTTACCTCTCTAACCATTTTTCCATAACTTGTAATGATTTATCTTAATAAATCATTTCCTTGCATACTTGTAATGGTTTACCGTTATAAACCATTTATTTCATAACTTTCATGTACATATCTTGTTATACGTTTTCAACCGCTGGTACTTGCAGTCCATGACAGTATAGCTACAACTATAGAGGACTTAGCTTTTGCCTCCATGGTTCCTTGCAACCATACTCCCCTTACGGCGTTGTCCCTTGCAGCATTAACATGACAATGTAGGTACAACTGTAGAGGACTTAGCTTTTGCCTCTGTGGTTCCTTGCAACCATACGCCCCTTGCGGCATTTGCATCTTGGGCTAACATGATAATTGGACTCTAGAGTGCGCTCCCACCATTAGGTGTAGCACTTAGCTCCGCTTATCGTCATAGTGTCATTATTCATGTTAAGGAAAATTCAATCCTTTTAATATCATCTCCTTTTCATACAATAGTTATATACACATACATATTCTTTTTTTTCACCAAACAACTCTTTCATAAAATTGAGAGTTACTCTCTCTGATTTCATTTGGTGTGGAAACTTATAGCTATACAGGGTAGTTCATTTCTGGGTAATTGTGAGACAAAAAGCCAATTGTACTATCTATTACCTTTTTTTAATAATCCATCTCCATAATAATTGTATGTTACATATTGATATAATCATCCCATTCTTAACACAAGCCTATAGTTAACCGAATATGCATTGGAATCCTTTTGAAAACAACATGTAAATGTTGTTAGCCAAGTATAGAACTGGATACGATTACATTTATCATTTATATCCTACACGTAGTATCGAATATGGTTAGTAGCATATAAAGACGCTACTTCCATCTCAAATGTAATTGTGACAATTTGTTTGCATATGAAATAATTTATTTCTGAGTAGTTTGTACATAGATGCACATTATTTATTCACTAAAGGTTAACTTGGATGCAACAAAGCTATCATAAGAATGCCAAACAAATACACAACACAGTCAATTTATAGTGATGCGACTTAATTAGGTTCCTGAAGATTATCTTGTGATACGGTAGCATACTAACGCCTTTTTTTAATGAATTTGTATGTGCACTTACATACTATGGTACCATTCATACGTATGTTTTGAAGATAAGCAAAATAAGCTAACTTAGGCCAAAGGACTCCTCTTCTGATCACGATTATGGAAACAAACATTAACAATATTATTTTGAATGTAACATAATGGTCTACTCTTTTTGAAAGGTAAACATTAGACTTCTATAGAATATTCATCATGTGGCTCAACGAATACGAGCATTGTCACCTAAAAATCACCTAAAATCAAACATCGTCGGATAAATTTATCTATGAATAAAAATGTTTACAACGTAACCATTTAAAAAAATCAATGACTAAGAAGATCGAATAATGCTGAAATGGCCATCAATCAATAATCTGTACCTGCTCTTATAAATTTATTTTTCACAAAAAGTTACAGAAATTGATTAATGTGGCAAGGAAATCACCTGAAATTAATAACATGGTACTTATTTTATTAATGCTTGGTTGATCTGTTGAAATGGGATCAAAGGTTTAGGTAGAATAGTTTAAGACACTTTTACGATGTTGTGTGTATTCACATGGCACGAGTTCTAAGGGTTCGGCTCATACCACAAAGATGTCTTATTCAAAATCAATGCATTGCATATACGACAATCCTTTGAAACCAAGACACATTTTTTTATAAAAAAAATCGTAATCCTAAGTAAGCGCCTCCAAACTATGTTTGCTCGGTCTCGACTTCATCTGCATCATTAATTGTTGTGCTCCCTCGACCTTCATCATAGTCTCCTATAGGGATGGAGGATTCCCGATAAGATCGATCGCTCTCTAATCATTTTCCTCTCTCTCTCTCCCTCTCTCTCTATTTGCACAAGAAAATGGAAGTGACATTGGTTTTTGGGAGGCATGGGACTTTTATGGTGACTAAAGAGTGAGGGATTAATGTGATTTAAAGTCTATAAATGAGAGTAATTGATGGAATATTAATTCCCATTCAATTGAATAATCAAAATGGTAATAATAGTGATGTGATGAATGAAAGCTAATTAATCCTAAAAAATATCGACCGTTACAAGAAGACTCTCGAAGATCGGGCTCCTCTCACCAAAGGTTGATCAAATTAAAATGATGGAGAAGGAGCCATATAAATAGAAAAGATAATTGGGATTGAAATTTGAATTTTTGGATGAAGATAAGAGATAGAGAGAAGAAAAATTGATATAAATTAGCAAGATAAATATTTATAAAAATTAACTAAATTTTTTTCGTCACTTTATTTATTTAAAAAATAAATGGTAATTTTTTTACTTTTTTGTGGTAGTTAGTTAAGAAAATTAAATATATACATGTGCTATATACATATATGACATTATCTACATGGGTAAATAAGCAAATTAATTAATTTTTTTATTCTAAAATTTTTATTTTTTATTTTTATTTTAAATAATTAGTAAAAATATTTACAAATATCTACAAATACAATATGTATAAAATACATGGGAAAATTGCACAAACCACCCCATAAAACCAACTTTTCACCTGTAATCAGCCATTTTAAAGATAATTTAATTTAGAATACAATGGAAGTGAGTTGGTTCAATTTGAGTTCATATGGAGCCGGAATTGGTCTTTCAATTATTGCTTAGTGGCTTTTTCCAAGTGTGGTTGCTTTTATTCTGTACATGATTTGATTGTGCAATTATTTTTATTATTTAGGACACATTTTTATTTACAACTTTTGTTTTGAAAATTATTTGATTTGAGGTCAATTTATGTACAAATAAAATAGTGTAGTATACAAATATACATAGCACACATTTTTTTTGGATTTTATGAATAAAGACCCTATCGCCCCCTACTTTATTCCTGATAGATCAGGTCAAGTCTTGACCTTTTCTCGGGGTTCGGGTCAGCCTGTCTCTATTACATATATACAATCTTCCTTTTTTTATTTTCTTTTCTTTATTTTTCCTTTCTTTCTCGATTTATTTATTTTAGGTTAAAATGGTAAGAAGTGTACAAATTTACATACAAATGCAAGTTAGTAAGAATATGGAGTTAGTGTTATATACTAGTATTTTATAAGAGATTTTAAGATAAAATAAATAAATAAAGATGATGAATCATAGATTCATTAGACAGTAGACGCGTATTTGTGCTCACTTAATTTTTCAGTGATCGTCTAATTAAAATTGAGACTGCTAAATATAGCTGACTTTAATTAACCCATAAAATCGAGAATTTTTTTGGGAGAGCAACCTCGACCTTGGATGTATTTATTTTTATGAGTGAGCGAGAGACGACACTTAAGGTGAGAGCCCAAATCTAGATTTTCATATTGACTACTGATTCTGTAAAAATGATTAACTACTTCTCAGTGAGGATCTACGGGTAGCCGATAAACGGTCCGGATTTTTTTAGCAGAGTGGGTGGTTTAAAGGACATTGAGTAAGGCTCCGTCCTTAAAGTAACACGAGCAACCGTTTTACGGTCTGCACTTACACCCATACTGGCTGAAAGTAGGTGCAACTATTCGTAAGAATTCGGGCCAGTCATTAAGAAAATTACCGGTACCTAACATCTCACTAATTTTTTCCAAGATTATCTTATCACCAAATAAAATTGAAAAGGTAATTGCCGAACTCTTGCAGCTTTATTGTGTGAGTTGGTGAACCTACGGTTTGATTTGTATTTGTATTGGTGTGCATGAACCGATCTCGAATATCAAAAATCGCATACTTGTTCCATCACTCTCCTTTCTTGATTTGAAACAATTAAGGTTTCTTCTCTTGAATATCCTAAACACTTGAACATCCTTAACCAAGATCCATTATGTCAACCAATAAACCTCCTTCGAAAATTATTGAACTTTTGTCCAAGTACCCTCCAGATATGTATTATGAAAAAAATTCATCTCGGTCAAACCCAAATCATTATCCATTATGTCAGCTCTTTCAAAAATGACGGAACATTTGCCCGAGTATCCATAAAAGCTATACTATGCAAATGAATTCATCTCAGTTAGACCCAAAGCTTCAAAACCTCCTCCAACTAGACATCTTCCAAATTTCACAGGAGACTCTCACCCACAAATAGATCCATCCCTCTCTACAAATCTGATCTACTTCATGAATGACAATCCTTTGTATTTGTATCATACAAACAAACAACCGACTGAGCTCTCTACGTCTTCGTATGGCAATCCTCTATATTCTGATCGTACAATCCATCCTTCATATTCTGTAAATGTCAATCCATCATTCATGGGAGATTTGAACCACATGATGAATCCGATCGACTTTAACACTTCTTCACATCTTCCACCTTCCCTACCCTTGAACACCAATGAGCAACTACCATCTTGGATTGACCCATTACTCGTCGGAACTCATGAATCATTTGAACATCAAACCACTTTTGAGATGAATGACTGACCGAGATAACAACTCCAACTGACTTCAATCTCTCCTCATCATATTGTTGGAATAGGTCAATACTTCACAAATCCACAACTAGATTTGACCATTGAGAATAAGATGGAGGTCCGAACATATCAAGAGGATTGGCACACACCTGATAATCTTCCATCTTAGATTAACCTTGACAATCCTACCTTCAGACATGACAGTCATACAAAGGAATGAACTGATGATATTGACACACATAATCCCTGCATGTTGACTCCACAGTATAAGGGTCCGAGCAATCATGACCAAAGGAATGGACTCTACTCAAACCAACTATACATACCAGAATCACACCATGTTGAGTATGAGACTGATGGTGGCCCTCACATCAAACAGACTCCTTCCATGATTTTTGAGGAGAAATTTTCAGAAGATAAAGATCATATATTAGATATTCCAAGAAGATCTTCTCCCAGGTCATACATGAAAATGGAAGATGCAATGACTGGATCTCAAATTCAAAAAGTATAAACCACATAGACTGTTCCTAAAAATTCTTTGGATGATGACATTTCAAGGATAAGTTGAATTCAAAAATCGACTAATTTCATTTTACGAAGCTCGGGTATAAAAGAAGAGGATGAAATAAATGGATCTAATGTTGAGAAACCTGAGGATATTCAGAAATCCATGGATTATGTTCACCCTAGGGACAACTCCAACGACGACACTTCTCCATATTACTCCCCTAGGAATAATTGTGACTCTGAATCTGACTCTACACATCAAAACCCTTCATCATCTATGAAAAACACCACATCACCACACCACACAGAAAATAACAAAAAAATGAATATTCAAAAAACACTCAAAAAATAAAAAATCCAGAAAAATACAAAAAAATTGAAACTAAAGAAGATCTACAGAATTTGGATCTTGTTTTACGGGAAGCACAGGAGAAAAGATTGATTTTTGAACTTCCCTTTATACCGGCCATTGAACACTTTCCTGACCTTAAAGGATTTGTAATGAACAAATTAATGATGAAAAAGTCGAGCAGGATAAGAACAAAGACTGAAAGACATATCTTGTCAATGGCCACCTCCTTGGTGTTGAGGAGAAAAACCAAGAGCCGCATAGTGAAGCGGTTGCCCAGATTTTACTATGGAATCAAAGATATAATATTTACCCATGCTCGAATTGATGATGATTCACCAATCAATATTCTCCCGACCTATGTATTTAACGAGCTCAAACTCAGACCTATCAGGAAGATACGAGAGATTGTTCAACTGGCTGGTCGATCGATAAAGCGGCAGAGAGGAACCATTTCTGTCATCATTACATTCCAAGGTGCTTCGCTCAAAGTAGACTTCACGATCATTTATATTGAGTATCAAGGAGAATTCAACCAACCTCGAATCATTCTCGGAAAGCCATTCTTGGCATTGGCTAAGGCAATTATTGAGTGTGAGACTCAAGAAATCAATTTTACAACATTGGAAGCACTTCGATCTCACCCAGTCTTTGAGGAATCATGATTTTTTGAGGTAACCCACGAAGCCCTCGACAGCCGTAACCATCAAGTGTTAGATGAGCCCTACCCCATTGCTACACCTACGATAGCGGTTGTTGACGAGACTATTGATTCAGAGACTCTACCTACTATTCTATTTCCCACTGCTCTGGAAAAGTGTTTCTTATATGATCCTGAGACATATGCATGGGCTCACCTTGAGTCAACTTTCTCTGGTTACCTTAACCAAATCAATCCAACTCAGGAGTGCACCAACATAAGCAAACTAAGAACAAATACGCGAGACGAACACCGACCAGGGAGAAAAATTTCAATGGTAATTCATCTGGAGACTCAAGTGTCAACACCTCACTCACAGGACCAATACCTTCACGAAACAAAATAACTGCTTGTTCATCTAAAAAGAAGGCCACCTTCGACCTTCTGGAAGAGGAATCGTCTGATGATCCCTCATCAGGTTCGGAAAGGGTAATCTACATGAGTGAGGTATGTTTGGCAGTTCTTAAACCATATCTTCGTAAGGATCCAAACTTCGATTCTTATTGGACGACTCCCGTTCTGCACTATTATTCATCCAAAGCCGATTCTCCTGGTCTCATTAAGTATACTGGAATAATTTCTTATGAGCTGATTGAGACTGGTGCTTCTGAGTATTCATCATTCGAGGGTAAACCACTTGATCCCAAGAAGGAATGAATTCCGAGAAAACAACTGAAGAAACTAAAAGACAAGAATATCTAGAGTGCCTCCACTTTCAAATACTATTCCTTTGAGGATAACTCCGATGATGGTTATCTTTCATATGATTCATACGCTTCATCTAATCTCCAGAATGTTTTCTCTGAGGATAACACTGATAATGGTTGGGAATCATATGCTTCATCTCCTTCTTGTCATTACGATCTCCCACCACAGGCTCAAAAAAAGGTCAGCCGAAAACCACCTTAATCGTCGGCTAAACACCCTCCCTCCCGACCCCATCGGTCTCCTTGTACATCTTCTTCCTCTCCTTAGGCCAAGGCCTAAGTATAGGGGAGGACCGATGCCATCTGTACATACCATTCTCCCCATCTCACGATCGCCTCATTTCCACCCTTCTTCTATACTTATGCTGACCAGCGCTTAAGTATAGGGGGAACCGATGCTCATTTGTATATACTCTCCTCATTCACATATCTCGACCGCCTCATTTTTGTTCTTCTTCTATACTTAGACTGTTCACAATCTAAGTAGAGGGGGGCGGACCGATATATCTTTTTCTTTTTCTTTTTCGCTCTCTTACGCTTAGCCCGAGCTATGTCTTCTTTACGCTTCTTGTGCTCTGAGGACACAATACTCGCTAAGTATAGGGGGTGTGTATATATACTATGTATATATTTTACCCATATCTCGTACTTTCACGCAAGTCTATATGTATTTATAGGGCGGGTAACTAACTTGAAAAAAACAAAAAAAATAAAAAAAAGAGTTTTGCTACTAACACTGACTGAGTCTAACCAATGTTTTTTGAAAAAAATGGCTTCTTATTCATTTTTGCATAAACAAAAAAAACTTTAAAAAATAAAAAAAGAGAAATCACAAAAGTAAAAAAAATTATGTCTGTATTTCACACACCTGCACTTCATTGAGCATTACATTCATTGCATTTGTGAAAAGCCCTTGGGTTCTGAATCGAGTTATGAGCAGAAGCTGAGAGTGGTGTGGACTTGACCTTAATCCACATGATTTTCATAAGAACTTCACCGAGAAAGAGGATTTTAGAAGCTTCAGGTCTTTGACTTAATTCTTTGAGTTCCACATGACAATATGCAGAGTTTGGCTCTTAGTGTCTAACCTGGTCTCTTCATTCTGGGTACGATTCTGGAATAAGGAATTAATTTGTACTCTCACACTATACACTTAGCTCAACTCATACGAGGTGTTGGAAGACTGTGCGAGCTTCTTTTCTGGTAGCATGGACATCTAAAGATCAGAGTATGGGTTGAAATAAAGCTTCGGAAAAGGGATGGACGGCTGGGCATAATTTTTTCTAAGACCGCAAAATATGTACGGAAAAAAAGATTCTATATCCGTAGGGGCACAACAAGATCCAAGCAGAACCACCAAAAATCCAAATACAAAGAAGCCTACTACCAAATAAACATGTGACCAAAAAGGCCCAAGCTTCAAGAAAACCTGCAGATCTTGGTGGACACTTGGCTAAACTAGCCGTCTTCACAAGGAGAGGTGTCTACACTGGTCACCCTTCAGTTCTTTTCTCCTTCTTCTAATTTCTCCCTCTATTTGATTGTGAACACGGTGCGACAGACCTTAGAAGGAAATACCTGACTCCCCGAGGATGAGTTACTGGAGAGGAGGTTTGCATGGTAGTCTAACATTCTGGATGGGAAGAGCTAAAACCCTTCACACACATGAGTCGATTGTTCAATGTTCATGGGGTATGCTTTGGGAGGAGGATCAATCTAAGATGACTTCTGAGCTGAAACTTTGACAATGATGTGTAGAACTTGAAGGCTATTGATTTTAAAATTCTAAGTCTCATAGAAGTTTCGCCAAACTAATAATCCAAAGGTTAGGTCTAGTTTCATTTTCACCTTCTGCTCACGATTGGTATGGAAACCAATCTCATTTCACCTCATCACATTTCTTTTGATGCTCAGGGACGAGCATGGTTTAAGTATAGGGGGATGATGAATCTCAAATTCATTACTCTAAAAATCATGAATTAAGCTCAAATCCCTAAAAATCATTGGCATTTCTTCATTTATTTTGCATAATTAGCATTCATGCCTATTTTGATAAGAATTGCATTTTATCACTCAATATTGCACAAAATAAGAAGCCAAAAATCTCAGCCAAAATGACCTGTAAAATAGCCTAGCTTCCTTGATTTTTAACTAATTCATGCTAACTCCAAATGACATGAAACCACCTCCATTGTGTACATATCAGTGATAAGAATTAAATAAAAATACAAAAAATCACTAACCTAAATAAGTGGACCAAAAACCAAACTCTAATTCTAGGATTTCCGGACTAAAACTTTGATATCTTCCTCATCCAGTGTTCGATTTGATCCTACTCACTTTTGAACTAATGAATATTCAATTACCTTCAAAGCAAGATCAAGTTCAACTGAATCGAAGCTCATATGTGAAAGTTGGGTTTTGGGCATCTTTTGTACATTTTGTATTTTAGCGGTTTTTGACCTATTATTTTATGTACATAATTAATTCATTTTATTTTATTTCTTTTACATTTGTCTTCTTTAATAAAAGTTTTATTAAAATGCATAAAAATCCAAATCCAAACTACGCTTGAAGTTAAAGAAACTAACTGAGTCCATGTCTTCACTAATCGACTGCACAAAAAATGTCTTTTTCGTATCCTTTTTATTTCTTCTTTTTCTTAATCAATAAAAATCCAAAAAAAGTAGATTAAAGTGTAAATATTTATATTTGATTTTATTCTATTTTCGGATTTTTATCTTGTTTAAAAATAATAAAAAATAGAAAACCCAAAAATCAAGGTATTCTATGTACATGGGATACCTTAAAAATATCACTTTGCACAAATGATTGATTTTGATTTTCATCTCTTCATGAAAGTTGTAGATCTCATCGAGACAAGAAATTTTGTGAAGAAAATTTTCGATCCGAGGTCGTTTGCTATTTATTCCGGATTTTTCTTTGTATTTATTTTTTCGATTTTTGTGGGGCTGACATGTGGCCGCTCCTAGAGCCGCCACGTGTCAGCCATTTTTGAGATTTTTAAAATGCATTTTCTAAAAAAAATTTAAAAATTTAAAACAATAAAAAATAATAACTATTGCACGTGTAGAGCACGTGCCTCCCGCGCACGTGCACTGCATGTGCCCACCTCCCTCTTAGCCCTTCCAGCCACATGGCCGCATTAGGGCCGTCCAATATCGGCTGATCAGACGGCACCTGTGTGTCCCCTTCCTCCGTCATCTTCCCTGACTTTTCCCATCAGGATCCGTCACCCTCTGCCAATTTCGCAGTGCCGCCTCTCCTCCGCGGATTTCGCCGTCGCCTTCTAGGAGTCGGCCGCCACCCATCGATCTCTTTCCTCTTCAGGTCGAACCGATTTTCATCAACTT
This sequence comes from Ottelia alismoides, assembly GCA_037367405.1. Taxonomy (NCBI): domain Eukaryota; kingdom Viridiplantae; phylum Streptophyta; class Magnoliopsida; order Alismatales; family Hydrocharitaceae; genus Ottelia; species Ottelia alismoides. Next base: position 290,352 of record JAZKJV010005895.1, on the reverse strand, counting down.
CGCGAATCCCTCTCCTACTTTCCCCTTTGGGGGCGACGCCGCTGTCCCCCGCAAAATATCCACCCACCTTCCAGATCCACGCCTCCTCCTCCGCTAATCATGGCTCCACCTGATCTCCTCCTCCCCATACAAATCTCATCCCAGATTTCCCTTTTCCGATCAATCACGTCACTCCCCCGATTCCATTCCACATCGACCATTCGCTGCCCTCTATTTAAACCTCTCTGCCCCTCCACTTTCGTTCATCCACCAACTGCACCATGGGAGGAACTTGCAGCGATGTTGTGGCTCATTGCAGTGCGGTCAAACCCCACCAGCTGCTGCAGCTCCGTCCTTTAACCGTCGAGCCTATCCAACTTCGACTACACCATCTACATCAACACCAAGAGCCTTCTACTTCGATAACACCCCCTCCATCCATCGACAAAGCTTCATCCTCTGGCAGCTTCTCCTTCGCCTGCTCTCGAAGGCTCCACCACCTATGCAGTCACGCCCGACCGCTACTCCGACCATCTTGCATCTTAACCACCTTCCAATAGCTCCCAACCAGTAGACATTCCTCCGCCATTGCTGGGTGAGCCACCGCTCGCCTACGACTCCAGCCGCAACCCCCGCCTATCTACGCCCGCGAGCAACCGGGCGCAGGTCCTGAGGCCCCCCTCCCGAGTGCATTGCACGTGCCTTGGGGGGAACTTGCATCGATGCCCCTCCAGCTCTGATTAATTACGCAACCACCCCACCACTTCTAGGGTCACGTGCATTGCACGTGATCGGGTGGACATTTTACGCCAAGAGCCCTGAAGAAGCACCATATTGAAGGAAGACCCCCGCTGACTAGAGGGCACATGCTGTGCACATATTGCTCTGGAAATTTTGCAATCATACCCCTGGGGTTTTGGTAATTACTCATTGATCCTTGCTCTGTATATTTTTATTTTTCTTGTAGTTATTGTAATTGCAGATAGACCCCTATGTTCCCCCTTATTTTGAACCGCTTATCGCATCATTTTATTTATCAAAATTTCGTATGATGTTCTTCAACTAACTCTACATTATGGCCTATGCTTGAATATTTTATGTTCTACAGTTAATTTGCAATAATTATTCTCATGGAAATTTGCATATTTTGCTCACTCAGTGCTTGGAAATTCATAAGTAACTAACCGTTTCTCTAAAAATTACCGAAAAAAATCATTAACTCATTGTGTTTAACTTCGTGCCTAAAAAACATTGCATTTGCATGCATAGTTTGCCCTGTAAAAATCATTTTGTCTATTTTGATCTTTAATTTTTAATAGACATTAAATCTCGTATTTTTGATGTTTAGGATTTTTCTGAGATCGATCACCTAATGATATATCTTGGATAATTTTATCTCTTGAAAATAAATAGATTTAATATTTATTATAATTAAATATTGAAAGACACACTATTTGCATTCAAAAATCCATAAAATATTTTTCTTGCATCCAAAAATTCCAAAACAATTACAGTGCATTCATTTCATCATTATTGTTATCTTGGCCAAGTTTCATATTTTTCGGACAACGCGTGATTGAAAATTGATTTTTAGTCCCTAAAATTGGCCACATTCGCATAATACATTCCAAAATTGCATTAAAAATACCAAAAAAAGATCACCTCGAAAACCATGCATGAACTTTGATAGACAAATTTCTAGGTTGTTCCTTTGCCTCCTTGAGTTTGACATTGAGACTTGCCCAAGTAAAATAAACGTAAAACTGCATTGATTAAAACTGACTAAATTTCATGTGGTTATTTCTTGATCGATTCCGATTGCCCGATAACGACACATTCATAATTAATTTAAACGCTCCATAATTTCACGCAAATTAACCTAAGCAAAAAATGGACTCGTCAGTGCCCCCTCCTCAAAAATATTCTGGCTCTGTCCTTACATATGCCTTTATTCTTCCATTTTGCATTTTAGTCCTCATCAAAACACATGCAATTACAACTAATTTGTACAAAATAATACACGTTTATTCATATGTAAATACTTTATAAATATATGTATTTAATGTAAAATAAAAAAATAAATAAAAAAACTAAAATAAATGTAGTATCAAAGATATTGAATGTCCTAAACCCCTAGACAAAGTAAATATTGACTTGGTCGACAAAGAATAAAGTAGGAGGGGATAATAGTCTATATTGTATATAGAAAACCTAATTTATATTATTCAAAATAATCATTTTTCTCTATTTTATTTTGCATTTTTTACACCTCAAATAATAAAATGCTCAACATGAAACATGTACATAAAAATACATAGAAAATTTTAAAAATAATTGCACATAAAAATAATGCACAATGCAACAGTACTCACAGATGAAAAAGCCATAAACTGAACTTCACATATCAATATCTTCCCCATATGGACTCAATATTTACCAAACTCACCTCCATTGCATTTAAAATTAAATTATCGATCTAATGAAGGTAATTTCATTAAAAATAGAGTTAAGATGCAAAAGCCGGCTTTCTGGGGTCCCATTATACTATATTCCTGTATATTTTATTCATATAATTTATTCATTATATTTTTACTCTTTTTATATTTTTAAACAATTTAAATATTATTTAAAACATATTAAAAATATAAACATAAAATAAAACAATAAAAATGCATTAAAATAAATCACGGAATAAAATATATAGGTATACTATACCTGTAATGTGTATACATATATTTATTTAAGTATAGAACTAAAAATAGAAAATAAAATAAAACTATGTAAACATGTATTTAATTATATTTTAAATATATAAAATATGTACATATGAAAATAAAAACTAAAAGCTACAAAATAAAAATAATATACCTAAAATATAGGTAAACATACCTATGCATATACTTGTAAAAATCAACACCTAATAAATAAGGTTGTAAAAATAAATAAAATTCCCATATAATAGCTTACAAGATTAGACATATTTTTTATGTTTTAACTTTTATTTAAATAAATCATTTGCTATTTTATATTATTTATTCTTTTCATTATTGTTTTGTCCTCATCTGGGCTTACTTGGCCCAATAAGGAGCCTCCATTCGTTTATCGATGGTCAACTGCCCCTTCAGCCCGTTCTAACTTGTCAGAACCCCTGAGCACACCACCTTCTCGAAATTCTCATGCCTTGCACAATGACCCCTTTTGAATTCTTCATGAAATATCATCTTACCGTGTTGCTCCATCACACACGACACCCCTCTTCCTCGTATATTTCTTGATTCTCATGAAAACTCTAGGTTTTTGGAACCATTTCATCATGTTTACAAATATTATGCTCCTACCTATTTTGCGATTTTGGTCCCATTTTAATCCCTAAAACACTTGGATTCCACCGTCGGAGCTAGCCCTTTATGACAGGAAGCGTGCTCTCTTGAATTCATAGCGCGAAGAGGGGAGAAGGATGGTGATCCACCATCGCTGGAGCCATGCTCCAAGCGGTTCTGCTCCTTGGCTTCATGCTAGATATGAGCTGTTTAATAATTTTAGGGTAGTTTTCGTTCCACATTTTAGTTTTGCATTTATATCAGTCTTTATCTCATGCTTTTACTGACATTTGTAGCTTAGATTCGTTAGTCATAAGTTCACTAGAGCTCCAACCATCGTTCTGACCTTTCCATCTACTGTTTCGACCACCTATAACCACCACCTTCTTTCCCCATGCTTCTGCATCATCCATACCCCTTCCATTCATCCTGAACGATCCTAAACCAGGCTCCAGGATCTCCAAATCTTCCATCACATCAGATATCTCTGCAACACTCCACCATTACCCATACTTTCCCTTTAATGAGTCAAGGAAGGTTTCCCTCGACTCCTTGTCCCTCAAGTGCATGGTAGTGCACCATAGAGACCATCTGAGGTTTGATTAGATGCTGCACATGAGCTGCAGGTGCAATCATTCTTCGTTGAGCTCTAGGCCCCCATTGATGGGGATTAGACCTTCTAGAGCACCCTCTCAGCTGAAGATACTCTCTAGAGCTTATCGAGCATCTTAGCAGCTCAGTCGATCATGTGAGTGTGGAGAATCGATGGATTGAAGCGACCCGGGGAAGCAGTTCTTCCCTGATTTTCCATGGGACTTCATCGCCATCTGATCCAGTGTCTCCTCTAGACTGCACATCGACCATTGGATGGAAGCACTCTACTACCGCCCAATCCATCTGTAGGATCTAATCTAAGCCGTCCGACTGCGAAGGGGTATAACGCCATCTGGGCCGTTGAAAGCATTTAATTGAAGAGATCTGATCAGTCCACTAGCATGCCTATTAGGGGTATTTTGCACACATAATCCCCTGCATTTTTGTATTACTTTTTAGTATTTAATCTTTCATTTGTGTTGTATATTTTGTGGGACAATTACGATTGGACCCCTGATATTTATTATATTTGCATATAGGTCCAATCCACTTCACCTCACGTAGGGGTGTTTTTTTTGTAAAATTTATATCTAAGCCCATGTAGTTTCTAGACAAGTTGTTAAAAGCATTCTAAGTTCTTAAAAATTGTAAACGTGTCCTTGTAAACTGTAGTATTTATTTTTGTGTACATCTGCCTTTGTAATTATTTTTATTATTCAAAAAATTGTAGGAAAATTAATTTAAGTGCTTGCTAATGTGCTTGATGACATATATTTTTCGCATATCATTTTGATTTATTTTCCTATTTATTTAAAATATAAAAAATGTTTTTTTGTCTAATTATTAAAACCCACAAAAATTATGAAATCACTTCTAAAAATTCCCAAAAAATACATCATCTATATTATATTATATATTATGACAAATCTAAAAATCACTTAAAATAGAAAAGATAAAACCTAAAAATCACAAACCCTAAAAAATCTTATAAAAATTACTAAAAATTATTGAAAAATCTAAAAATATATCTTTCTATTTGTGAATTTTCTCTATATATGTACTATATATTGAAAATAATTTTAGGTTAATTTCGAACTTATTAATATTTACTAAACCTAACACTATCTTGGCTAATTAATCTGTAAGATATTTTTCTATATTTAATACTTTAAAAACAACTAAAAATTAGAAAAAACTCTATAAAAATATCAAAAACAAAGAAACGTATAAAAACATAGATTTTTTTTATTTTTTTGAATTTTGAATATATTTATGTATATTTAAAACTATAATGCCATATATCACTATCTTATATATTACTTATATTATATATATTATTATATATAGTCATATATTTTTTTTAAAAAAATCAAAATAAATTAACTTTTGCAAAATTAAAAGAAAATAAAATTAAAAAATTTAAAATATAAAAATATAAAACAATTAAAAAACCATAAAAAATTAAATATAATTTAAAAACCCACATAAAAGGAAAAAGCTAAAAAGTGCAAAAATAATTATTACTCATCAACAGTAATTATTAATAATTAATCTACCTATTAATTTGCTCCTCAGAGTTCGACACTCAACTGCTTGTCCACTTTACACATTTTGTAGAGTTGAATAAAATAAAATTTGGCTCACATTTTGCGTGCGTGCGTACACACACACACACACAAGAACGCACACACGCACGCGCACGCACACACGTGCACATGCACGCATACACAAAAATAGACGTGTGCGCACATATGCACGCATGCACGCACGCGCACGCACACAACCATGCACGCGCACACACATGCACACACACACACACACACACACACACAATTGTGGGTTGATTGAGAGGCTGAAATTGGGTGCCACACACCGAGAGAGCGGCTAATACAATGATTGTCAAATCTGACTTGTCGGACACCACAAGCTTTCCAAGATCGGATCTTGGCACCCATATAAAAAGCGATCTCATCAAATGGCACCATTACCGTGGAACAATGTGTAGGATAGTGTGTAAAATTAAAAAACCATAAAAAAATAAATATAATTAAAAAAACTTGCATAAAAAGGAAAAAGCTAAAAAGTGTAAAAATAATTATTATTAATCAATAATAATTATTAGTAATTAATCTACTTATTAATTTGCTCCTCAAAGTTCTACATTCTACTGCTTGTCCACTTTACACATTTTGTAGAGTTAAATAAAATAAAATTTGGCTCACATTTTGCTCGTGTTTAAACACACACGCATGCGCGTACGCACACACACTTAGACACACACACACACACATACACACACACACACACGTGCGCGCACGCACGCGCACATGCACAACCATGCACGCACACACACATGCACACACACACACAACTGTGGGTTGATTGTTGATTGAGAAGCTGAAATTGGGTACCACACACCGAGAGAGTGACCAATACAACGATTGCCAGATCTAACTTGTTGGACACCGCAAGCCTTCCAAGATCAGATCTTGGCACCCATATAAAAAGTGATCTCATAAAATGGCACCGTTGCCATGGAATAATGTGTAGGATAGTGTGTATATAGCCTATTTACTTTGTTATATATTTGCCTTTTTTCAATAATTATTTATATGTTGTAATCATCCTCTTTTATTAACTTTGTTGCGAGGGCCTGCGGATCGAGGTCTGACTTCTTAGGAGGACCGATGCATCCAAGAGAAGCAGAGATCGACTTTCTCCTTTAGATCCAATAGGAGAGTGCGCAAAGAAAACCAAGGAGAAGATAGGAGCATATTAGCATTAGTCTAGTTTTATTTATTTATTTTAATTTTGGTAAGAGAGAGACAATATTATTACTGTAATAATACATGACCCATGATTGGACATTCAGATTTTACATGCCTATTTTACTAAGTGATTGTTCACTTGAGGGCCCACACTGTTTTCTTGTGTTTGCTTCACCTTCTCTCTTTAGTCTTCTTTATTTTGTCATGAGGATAATATCCCAGATTTTTCTTTTTGTACATATCCACCAATCAACCTGACTATCAAGATGGACCCTCCTCTTGAATGGTCGTACTGACAACCTACACACTTTGACTTTCCATATCCATTAGGGCAGCATGCACAACCACAATGTCAGTCATCGGATTTTGAGTACCCACCTCCACCACCCTCACCATCACCCCCGGTGTTGTGCTGTTGGATTTTCTTCCTTTGGACCCCACTCTTTAATATGTAACCCTGTTAATGGAGCACATGCAGAAGAGGATAGAGACCCTCACTATACAGAATAAGACCCACATTGGAGCTTCACCTTTTAATGTATTCGAGGTACGAGAGGGCACCCATGGGAGATCACCGTCACCAAAAATACAAAAAATCAGCAAAATAAAATTCTAAAAAGACAATAATGGGAGGCACTTGGACAGGACAAATTATGAGGAGAGGGCACCTATGCCATCCACCTTGCCCACACATATACACACCGCAGTTTCTACCACCCTACATATCAAGGATGACCTCGTACAACATTCTAGTCACTCTTGTGTACATGCTGATTCTAACCTCTTCCCTGACCAGGAAGAAAAAAAAATTTTTAAAAATATTACCTAAACCCAAAGTGGTGGATGTTATTCACGCTTCATTGAAGCCCCACTTCGCCAAACCATGGACTTTTCACATGCACTCAAGAGAAAGAATAGATGTTATAGGATTGAGCACCACATTATGACCATGGCCACTGCCCACGCTATCACCCATCATCTGCCTAACAAGAAAATGGACACAGGTACACCATTCGTTAGATGTGTCATTTCTGACCATCATTTTGATCACACTCTCCTTGACAACGACAAATCGATTAATATAATACCCTCCTCACTTGTCAAGACATTCAATCTCAGACCTCTCAAGAAAATTAGGATGATCTATCAATTCGATGACCGATCAATAAAGAGGCCAAAGGGTATTCTTGAAAATGTTGTCATTCATATCCATGGCATGAGCTACAACGCATACTTTGTTGTATTGCCCATGGAGACCTCCACACCTGTGGATCATAGTACAATCATCTGGATCGGCCTTTCCTCACTACTGTGAAGGTTGTTATTGATTATGGATCTGGAGAGATATGCTTTCATTCCCACAACGAGAGCATTCTGATTGAGATGATCACTGCACCTACTGCCGTTTAGAAACCCACCCTTATTAAGAATGTACTTGTGTCAACTGACTCCGAGGACTATGGCCTAGCTGCTCAGATCAGAGAAGTTTATTTACAATGGACGATACCAAGACCCAATAATTCCTCTTCAATGGGAAAGACTCAGAACGCATAGACTTCTGTGTTTCTTCTTCTTGTGTGTGGAGATGTTTTGATGAGATCCACAACATTTACATTGTTGACACCTTACCGTGGAGGGTAGAGAAAGTTGAGACTTCCCAGGCCAGACCTGACCATACTTCTTCCATTAATGAGTGCGTGCCTTTGAATTATGAGACCACTGAGGATCTCCACCACATCGATCTTGATCGGATTTCGATATCGACTTGCACTTTGTCAGATCTTTTCCTCAATGGTCATGCAAGAAGGTAAAGTTTCTACCTTCTTGAGCGTTGTATATTCTCATCACCTCGTATATATTCCTTTTGTTTCTTTCATTCCATCTCCCATTTATCTCATCCACCTTAATCCGTGTGTTCGCCTTACTTAGTATGTGCTTTATCCTAAGTAAACAGGAGGTGGATGAGTCGAGTATTCTTTCTTCGTTCTATTTCATCACTTACGTTGTTGCTTATGCTTAGGGATCTCTTACCCTACGTATAGGGGGAATAATGCTATCTGTTCTATCATTTTTATTTTTCGTTTCTTTTGGTCCCCTCGCTTGTCTCCTCACTTATTGATATTCTTTCTATACTTAGGGATCCTTTACCCTAAGTATAGGGGGAGACATGCCGAGCCGATGATTTTGTAAATTCTAATCCTCGATCATCCCTGCTTTGTGTACAATCTACTATACTTAGGATTAGTTGATCCTAAGCATACGGGGGACGATCAATTTCTCATTCTTTTATTCAGTCATTGTTGTACATGCTTTTCTATACTTAGCACGAGTTATGTCTTCCTTTATTGCTCTTAATCACTATGAGGACATAGTTAGATCTAAGTATAGCGGGGTCACATACACACACACACTATATATATACACGTTAGACATAACTCGTACTTTTGTATTTTGCAATAATATAGATAATATACTATATTGAGTAAGGGTATACAATAAATCAACTGTAAAGAAAACACTCTTGTAAATATGTAAAATTTGATTTTGAAAAAAATTCTTTGAAAAAGAGGTTTGAACCTATTTTGCAAAATGATTTGAAAATAGTTGTAAAATGCTTTGAAAAATCTTTTGAAAACCTTTGAAAAATCTTTGTAAATATTTTCAAATCATTTGAAAAATTATCTCTTTGTAAATATTTGTAAAAAGTTAGAAAAAATGATTTGTAAAATTTCTTTTTGAAAAATTCTTTGTAAAATTATTTACAAAATAAGTTTTTAAAATGTTAGACAAATATTTGCAATTCAAAATATTTTGAACACCCTGTAAATAAGATTCTAATAAAATTCTTCAAATTAAACATGTATACACCTATATAGAATTCCTTATACACTTGCATAAAGCGTGTATATACCTTGTATAAAGTTCCTTATGAATACACTAACTCTTTTATTTTCCAAAAAATTCCATAAAAATTTGCAAAATCTTGAAAATCCTAAAAAATTAAAAAATATTTCAAACTCGTAAAAATTTGACAAACTTTCCAAAATCCATAAAAGTTCAAAATCAGAAAATTATTTCACAAAAATATTTTCTTGCATTACATTGCATAAGCATTTTTTGAATGATTCTGACAATGAACAAGTCTGAGTAAAAGTTGAAGATTGGAACTTAGTCTAGATCTTATTCCACTTAATTTCACAGGAACCTTATTAAAACTGGACATAAGACTTTTCAGGTCACGAGACTTAATTCTTTGAGTCCACAAGACTATGTTCATGTAATCTTGATCAACCTAAGTAGAGTATTTCGAAGCGTACACAAGACTCTTGCTGATATGACGTAACTTGAACACCATACTTTACACTTAGCTCAACTCTGAGGAGGTGGTGAGGGCATGATTCTTTGGCTTGAGGAAACACATGTGTAGAAACATACATAGTCACTATAAGTGGCCATTGCCCCCAACCCGATTAGTGACATGGACGTCTAAAGACAGGACACTGTGGGTTGTAATAAAGATTCAAAAGAGTGATAGTCTACTAGATCAAGAAGAAAAATTCCTTATGTATATGCTGCTGTATATAGTACTAAAAATGCAAAATCAAAAACTCCGAAAAGAATAGACGGGCAAAAGTCAATGAAAAATTCAAATCCCGTCAGAGTATAAATGAAATAAGCAAGGCATTATGATTCAAAGTGATACCTCAAGGTTGCCTGCAACATGAGACTTGGTTACACTGGCCAGGCTCCATAAGATATGTGACTACACTGGTCACAATCCACCCTTATCTCTCTACCCCCTTATCTTGACCCAGTTGTACTTAAACTTAGAAGGGAATACCCCGATCCTCGAGAAAAGAGTAGCTAGACTGGGTAATTCGGGTTATCTTGTTAAGGGAGACAATTTCTTGGTGTTTCTGATGAGAAGAACTACATACACTTACACTATACAAGGGAAGACTCATAGTCGTAAGGGTTTGTGTATGAATAGACTTATTCTGACCTGGACATTGAGGAGACTTGAACATAGACTTGTGGAACTTGAGGGCTGTTAAGTTTTAGATCCTATTCCCAATAAGGTTCTGAACAAACTAATAATCCAAAGGTCTGAACCGAGCTCCAAACTCTGATTTTATAAAGGCAAGTTTAAAAATCATAGCTATTCTACCTTCCTTTGTTTTCCTTTTCTTTATTTTTCCATTTTGCATAACTTATACTTCTAGTAAGTGTTTACTAGGGACTAGCAAAGGTAAGTATATGGGAGGTGATGAATATCCATTCATCTACTTTTATTCTTCCATTTTGCATTTAAATACTTATCAAGACACATGTAAAAACAACTAATTTCTACAAATTAACAAAGCTTATTCATATGTAAATACTATATAAATATATGTATTTAAATTCAAAATAAAAGAATAAAGAAAAGAAAATAAAAATAAATGAAGTATCAAAGATACTGAATGACCCTAAACCCCGAGACCAAGTCAATATTGACTTGGCCGATAAGGAATAAAGTAGGGGGAGATAATGGTCTATACTGTAGAAAGAAAACCAAATTTATATTCTTCAAAATAACAATTTTCTTTATTTTATTTTGCATTTTATACATCTCAAATAATAAAATGCCCAACATGAAACTCGTTCATAAATACACATAAAAAATTATAAAAATAATTACACGTAAAAATAATGCACAATGCAACTAGGATGCACAAATGAAAAAATCATAAACTGAAATCACAGATAAATATCTTCTTCATATGAACTCAAAATTTACAAAATTCACATCCATTGTGTTTAAAATTAAATTATCTATTTAGTGAAGGTGGTTTCATTAAAAATGTAGTTAAGATGCAAAAGCTGATTTTATGGGCTCCTGTTGTACTATATACATGTATACTTTATTCATATAATTTATTCTTTAAATTTTTTACTCTTTTTATATTTTTAAACAATTGTACATATTATTTAAACTTATAAAAAGCAAAACCATAAAAAATCATTAAAATAAATCGTGAAATAAAATATATAGATATACTATACCTATAATGTGTATACCTATAATTAATTAAGTATACAAATAAAATCAGAAAAATAAAATAAAAATATGTAAATATGTATTTAATTATATATAAATATATAAAATATGCACATATGAAAATAAAAACTAAAAACTACAAAATAAAAATAAAATACCTAAAATATATATAAACATACTTATGCATATTCTTGTGAAAATCAACACCTAATAAATAAGGTTGTAAATATAAATAAAAATATCCATAAAATTTATTATAAAATTAGAAACATTTTTTATGTTTTAACTTTTATTTAAATAAATTATTTGTGGTTTTATTTTCGGTTATTTATTCTTTTCATTGATGTTTTGTCCTTATCTGGGCTTACGTGGCTCAATGATGAGCCTCCATTTGTTGACCGACCAGTCAATTGCCCCTTTCGCCCGTTCTGACTTGTCAGAACCCTCAAGCACACCACCTTCTCCTGATTCTCACATCTTGCACACTGCCCGAATCCTTTTGACTTCTTCATGAAATATCATCTCACGATGTTCCTCCATCAAGCACGATGCTCCTCTTCGTCCCACACCTCTTGATTCACGTGAAAACTCTAGGTTTTTTGAAGCATTTAGACATGTCTACAAATAAGATGCTCCTGCCTATTTTACGATTTTGGTCCCATTTTAATCTTTGAAACCCTTGGATTCTGCCACTGGAGTTGGACCTTTTTGGCAGGAAGCGTGCGCTCCCGAATTCACCGTGTAGAGAGGGGAGGAGGATGGTGATCCACCTTCACCGAAGCCATGCTCTAGGTGGTTTTGTACCTTGGCTTCAATGCCAGGTACATGCTGTTTAATCATTTTTAAGGGTAGTTTTCGTTCTGCATTTTAATTTTGTATTTAAATCAGTCTTTATATCATGCTTTTACTGTCATTTGTAGCTTAGATTCATTAGTTGTAAGTTCGCCGGAGCTCTAGAGCTCCGACCATCGCAACACATGTTCCATCTACTGTTTATACCACCTATCACTACCACCTTCTTTCCTTGCACTTTTGCATCATCTAGACACCTTCCATTCATCCCGATCGATCCTAGATTAGGCTCCAGGATCTCCAACTTCGCCATTATGTCAAAGATCTTTGCAACACTCCACCATCACCCATCCCTACCCTTTAACGAGTCGAGGCAGTTTTCCCTCGACTCTTTGTCCGTCTAGTGTAAGGTAGTGCGCCAAAGAGACCATCTAGGGTCTGATTAGATGCTGCACAGTAGCTATAGGTGCAATCATTCTTCGTTGACCTCCAGGCCCCCATCGATGGGGCTTGGACCTTCTTGTGCACCCTTTCAACTGCAGATCACCCTCAGGAGCATATCGAGCATCTTAGAGCTCAATCGATCATGTGAGCATGGAGAATCGATGGATTAAAGTGGAATATGCAACCAGTTCTTCCTTGATCTTCCAAGGGCTTCATCACCGTCCGATCCAACATCTCCTCCAGACTGCACAATGGCTGTTGGATGGAAGTACTCTACCACTGCCCGATCCATCTGTAGGATCTAATCTGAGCTGTCCAATTATGAAGGGTTATAGCGTCATCTTGGTCGTCGAAAGCGTTTAAGTGAAGAGATCCGATCCATCCACTACTACGCATATTAGGGGTATTTTGTACACAAAACCCCATGCATTTTATATTTCTTATTAATATTTAATCTTTCATCTGCATTGTTTATTTTGTAAAAGAATTGTTCTTGGACCCCTGAGCTTTATTATATTTGCATATAAGTCCAATCCACATCACCTCACGTGGTCGTAGAGGCACTTTTTTTTGTAAAATTTATATATAGGCCTATGTAGTTTTTGGACCATTTGTTAAAAGCATTCTAAGTTCTTAAATATTGCAAATACACCCTTATAAAATGTGGCATTCATTTTTCTATATATTTACCTTTATAAATATTTTTTTAATCCAAAAATTATAGGAAAATTAGTTTAAGTGCCTGCTACTATACATGACGAGATTTATTTTTGCAAGCCATTTTGATTAATTTTCCTATTTATCAAAAATGCAAAAAGATGTTTTTATTCCATGTATAATTATTAAAACCCATAAAAAGTATAAAACCACTTCTAAAAATTCCCAAAATATGAATTATTGGTATTATATTATATATTACCACATATCCAAAAATAAGTAAAAATACAAAAGATAAAGTCTAAAAATAAAAACACTAAAAACATTATAAAAATTAATAAAATTTATTGAAAAATATAAAAATATATTTTTTTGTTTGTGAATTTTCTATATATTACATATTATATATATTAAAAATAGTATATGGTATATTTATATTTATATATGTTTATTAAACCTAAAACTATCTCGACTAATTAATACGTATATTGTTTTGCTATATTTTATACTTTAAATGTACCTAAAAATTAGCAATAAATCTATTAAGATATCACAAATAGAAAAAAATATAAAAAATACAAAACATTTTATTTTTTGAATTTTGACTATATTTATGTATGTTTAAAAATATAATATCCTATATATCTTATATATTACTTGTATTATATATAATAATATTATATATAGTTATATATTTTATTTTAAAAAATCAAAAAGAAATTAAAAATTTTTTAAATTAAAAAGAAAATAAAAATAAAAAAATCAAAATATAAAAATAAAACAATTAAAAACCCATAAAATCAAATATAATTAACAAAAAACCACATAAAAAGAAAAAACTAAAAAGTGAAAAATAATTATTATTTATTAGTAGTGATTATTAATAATTAATCTACTTACCAATTTGCTCCTTAGAGTTTGACACTCTACTGATTGTCCATTATACACATTTTGTAGAGTAAAATAAAATAAGTTTTGACTCATATTTTACATTCATTGCATATATATCCGTCGGTTGATTGTTGATTGAGAAGCCGAGATTGGGTGTCGCACCTCGAGAGAGCGATCGACATAGCGATTGTGGATCCGACTTGTTGGACACCGCTTGCCCTCGAAGACCTGGCCTTGGCACCCATATCAAAAGCGATTTTATCAACGACCTATACAAGGTATATATGCTGACCACTAGTATGCTTAAGGAGATATGAGTTTTATGATCTTTTAAGGAATCATATATGTTCATACTTTCTGAACTGTGAAACAGAGTCACTCATGAGATATTGGAACACTTCGAATTTCATGCATGGTCATCTTGTTTATTATAAAGATAAGAATTCGATAATGCTAATATATGCTTTAGGAAAATATATTATATTATCACCCAATGATCAATTGAGAAATCCGTTGATAAAACCTCGAAGAAGACAATCAAACAAGAGTTTGAACTTCAATTTTAATCAAAGTCGTCCATTTTGTAAGATGCTTAATATCGGGAATACTCTGAGTTGATGCGATCATAGTAGATTATATACAATGACAATTCTAATCCTAGGGAGTGATGGAATCGGGTGGTTTTTAGTGACTCTATTTTTTGGTTAGATGATTGAGAATTAATTGGACTAAATTTCAAGTCATTGAACCCATTTCTATGTCCATTTATAGTTCCAAATAGTTGGAAATGAAGGGTAGAAAATGGATTTAAATGGTTTGGACATTCGAAAAATATCTGACTGGAAATGCCCGAAGTAGTTTAAACTCCGAAAATAGATGGATAACTAATTTTCAAGTCAATATACATGGATTTATAACCTCCTTAACATTATCTTCAACCATCCACAGATGCTGCTCACGAGTCCCAAATGGATTATGACTCGTACATTGAAATATCAATATCAAGATAATAATTGTTATTATTATTGATATGGGAATACATGACTATGATTTACATTATTGGTTATTATCTAATATGAATATAGATTCATAGTGACTAATATTAAATGTGAATTGGATTCATTTGTTGGGAGGATGATTTTATAAATCTCTCAATATTGATATTTATAATTTAATTAATCAAGATATAATTAAATTTCAAGTTCTTAATAGAATTGAAAATTAGAGAACCAATGTGGTGGGTCCACCATGAACGTCCACCATGTTAGTTGGAGACCAAGTTGTGGGCCTCTTTCCTTCTAGGTTAAGGATTCTATTATCTGGCTTATTATTTTGGTTATAAAGTTGGAAAATTAATTGATAACTTCATGAAGGATTAGAAATCCATCATAGCCATCCAAAATAAAGTTGAAGGCCTCATCTTAGACATCTACATGGAGAGTAGGACTCTCTTTGTGGATGTCCACTTTGTATTTAAAGAGGGGCTTGGAGACTCTTTATAATAAATAAATTTCAATTCCAAGTAGAGTTACCCTTTCTCTTGAAGATTGAAGAGACATAAGAAGAGAATACTCTCTTCTTGGCCATCCCCATAGTCTTCTCCAAAACCCTATCCATCCTTCTTAATAGCTTCTCTTTCCTCTATGTTGGCTTGACCAATCGTGAGAGAAGTCATCTTCTTCCTCATGCTTCGTACATGCAGAGGACTCTATTTCGTACGACGAAATCTGCATGTAGAGACCATCAAAATCTATATTCACGTAGACACTTGGTGGAGAAGATCTCTCAAGTTTGTGGGAAGAATCACGAGTCATCGTCATGCCCGCGGGAGCATGCTTCCATCAGATCAAACTTAATTCAGGAGGTCTCTTCCTTTAGATACTTACACTTCAAAAGATATTCCTAATACTATTGTGAATATGTGAAACGGTTTGTAAAGTGTTTCCTATACCATGTGGTTTCATATTAACGAACTTTTTTTGTTTAAACAATTGCATCAGTGCTCATATGGTGAACATCTTTCTTTACGAATTTGATTCATTTATTGCATGTTTCCGTGGTGTGCAATATCAACCTCCTGTAAACTATAACTTGTATCAAAGTGATATTCTTTTTCTTTATATTTAATAAAGTAGAGAGAGAGAGAGAATTAGTTAGTATATTGTGAGTATAAAAAGGAAATAAAGGATAGAATAATGACGAGTAGCGAGGAAATATATATTAAGATTGGAGCTCCCCATTGATGAGGAGTGATGCTAAGCCACCACCTATCTCTACGGGAAGAGGGAAAAGAGGGACTAGATGAGGGGATCAGAGTCCTCTGAAGATCTCTGAGATCTTTATGATACGAATTCAATTGTAATACTTCCTGTAATACATGCTTTCTCTAACTATAAAAGGGTAAAGAGAATATCTGATCTGTCACCAATAAGATAGACTTAGGATTTCTTAATCAAGTTTGCTTAAGGAGTTGTAGCTCTTTTGTGGTTGCATCCATCCACGTCCTTAGGCAGGTGCTCCCTTAGTGGTGCTAGTTCCATTTACGGAGGTTTAGTTGACTTTTCAACCACTTGTCTGTCTTGTTCTTGTGGGCTATAATACTTTGCAAGTAATTTTTCTAATATCATTTGTGTTTGAATCCTTGAGGGTTACCTTGCACATTTACTTTTAGAACCCAAACTTGAGTTATTCCCTTCTTTTTAACATATCAGACTTGACACAATACTAGTAACTTTTCGTATGAATAAAAAACAAATTTATCTTTGAGTTCTTTAGTCCCATTTTCTAAAGACGAAAATATGTTCTACAAATCCAAAATGTCCTTTTTAAGTGAATCAATCTCTTTTCAATGACAATTGACATTGTCAAGTGATATTCAAGGACAATCTCAAGTTTGAAAAAGTGATGGCTATCTTTATTTAAAAACTGAATTTCAATTATGTCTTGGTGCAGTCCTCTGCATAGTCGTAGAGATTCAGAGACATCCCATTAATCAAGTTAAAGTCTTGACCAAAGTCAACATGTTGACTAAAAGTCAAAATTTCAATCAAAATTCAAAGTGCTGACTTAAAGTCAAAGTGCTGACTTAAAGTCAAAGTGTTGAGTTGACGAGAATGAGATACTAAAGATCTGAATATACTTCACTAACATGCATGCATCTTTGACCAAAGAGATATATATTTATATGTCCAAGTATGCACATTTGACAGATCACTAGGTTGATGACTTATACAAGGTCTATATACCGGCACACTGGTATGCATATGGCGAGATATGGGATTTATGATCTCTTGAAGGAATCATATGTTCATACTTTATGAACTGGGAGATAGAGCTCACTCATGAGATATTGGGACACTTTAAATTCCATACATGGTCGTCTTGTTTATAAATAAAGATAAAAATTTGAGAATGCTGATATATGCTTTTGGAAAATATATTATATCATCATCCAATGATTGATTGAGAAATCTATTGATAAAACCTCGAAGAAGACAGTCAAACAAGAGTTTAAACTTCAAGTTAATTACATTTTTCTAGTTTGTAAGATGCTTAATATTAGGAATACTCTAGGTTGATGCAATCATAATAGATTATATACAATGACACTTCTAGTCCTAGGGAATGATGAAATCAGTTGGATTTTAGTGACTCCATTTTGTGGCTAAATAATTGAGAATTAATTGGATTAAATTTCAAGCCACTGAACACGTTTATACTGTCCATTTATGGATCCCAATGTTTGTAAATGGAAATGGAATCCATTTTCTAGTATTCATGTCTAGATCCAAATAGTTGGAAATGGAAATGATAGTAAATGGATCCAAATGGTTTGGACGTTCGAAAAATATCGGACTGGAAATGCCCGAAGTGGTTTAAACCACGAAAATAGATGGATATCTAATTTTCTCCATGACATTTCCTTGACATTATCTTCAATTATCCACAAATGATGCTCACGAGTTCCAAATAGTTTACAACTCATACATTGAGATATCAATATAAAGATAATAACTGTTATTATCATTGATATGGGAATATGTGATTATGATTAACATTATTGGCTATTATTTAATGTGAATATAGATTCATAGAAATTAATATTTATATGTATATGATTCATGATATGTATATATATATATATATTCAAGACATGAGATTAAATGTGAATTGGATTCATTTGTTAGGAGGGTGATTGTATAAATATCTCAATATTGATATGTTTAAGGTACTTAACCAAGAGATAACTACATGTTAAGTCCTTGGTAGAATTGAAAACTAGAGAACCAATATGGTAGGTCTTGGACATCCACCATGTTAGATGGAGACAAAGTTATGGGCCTCTTTCCTTCTTAGTTAAGGATTCTATTATTTGACTTATTATTTTGGTTATAAAGTTGGGAAATTAATAGTTAACTTCATTAAGGGCCAGGAATCCATCATAGCCATCTAAAATAAAGTTGAAGGCCTCATCTTAGTCGTCTGCATGGAAAGTAGGGCTCTCCTTGTGGATGTCCACTTTGTATTTAAAGAGGGGCTCAGAGATTTTTTACAATAAATTTCAATTCCATAGGGAGTCACCCTTTCTCTTTAATATAAAAGAGAAATAAGAAGTGAAGACTCTCTTCTTGGCCATACCCGTAGTTTTCTCCAAAACCCTAGCCGTCTGCCTAAATAGCCTCTCCTTCCTTTATGTAGTCTTGACGAATGTGAGAGGTGTCGTCTTTTTCCTCGTGCTTCATACACGTAGAGGACTTGATTTCATGAGATGAAATCAGGAGGTAGAGACCATCAAAATCTATATTCACGTAGACAACTTGGTGGAGAAGATCTCTCAAGTTTGAGGGAAGAACCACGAGTCATCATCGTACCTACAAGAGCAAGCGTCTATCAGATCAAACTTAATTCAAGAGGTCTATTCCTTTAGATACTCAAGCTTCAAAAGGTATTTCTAAATACTCTTGGAATATGTGAAATGGTCTGTAAAGTGTTTCCTATACCATGTGGTTTCATATTAACAATGTTTTTGTTATACAATTACATCAATGTTCATATGATGAACAATTTTCTTTATGAATTTGATTTGTTTATTCCGTATTTACATGACGTGCAATGTCAAATCTCCCATCAACTATAACTTACATCAAGGTGAGATTCCTATTCTTTGTATTTAAAAGTAGAGAGAGAATTAGTCAAATTTATTATGAGTCTAAAAAGGAAATAAAGGATAGAACAATACTGAGTAGCTAGGAAATATATACCAAGCTTGGAGCTCCCCATTGATGAGGAGTGACAGTAAGCCATCACCTATTTCCAGGGGAAGAAGGAAAAGAGGGACTAAACAAGGAATCAAAGTCCTCCAAAGAGCTCTGAGATCATTGTAATATGAATTTAGTTGTAATACTTCTTGTAATACATGTTTTCTTTAACTATAAATGGGTAAAGAGAATATCTCATCCATCTCCATCAAGATAGACCATGGATTTCTTAATCAAGTCTTCTTAAGGTGTTGTAGCTCCATTGTGGTTGCATCCATCCGTGTCCTTATACAGATGCTCCCTTAGTGGTGCTAGTTCCATCTACAATGGTTTAGTTGATTTTTAGACCGCTTGTTTGTCTTGGTCTTGTAGACTATAGTACCTGCAAGTAATTTTACTAATAGGATTTGTTCTTTGAATCCTTAAGTGTCACCTTGCATATTTACTTTCATAACCCAAACTCGAGTTATTCCCTTCTTTTTAACACATTGGGCTAGAAGCAATACTAGTAACTTTTCCTACGAATAAAAAAATATTTTATCTTTAGGTTATTTAATATAATTTTTTAAACAAGAAAATATGACCTACAATTCCAAAATATCATTTTAAAGAGAATTAATCTCTTTTCAATCACAATCAACATTGTCAAGTGATATTAAAAAATGATCTCAAGTCTACAAAAGAGATAGAAATCTTTATCAAAAGATTGAATTCGATTTTCCTCTTGATGCAGGTCCCTTGCATAGGCGTAGAGATTCAGAGGCATTCGATTAGTCAAGTTAAAGTGTTGACCAAATTCAACATGTCGACCAAAAGTCTAAATTTCGACCAAAGTCAAATGCTGACTTTAAGTCAAAGTGTTGACTTGACGAGATCGAGATACTAAATATATGAATCATATACTTCATGAACATGCACACATCCTTTGACCAAAAAGATATATATATATATATCTATATATCTATATATCTATATGTCTGAGTATGCACATTTGATAGATCACTAGGTTGATGACTTATACTTATACAAGGTCTATATACCTACACACTGGTACGCATATGAGAAGATATGAGATTTATGATCTCTTGAAGGAATTATATATGTTTGTACTGTCTGAATTGGGAGATAAAGCTCACTCATGTGATATTGGGACACTTTGAATTCCGTACATCATCATCTTGTTTATTTAAAAAATAAGAATCCGGGAAAGCTAATATATGCATTTGGAAAACATATTATATTTTCTCCCACTGATCGATTGAGAAATATATTGATAAAACCTCAAAGAAGGCGATCAAACAAGGGTTTAAACTTCAGGTTTCATCAAAGTCCTCTAGTTTGTAGGATGCTTAATATTGGGAATACTCTGGGTTGATGCGATCATAATAAATTATATACAATGATGCCTCTATTCCTAAGGAGTGATGAAATCAGGTGGATTTTAGTGACTCCATTTTGTTGCTAAATGCTTGAGAATTATTTGGATTAACCTTCAAGTCATCGAATCATTTCTATTGTCCATTTATAGATCTAAATGGTTGGAAATGGAAATGGATATGGAATCCATTTTCTAGTATCCATTTCTAGATCTAAATGGTTGGATATGAAAATGGTAGGAAATGGATCCAAATGGTTTGGACGTTCGAAAAATATCCAGCTGGAAATGCTTGAAGTGGTTTAAACCTTGAAAATAGATGGATATCTAATTTTCAAGTCATTATACATGGATTTATAACCTTCCCGACATTATCTTCAAGTATCCACGAATGTTGCTTGAGTCCCAAATGGATTACGACTCATACAATGAGATATTTATATAAAGATAATAATTGTTATTATCATTGATATGGGAATATGCGACTATGATTTACATTATTGGATACTATTTATTATGAATAAAAATTTATAATAAATAATATTTATATGAATATGATTCATCATATATATATATTCAAGACGAGATTAACTGCGAATTGGATTCATTTTTTTGGAGGATGATTTTATAAATCTCTCAATATTGATATGTGTAATTTAATTAATCAAGGTAATTAAATGTCAAGTCCTTAATAGAATTGAAAATTAGAAACCAACATGATGGGTCCACCATGGACATCCATCGTGTTAGTTGAAGACCAAGTTGTGAGCCTCTTTCTTACTTGGTTAAAGATTCTATTATTTGTCTTATTATTTTGGTTATAAAGTTGGCAAATTAATTGATAACTCATGAAGGATTAGGAATCCATCGTACCATCCAAAATAAAGTTGAAGGCCTCATCTTATCCGTCCACAAGGAGAAGAGGACTCTCCTCGTGGATGTCCACTTTGTATTTAAAGAAGGGCTTGGAGACTCTTTACAATAAATAAATTTCAATTCCATAGAGAGCTACCATTTCTCTTGAATATTGAAGAGAAATAAGAAGAGAAGACTCTTTTCTTGGCCATTCCAATAGTCTTCTCCAAAACCCTAACCATCCGCCTTGATAACCTCTCCTTCCTTTATGTTATCTTGACCAATCGTGAGAGGAGTCGTCTTCTTCCTCATGCTTAGTACATGTAGAGGACTCAATTTCGTGCTGAGAAATCATGAGGTAGAAACAATCAAAATCTATTCACAATGACAACTTGGTGGAGAAGATCTCTCAAGTTTGTGGGAAGAACCATGAGTCATCGTCGTGCTCGTGAGAGTAAGTGCCTGTCAAATCAATCTTAATTCAAGATGTCTATTCCTTTAGATACTCAAGCTTCAAAAGGTATTCCTAAATACTATTGTAAATATGTGAAACTGTTTGCAAAGTATTTCCTATACCATATGATTTCGTTTTTAACAAAATTTTTCTGCTATACAATTGCATGAGTGTTCATATGATTGAAAGACCATGTTACCACCCTTGTAATTAAGAAGAATAAATGTGCGTTGTAGTCGGGTGGGTACAAATCTATCAAAAACCACACCGGAAGATAATATGGATAAATAAATCTCAGTGCAGTCGATTTATTTATTTTACTTGGGCAAGTCTCAAGGTCGACACAATGAGGTAATGTGAGGGTCTAGATATAATCCTCAAATAATTCATAAAATTTAGATTTTCAAAAGAACATTTTTTAGTTCTTTTTGTTTTGCATTTTTGTGGGTTTTAGATTTAAAAGATGTAATTTATTCAAACAAATATGATGTGTGAATTTTAATAAATTTTTAATACATGAAATAAATGCTATGCAATATGTGAGGGAGACATAAATAAAATGTAACTTTTTTATGAATTTTAAATGATGAAATGGATGACGCGGAGATGAAATGCACGGATAAATGCAGGTATAGGCAAGCCAAGCTAATCAATGAGTCGACCCCTTTTAATTCCATAAATAATTAGTCAATTAATATCAAGTTAAATCCCTAATTAATTGTCCCAACATTCCACACTTTTATTAAGAGAGAAAGTTAATATCAAAGAATAAATGCTCAGAATGATCAAATAACTTCATCTAATTTATTTATATTCAATATTGTCTCAAAATGTGAAATTGAATATTCTAAACGGTATATAATCAAATAAGGTTCAAAATGATATGAAGAACTCAAAAATTGGATCATAAGTTCTCAAATTATGAAGAATAGAAGTTTGAGGGCATAAATATAAAGAAAATAAATAAATACTTCACAATTTAGACCTTCTGCAGTGTAGATTTGCTATTTGTGAAACTTGAAGGAGTTTCTTATGCAATATACCCCTGCATGGGGGTATTTGCATGATTCTCAGGAAGTAGGGGGCACACATATAAATTAACCAAGGTCACATCCATGGAGCACTTGACCTGGGCTCTCTGTAATTCAGGAAGTTGTAGGTCTACATCTGTAAATCGTCCGCATGTGGGATCACATGAGGCTAGGCTCAGGCGGTGGGTAAGGTCCTAGACTCCACATTGCTGGACCCTTTCGCTTCTCTCTGGGTTCATGCAATAGGTTCCTAGCACTTCCAGGGTGTTGGATGGTTCTCTATCTAAGGGTTGCATGCGAGAGGTAGCAAGTACTGTTTGAACAAGATCGAGCGACACCTGTAATGCCTTCTTGGGCTTTCTCCTTCTCAAGTAGTCGAAGTACGAATCCAAGATCTCCAGAGGAGTGGTTGTAGAAGCTTCATGGTGGTCGACACGATCGTGGGGAGTCGGAGCAGATGTGCTGAGGCTGCTTGTGTGCCTTGATCCGTGATGGGGTACCTATAAATTTGAATCGACTCAAGCTTGGAAGTTTGAATCTGACATCTGAAGTATGAAGAAGATGATGAACGTTTCTCCTCTTGTCGAGTGAGGGGTAGGGGTAGATTTTTGATGGAGGTTCACCGGAGGTGGGGAGGGGTGTGAGGGATAGAAGGTGAAGTGATGAGGTAGAATAATGAAGATGACAATAGTGGGTGGAGGTCGGTGATTGTGATGTTGATTGTTGAAGAATAACTACAAGGGTTACTTTGAAGGCGTGTCTTCCATCGAAGATCTGACGTGATTTGTGTGTGCAGATGAAAGAGATAGATAACAGATGATGAAGATGGAAAAGCGGGGGAGGAAGAACTTGATGAAGAAGAAGAGTGAAGAAGGAGCAAAGGGCAGGGGGTATATATGATAGTCGCCTGGGATTGGAGGTGGGGACTTCACTATGGTCTCTACCTGCACGCTCCGACGATGGACGCAC
The DNA here is from genome assembly GCA_037367405.1 of Ottelia alismoides. Lineage (NCBI taxonomy): Eukaryota > Viridiplantae > Streptophyta > Magnoliopsida > Alismatales > Hydrocharitaceae > Ottelia > Ottelia alismoides. The sequence goes on along the minus strand of JAZKJV010005895.1, from coordinate 265,924 downwards.
TAACTCGACATTGTTGGACATGCGAGCCCATGACGAGACATTATGCAATAAATGTTATTGCAAATATCATTCCCTGATCTGAAATGAAGAATAACTAATTTACATAATAGGTCCCTTAGTACAATTAGGATTACGTACTCTGGCAATCTTGATGATCATGCAACTATTGATTCAACTGTTGAATCATAGAGGCTGGTGCTTAGATGAATATCTAAAGAGTTATATTGAGGACTCATCAAGCACATTCAAATGATTATTAAGAGATGATCTCCAGCATGAGTAGGAGATGGCAATCCTTTCTCTCGTGGGATGATATCTAACCGACCTCTTGATGCAGATCCTCTGCAGAGGAATAGAGATTCAGAGGTGTTAGATAAATTAGGTCAAGAGTTGACTTAACGAGATCGAGATAACAAAGACCTATGCCATATACTATCATGATATAGGCACACATCCTCTGACCGGGGACATATGTGTTATTGTATGCTTGAATATGTACATTTGGCAGACCGATAGGTTGATGATCTAATCAAGGTCTGTACATCGACGAGCTGGTGTGCATACAAGGGCATATGGGTAATATGATCTCTCAAAGGGACCATACAGGTTCATTACTGAACCAGAGGACATGAGCTCACTCGTGAGATATTGGGATCGAATTCCTTACATCGGCATCTCGCTTTGGAAGCTTGACAGAATTTGTAGGTTTAATATATGCTTTTGGAAAGTATATGGTCAATACCTAGCTATGATGTATACTTTTAGAAAGTATATGATTGATACCAAATCCCAATGATCAAATGAAAAACTTAATGATAAAACTATGAAGGCAGTTTTATCCTAGGTCTTCCAATATGCATGATGTACAGGTATTAGGAGTACTTGAGGATGATGTGATCATAGATGATTGTATAACCATAACGCTTCCATTCCAAGGGAATGATGAAACATGTTTGGATTTTAGTGACTCCTCTCAATAGAGAAATGATCTAATCTTGGTTTAAATGTTGGACAATGATTTGAATGTGATTCAGATGCTATGAGAAGATTAGATTTATAGTTTTGATTTAATAAAACATCTATGGGAGGTCTCCGAGATCTGGATTTGAGATGTGATCTCAACATCCAAGTCATTATACGTGGAATGTACAATCGTCCCATACTTATCTCCTAGTATCCGCAGAGAAACCTAATTGTTCTTAAAAGAGTTTAAGAATAATTCCGTTATTGATAATGTATCCGAGCATTGAGATAATTTGATAATTAAATGTGATTTAATTATCATAAATAATTTGAATATGATTCATATTATTTGGGCACATGAGAAGAGTTATCTTATATAATTAAATATGATTTAATTATCAAAGATACGATTGTTATGATATCACTATCCAAAATAACCATGGATATTATTAATATGATTTATAATATGTTGGAGAGATTCAATTGAAAATAGAATTACAAATTATATGTTGTTATTGTGAATTCGATTCACAATAAACAATTAATTGTAAATCTAATTTACAGGTTATGTTGGATATATAAATATGATTCATATTTCTCAATGGCATGATTGATGTTTTCACAAATTTAATTTGGAATTATTTTTGTGAAGATATATGTAATAATATTTGTTGCATTCTATAATATATATATATATATATATATTAAGGAAATGCAACTAAGTACCTAAAAGGTGGCTGTCCACCTTGAACCATTCAAAGGGGGACGACCATCCTATTTTAGGGATGGTGGTTGCCTCCCTTAATTATCTATATATTTAATTTAAATTAAAATGAATTAGTTGCTAGCTAGTTAAAAGGATATACTTAATTTATTTTAATTATTTGGTTGTTGTAAATTTGTAGCAACAAATCATGACCATTGATTAATAACTTGTTAATCTAAACTGTTGGATTCAGAGAGTACATGGATTGAGATCCATGTGCATCCAACTAGTATAAAAAGAAGGGTAGCCCCTGCCTTTTTGATGACTTGAATTCTAAGAGGAATTAAACTCTCTCCATCCATCTCTCTACAATCGTCCCCCCTCTCTATATCAATATAGTGGCCATCCACTTGTTCACTTAGAGAATCTCGTGGTCACCGCGACGTCGTTGTGTTGTCAGATCGACTACTCGTGGATCTCCACCTTCTTCGGTGCCTTTCGCTTGTGAAGAAGACTTCATATCTCATGAGATGATATTAGGATATTCGTCACTTGGATCATCAACTTAGATTGCGAGGAGTAAGTGTTTCATCAACATGCTGGCAAGCGTCTCCTCCGTTGGATCAGACTTGAAACATGAGGTCTCTTACTTTAGAGAAACGATGCAACCATGCTTCAAGAGGTAACCCTAATACCCATTTCTGGTAAAGATGAAACGATCCAAGAAGTGTTATTGGATCATGTGGTTTCATCGTTTATTTTTTTTTAAATTCCACTACCCTGAGCAACTAGTATGACTAGTCGCTCCCGATCGCATATGATGCGATCTCACACTTTCGTGATGTGCTTAAGATTTTCTCCATAACCTTCAAGTGGTATCGGATACATAGGTCATAGGTTTCAGATATGATCCATAAACCTAAGATGACATGGGCATTTTTTGGTTGTGCAAATTTTCATCACATTTTGTTCACGCAACCATGTTTATTTAAAATGTGAGCTTAGCATTTAGATTATGTTCCTCATCTTATTAGCAATCTGTAGGACTTGCGTTTGCGTGATTTAGAATCCGTTTGCTCAAGTTATGATCTTTTTAGTGGACATGTGTCCACTGTTACGGGAATAATGGTTTTGGACGTAATCAAGAGATAATCATGATTTGAAAATGCCTAGAAATGTATGTCTATCATTTGAATTATTTTTCAAATCAAATTAGAAAACTAAATAAATTTAGTTTTCATGATTTGGAGTTTATTTTCTCAATATTTATTAGTTTTAATAAACATGTGTCACTGCTGGAAACTTAACAAATTTGAACAAGAATCGTGTTATTGTCATTTAATTGATTCATAGAAATTAATGGTTAATCTCTTATAATAATTAGTTGTTAAATATTTGTGAAATATTTAATAATGATAATTATTTTTTAACGATCATAACCAACATGATAAGATAATTGATCTTGATCGATTTGGTTATAATGAACTTTCCAACAAACATTGGTACTTGAATAGGATTGGGGATTTGTTTAGCGAATCTCCTTATAATCAAAATGGTTTTGATAAATATTATATGGTATAAAATTCGATTGAAAGGTCGAATATCATCTCAAATATAAAATGATCAAATCACATTATCCTGACCTAAGGTGGATATGGTGTCTAGTCGGGGATCGTTAGGGTAGCAGGTTGCTCCGTGAGAGGTCTGTCCCACATCCTGTGCGTACTGATCATGATAGCAGGTAAGGAAAGGATAATGCTTGAAATGATTATTATGTATTTTTTCTAATTATTAAAATTTGAATAATATGTATTTTGAGATTATACCATCCTTCAAGTAACAATCAAGATAGTTTGTTGGTTGTTTGAATTGGATTGATAATTGATTTAATATGATTTAATTAATTATAATCAATTAAACACTCTGTTTTGAATATAGTATTTTCCTTGGAAGAATTAATTGTGTGAATATGATACATATGATTAATTAAAATTTTAACATTACACAGAGGATCATATAAGTGACATCCATGATCTCCATCAAGACGAAGGGTTCGGTCTTCATGGATTGTATGTAGGAGATGTCTGTCCGAAGTGACAGCTCCTGGACACAAGTGTAAATGGATTGGGCTCTTTGTTTCTCGAAAGAGTAAGGCCGTATGCATAGCGACCCCAATATCGGGTCCTCATATTATTGGTGCGATATTGGATTGCGCATAGCGATTGCTATTCATGTTGATGGTTGGTTCAATTAACAATGGGTCAATATCACCTTAGGAGTGGTGGGCTCGGGTGTTAACGATCGAATTGGGAAATGAAAGTTGGACTTGAAAGGCAGAATGAGTTACCACTTCTTTTTATCTGAAAGTTCTCATACTATTGGGATGTAACAAAGATAAGAAAGGAGATCCCAGATCTTACTTGAGATATAACAGTAAGTATATATCTTATATTGAAAGTGAATAAGGGAATGAACTTTCAGAGTTGACAAGGCAAAATAACTTTGATATAAAAATCCTAAATCAAAGTAATTTTATGCGAATTTCTTATTTCAGATAACCTACATTAAACCCAATCAAAAGCTGTACTCAATAATAACTAGTAAACATCATGGATTGGATCCATGATCAAGATATTGTACTTATAGTTGGAAACATAATGTATGTGGTTGCAATGTGCAAGTTTTCTCATAATAATGAGGAATGGTAATTAAATAGACAATAGAACAACAACCTTTGGTTTATATGTCTCTATAGTCTTGATCTCTCATCGAATGTGCTTTGGAAGTATCAGGTCGATGATGATCGTAATTCTCTAAAATCCTTATAAAATCTAAGAAGAAGTTTTGGCATACATATGCGCTCTCAAGATTTAATCATGAATGACATGGTTCACTGCATTATGCAGCATGGTGGCTCGATAAGAGATGATGTACTCAAAATGTTTGAGTACTGCCTGAACCAAAAGTCTTTAAGAGTTAAGATGGATGTACATACGATGAGTTTCATCATTCTACTGTCAATACTCAAGGAATTCATGAATCTTCATAATATTCATATTGTATGAATTGAATAAAGCATATATAAATGTTGAGATACTCTTATATTGAAAACTTTTAGAGTTCAACATAAGAGATCCTTTGTCTTAAGCAACGGTTGTTTATAGATAAAGGGAGCGTAACGGAAGCATGGGTTTGACCCAAGTAAGAAGGAAATTCAAAGAGTTGACTCTACTTCTGTGACTTCCATACATATAACATCTAAAGAGTTGGATGAATGCCAATACTACAATAAGCTGATGTGTTGATGGTATGACTATCTAGACTATCTAAGATCCTTAGAGAAGGATCCAGATAGTGCATCGGAATATTATACATCTACATATAATCATTGAAATTTACTTTCTTATCGGATAATATCGAATTCTTAAATTGTATCTCATTCTTCTAATAACACTTGCAATTAGTTGCATATGTTTTAGAAGACTAAAAAATTGATATTAAGGTTTAATAGTCATCCATGTGGATGTTGATGCAATTGTTGCAATTATTTCCATTGGATAGGTAGACTACATATTTTCAGTGGGAGAGCCCTTAGTCTTAGAAAATGTCTCTATGACCTAGATATTAGAATACATTCATTGTTTATTTCTAAATGTTGGAAATAAGCATGAATTCTGGAATAGACCTATCATGAAGAGTTATGATGGATATATTTCAGATAGTAATCTAATATATAGAAGACTCTACTAAATTAGAATATTAATGAATGGTTCATTAACATTTCTATTACTAGAAATTAAACCTTAAAAAAAGATCAATAGGAGGATGAAGATCATTTGACAATGATCTGGCACCAAGCCTTGGACATATGTCTGTTGATGAGATCAATAGACTAGTAAGAACATTAGATTATCCGAAATTTCAAATCTTACATACTTGTGAACATTGTATTCAAAGTTAAAATGTCCAATATACCCTTCTCTAAGAATGGTGTAAGATGCAAATTTGTTCAAGTTCTCATACATATTGCTGTATGTAGATCATCTATATCATAATAAACATTAATGATATGTGATATCGATTGATAAATATTTGTGATATGAGATTTCTTCCCTTCACCTTAGAAACCTTTGGAATGTTCAAAGATTTCACAATTTTAATTTAGAACCAAAGTTTAATGGAATATAAAATGAATTTGATCTAACCTAGGTAGTAAGTACCTATTGGATGAATTCAAAGAATACCTTATGGAGATATAAATATCATTCTTATCTCACTCCTCCTAATACGCCTAAACTCAATAGAGTTGTAGAGAGATACAATTGGATCATGTGCGACATGATTTGACCAATGAAGAATATTAGCATAATTATCTCTTGGTTTCTAAGTATATATGTATTAGAGACTACTATATATATACTTAATAAGATTCCATGCAAATCTAATCCGAAAACCCTCATAAGCTATGGTTTGAAACATAGCCTAGTGTTGGACACTTGAGTATTTAGGGTTGCTTGGTCTATTTGCTTGGTCCATAACCATGTCATGGATACAAGTAAGTTGGAATCTAGCACTAGAGAATGTTACTTCATTAGAAAAATAAAGAATGGTATTAAATACCTACTTTATGACCTTGATATTCTTAAAAGATTTCATCTCTAAGGATATGACTCTTAGACGATGACTTTCTTTAGAACCAAGAAGAAAATGAAGTAAAGGAACTCATTGAATCTTGAGAAGATAATGAGGCTAAATCGAAAACTAAAAAGGACAATTAAAGATTAACCACTCATACTTCTTCAAATTAGTTTGAGGGTGGTAAGACCATATAAATGTATGGATTCCATGTGTCAGTTAAGTTTGACAACGATCTAACTTCATATGATGAAGCTTCCAAGGATCATGACATGGAGAGATGGATATTAGAAATAAAGTATAAAGTAGACTTCATATACAATTGTTGTATATGGACCCTCGAGGATCCACCTATAAGGGTAAGACTCGTTAGGTGTAAATGGATCTTCAAGAGAAAGAGGGAATATGATGGATATTATGAATATGATTTATAATATATTGGAGAGATTTAATTGTAAATAGAATTATAAATTATATGTTGTTATTGTGAATTGGATTCACAATAAACACTTAATTGTAAATCTAATTTACATGTTATGTTGGCTATATGAATATGATTCATATTTGTCAATGACATGATTGGTGTTTTCACAAGTTTAATTTGAAATTATTTTTATAAAGATAAATGCAATAATAATTGTTGCATATATATATATATATTAAGGAAGGTGACTAACCACCTAAAAGGTGCTCATCCACCTTGAATCATTCAAAGGAGAACACCCACCCTATTTTAGGGATGGTGATTGCCTCCCTTATTTATCTTTATATTATAATTAAATTAATTGATTTTAATTATCTGGTTGTTGTAAATTTGTAGCAATAACCATGGACATGATTAATAACTTCTTAATCTAAATCGTTGAATTAAGAGAGCACATGGATTGAGATCCATGTGCATCCAACTAGTATAAAAGGAAGGGTAGCCCTTGCCTTTTAGATAACTAGAATTCCAAGAGGAATTAAACTCTCTCCATCTATCTCTCTATAGTTGTCCCCTTCTCTATATCAATATAGTAGTTGTCCACTTATTGACTTAGAGAATCTCGTAGTCACCGCGACACTATTGTGCTCTCGGATCGACTACTCATGGATCTTCGCCTTCTTCGGTGCCTCTCGCTCATGAAGAAGATGTCAGATCTCGTGAGACGAGATAAGGAGATTCGTCGCTTGGATCATCAACTTGGATTGCGAGGAGCACGTGTTTCATCAACGCGCTCGAAAGCATATCCTCCTGGATCAGACTTGAGATATGAGGTCTCTTACTTTAGAGACACAATCACAACCACGCTTCGATAGGTAACCCTAATACCCATTTGTGGTATAGATGAAATGATACGAGAAGCGTTCTTGGATCATATGGTTTCATCATTTATTTTTTTTAAATTTTGCTAACTATTCATTCCCGATCGCATAATGATGCAATCCTCACGGTCCCATGATGTGCTTAAGGTTTTTTCCATAACCTTCTAACATCACCGGCATGGAGGTGTGATGCGACTAGAGGCCACAGATCACGTCTGAGATTGGATCTCTCGTTGTTGTCACCAACAGAAGAGGGGGTTATCACTCCCCACTCTCTTGGCTCTATGGAATGACAGATACCTTTGATGTTGGTCAGAAGGTGGCTTTTATAGAGAGAAGACATGAACGAGTAAGGGATGTAGGATAGGGCGGAGTTGATCTCTATAATGGAATTAGTTGTAGAGGTGTGGCGATGTGCTGCTGATAGGGATTTGGGGGAGATAATGGTGGTTATCAGGGAAAAAGAGATAGGATTAGGAAGAGGTTAATGACTGGTTTTTGTGTTTAGGTCTAGGAAGAGGATAGAAACGAGGAAAAAGGGGATAGATCTAATTTGGTCCTTCATCCTCAGGTGGTTGGGTTTCGGTGGTTAGCGACACAGATCAGAGAGGATGAGGCCGTATAGAGGAAGATTTGGGCATTGGGGAAGGGGTGGATAGGCAACGACAAGAGGTAGGATATCGTTGGATATATCCTGATCCAACGGTGGGGAGCCATCACACAAGAAGTACATGAGGAGGCTAAGGGGCTCGTCGAGAGATATATGGGCCATTGGATCAAACTTGATCCAACAACCTGGATGCATGGCGCATAGTGACAAGGATAGTTGACTGGGATGAAGGGCAGGTTGACCTAGAGAGTGATGTGGACCATTAGGGTGCACCTCATGTGATGCGTTGACCATTGACCAATGCAAGAGAATGAAAGAAATTAGATAAAAAATAGCAAATGGTCTCAAATGCAAAAATGACCAACATGAAAAGTGTATCTCTACTTCCAATCTACAATGAATATGAAGGACTCAGATGCAAATGGAATGAATTATGCAAGAAATGCTTCTTTGGTGATGTTTTATGGATATAAAGTATCATTTTTTAGTTTTGTAATTTTATTTGGTTTTCTGTGAATGAATAATGCATACAAAAATCAAACATGATAAAAACTAATGCAGTGATCACAAATATATTTTTTTGTATTTTTATGAGTTAAGAAAAGTTAGAATAAATTAGGAAAGTGAATCTTGTACATGTGAACTAAGTAAAAGAGCTTAAGTCAGAATGTATGTAATGGAGCTTAGGTCAGAATGTATCTTTTTCTTTGCTTTTTTGCTTTTTTATTTTGATTTTTATGCAATAAGCTAGATCAAGAAATGAAATAAATAAATGAAAAAGAAATAAATAAAAAAGAGTCAAATATGTACATGAAATAATATGTCAAAATTACTAAACAGGAACAATATACAATTAGGCCCCAAAACCCATATTTCATAAATGAGCTCCAATTCTTTTAATTTGATATTGATTTGTAGACAATTTAATATCCATTAATTCAAAATTGAGTAGAGTGAAATTGCTCATTGTATGAGACAAATATTAGCTTTCACATCTTTTTGTCTTGGAATTAGGGTTTGGCTTTATTTCAAATAATACAAGTTAGTATTTTTTAGGATTTTTTATAAGTTAGTATTAGTGATATGTACACAATGAAATTAGTTTCATGTTATTTGGAATTAGGATGAATTAATAGAAAATGAGTGATGTTAGGCGATTATTTTCACATGGAAATGAATGCAGAATGAAATGCTAAATTATGCAAATTATTTGCAAGTGCATGAATGTTAATTTTGATATATAAACATGTGAATGCACCTAATTACTAAGGACGAAGCTCTATATTCAGATAATTAGAGTGATGAATCACATATTCATCAACTCACTATACTTAAACCTTGGTCATTCCCGAATAACTAAAAATGAAGAGGTGAAATGAAATTAAATTACGTACCAAGATCATTTAAAAAGTGAAAATAGAGCTTGACCCGACCTTTAGATTAATAGTTCGATGGAACTCCTGTGAGAATTAGGGTTTTAAAATAAATAGTCTCCAAATTCTACACATCATTGTACACGTTTGACATGGAAGTCATCTTAGATCATTCCCTCCCAAAACATATCCCATAAACATTAAAAAACTACATCATGTGTCTAAAGGGTGTTACTTTTCTCATTCGAAGTGCCAGGATACTGCGCAAATCTCTCTTCCAGTAACTCATCCTTGGGGAGTCAGGTATTTCCTTCTAAGTTCAGGTACATGCTAATTCACAACGAATATGGAGGGATAAGTCTAGAAGAGTGAGAAAAGAATCGGAGTGTGACCAGTGTAGTCACGTCTCATGTGAAGTTTGGTCAGTTTAGCCAAGTCACTACCAAGATATGCAGTCTATCTCAAGCTTGGACCATTGTGGCCAATCACGTATTTGGGAATATGCTTCTTTTGGTATGAATTGCTGTTTCTTTTGCATTGATCGTTTTGTGCCCCGACAGATATAGAATCTTTTTTTCCACCTATGTTTTGGGGTCTTAAAAAAAATTACGCTAGCAGTCCATCCCTCATCCGAAACTTCAATCCATACTCTAGTCTTTAGATGTCCACATACTAGAAAAGAAGCACACACAATCTTCCAACACCCCGTCCAAGTTGAGCTAAGTACATTGTGCTAGAGTACAAATTAATCCATATTCAAGAGTTATACTTAGAATGAGGCGACCGGGTTAGACACTAAGAGTCAAAATCTGAACATTGTCAAGTAGAGCTCGAAGATTTAAGTCTAGGACTTGAAGCTTCTAAAATCCCATTTCTCGATGAAGTTCCTATAAAAATTAAGTGGATCAAGGTAAAGTCAAGACCACTCTTGGTTTTTACTCCTGACTCAGTTCAGAACCCAATGTCTTTTCACCAATGCAAATGCATGATATGCCAAATGGAATGCAGATGAGTGTGATGCATTTTTTATTTTTCAGTTTTTTATAAAGAGTTTTAACATATTATGCATATTTACAAGTATTTTACACATTGTACATGTTTTGTAAAATTTACAAGTTTTACAAGAATTATCCCATGTACCCATATAAAGTGAACACTATACATACAAAAAATATGGTACAATATAATATAGTGTAATGCAGAAATGCAACCAACCTCCCCTATACTTAGCGTATGCTAAGTATAAAAGGGTGCAAAGAAGAAGGGAGTTGGGTGGAAGTCTACTTCCCCCCATACATAGGCTCTAGTCAGCCTAAGTATAGAAGAGAGAAAGCGAGGCAGTTGAGGACATGAGTGATGAGTACATACAGGACATGCATCAGATGGGATCATGTGAGAATGTATAGAGGTTCAAGGAGGTTTTCGGCGAACCTTCTTGCAGGCATCTGGTGGGAGGGAATATGGTTCTGAATAATGCGAAGATGAAGAAGATTCCCATCCATCGGTGGAGTCATCCTCAAAAGAATAGTACCGTTCGACGGAGGTTCTCCAACTATTTTTGCTCTTCAGTTGCTCACTCAAAATATGCTCACTCACGTGGTCAATGATGAATCCATGATTCATTAACATTCTGTCTGCATTTTTTCTTAAAACCCTTACCAACTACATGTAAATATCCATTAATTTCTAGTTTTTAACAAAATCCCATTTATGAATAAAAATGCGCTTTTATGCATTAAAATCATATAAATAAATAAAAGAATAAAAATAAAGAAAATAAAAATAAAGGCAAATTGTAGATATATATATATATGTACAATATGACTTGTAAAAATAAATATAGCCGAAAGATATATTTATAACCTAATCCCCGAGACCAAGTCAGCATGGATTGGTCGACAGATAAATAAGTAGGGGGGATAAGGAAGAAAACAAATAAAAATAATTAATTTCACACTTCATACACTCTTCATTATTAATCCATAAATTACCAAAACTTTAAAGATTTTTAATTAATTAATATTAACATATTTATCACCAAACTCCTCTCATAATTATTTCTAAAAATATATAGAAAAATATAAAAATAAGTTAAAAATATTACCTTGTATATATACCAAGAAATCCAACTTGTAAGTTGTCAAAATCCCAACTTCTGAACATCATAACTTTCTCATACGAACTCTAATTTCACTCTACTCACTTTAAAATTAATAAAATAATATTACCTAATTAATGAAGGTGATTTCACTAAAATCAGAGTCCGTTTGCAAAAAGTCGGTTTTGGGACCTAACCACAATTGGGTTTCTAGGCTATTTATTTTATCTATAACACATTATTTATTATTTTAATGATTTCATAATTTCTAACTACTTTTTATCTTGTATTTTAACCCCTAATTTATTTCATAATTTTTCGAATTTATTTATTATTTAAATAAATCAAAAACCCTAATTTATAGGCATAAATGAACTTTATAACTTATACTTGTATTTATTAATATACTTAAATTAAGTTACTAAAATTCACAAAAATCCCAAATATTCTATTTATAATCTTATTAATTAATAAAATATAAAAGTAGTATACTATTTGTTAATTTATTATATTAAAAATTCAAAACATATTTATTAAGTATTATTTATACTTATTTATTAATATAATATTTATATTTCAAAAAATAATTATTATTTATTAAATCTAATTATACCATAATTTAGTAATTTAATTATTTACATTTTTCGTTTTAATACCTATTTAAAATAATACTATTTACTATTTATTATCTATTTATTAAGGTATTTAGTTCATCTTGGCCAACCAGGTGCTGACATGTGTCGACACCTGGGAGCTTCTTCTCCAAGAACAAGAACAATCGTTATGTTCTAATGGCCAACTTTCTCCCTTTTTTAATCGCCATCTCCTAACTCCTTTCTCCGATATAATCCATTGATTTTCTTCTCCTAACAACCTCAATCCATGCCCATCGTATATTCCTACTTAATCCCCATCAGATTCATCTATAAAAGGCTCTCAAGTTTGCCATTAACAACTAACTGCTCCTAACTATCCAGTTCCAGATCAAAGATGGACGTCACCCCACCTTCATCGCCGTGCATAGCCATGCTCTAGAGGTGACAACTCCCATCAAGGTGCCCGCGTAGAAGAGGGAAGATTGGAGGAGGGTTCCAAGGTGCAAGCCACCTTGCATCGTAGCTTCACCGCTGCGTACAGCTCCGGCCATCGACCGTCGAGCCACTACCAGCAGGAGCTTATCTCCTACTATTCACATGTATTCATCCATCCTTTACATTTTTATTTCTCATTCTACATGCCTTTATGAGCCAACCTAATCGCATAATTAGAAACTCTAATCATTTTTCTTAGATGCCACTTATTCACCTCTCTTCAAACCCGATTCAAATTCGCTCAAAATAGACTCCATTCCCCTCCATTTACTCTCAATTTCTAGAAACACTTTATAATATGCAATTACCATAACTCTTTGGCGGATTCGCGTTAGAATCAAGCAAGCAAATCGTAATTGCAGGTAACCATCATCGCTGGAGCATAACAAAATTCATCTGGAGCTTTAAAGATCGAAGAGGTTTCAATTCACGTGAAGCTTTCATCAACTGCAATACTGGACCAGACTACCATCTTCTTTGGCGTTCAACCGCCGTGCTCCTCCACCTTTGGAGAAGCTCACATGCAGACGAGCTCAGAGGGGGAAGGAGTCTCCCTCTTGGCCCTGCAGGAGGCCAGAGATCGACGTCGATCGACAGGGGTAATTCGGAAAAGAGGACGCCCGCGTCAGCTGCTCAAGAACAGGAAGAACACCTCAAGAACACGCGAAGCACAGGTGTGCGACACGTGTCCTTAACGGATGCTCCAGATCACGCGCTATCATCTAATCCAGACCGTCAAAGACGAGCTGGTGGGAGTTTTGCAAAATAAACCTGCCAAGCTTCCAGATATTCCAAGATGCTTCAAGACTTTCCAGAAATTGCATTTAGGTCCCTCGCCGGGGACCTAAATATAATAAATTTACTTTTCTTTACAAATAAGTCCCTACTAAGGACCAAATTGTAACAGAACTTGTAACTTTTCTTTGCATTTATGCCCCTGGGCTATAGGAGTGATTTTGACCTCATTCTTGTTGTATTTTTCTTTGAATTTTCTTGGGTAGTTACACAACTACCTAGAAACATTTCCTGTATTTTTTTGTGAATTTTTGTCTAGTATTTTCGTCTCTTTGATTTTTGAAAATTTCGTTCAATTTTCGAGTGTTTCTTAAGTTTTGTTGTAAAACCAAGAAGATAGTAAAATTCTAGGGATTTCTTTCTTTCATTGAAAACCGTCGTACAATTATTCTGTCTCCTCGAGTTCAACCCAGACTCACTTACCTAGATAAATATTAAAGTGTAAATAAAATAGGAGTGATCTCTCTCTCTCTCTCTCTCCTATTTTATTGATTTTTTATTTGATTGATCGAAATCCGATCTACGTGGTTATTTCTATAACCGACAACTCTCTCTCTTCTTTAACTAAACCGTGTGTCGGATTTTAGTTCATCAATATGGCACCGTTGCCGGGGTTCCACTTCAACCTCGCAACCTCCTCGGAGATCATTACCCGCTCCTCCCACCCGACAGATCCACTTTGTCCAGAGCGAGCCGAGTCAGCCTATAGAGACTCCGCAGATTGATTGGCATGGGGACCAATCTTATGCCAATTCTAGTCAGATCACTAGCCCTGGAGACATTGATGTTGAGTCTCAATCCACTCTTGAGATCAACAGGATATGGTACGCTCCGATTCAGTCGTCATCATAGTTTACTCCTCAGAGCGTACACCACCAGCAGCAGCCGCAGCATTACAACCATCCGCAGCATGGACGTCCGCAATATCAACACCGACAGAATTTCACGAAGCAGTAGTCTCATCAGAATGTTTATTAGAGACCACATTCTTTTCACCATCCTTCTCTGCATTCACAACCGAATCATTACCAGCAGCAACAATAGTCTCCATACATGCCCTAGCGATCTCCGCAGTAGTACACTCCACACCAGCATATGCCGAGGCATGAGAGAGTAGAGTGCCAAGGTTACCGCGCTGAACCAGAGATATCTTTGCAAGCCCTAGAACTGAACCAAATCATAGACATGCTGAGCATGATCCAAACCACGCACAAGATTGAAATTGAGCGGGTTAACCATCATTTGGATGAGTTAACCGCACCCAAGACCACTTTTCCAGCCCAACCTCAGATGAACCCGAATAATAAGAGGAGGCATCTAGATCAGGTAGACAACACAACAAGTACGATCTTTTTTCCTGAATTTTGATCTAACTTCATTCGTCTCAGGAGCGGTAGATCACCAAGAGCACTTGATCGGGAAGAGGAGATGGCACAAGATGAAGAAGGAGAGCCAACCGATGAATCACACACTGATTCTGAGGAGGAGGACAGCAAGGATGATAGGGATCAGCCACTTGACGATCAAGGAGAAGGGAGCGATGCCGAGACGATCGATATGGACTTAGGTGATTCAGACGATGATACCATGCTAGGCCATGCAGACACTCCTGAAGCTGATGTGTCTTTTCCTATTTTAGAGTTTTGTAGATAATTTTGAGACTCTTGATGTACAAGTTGATCCCAATCTCAATAATCCTGAAATTGTTCGTTTTCTCGATGCTTTGTATGGAAAGGGTACTAAAAATTTCAAAAAGAATGATGTTACTCCAGAGACTGAGAGATTAGTTAAAGATCACATCTTTATGAAAATTCCACTCCATGATGCCTTAGATCACTTCCCTGCGCTCAAGCAACAACCGAAGAATGGATATACAATGCGTATGAAGAAGAAATCACGAACAGAGAAACATATCTTGACCAAGGCCACCTCCTGTGTTATTCAGAATAGACTACCGAAGAAGAAGGACTCAGGAGCACATTATGTCATATGAGAGATTTTAGAAGCTGCATTCGATTGCACTCTCTTAGATAATGGTTCCTCTATCAATCTTTTACCATCTTGTTTACTTGAAAAGCTTGAGTTAGGTCCTCTTTACGAATCTTGTTCGATCCTTCAGTTTGCTGATAGATCTGTAAAGAGACCTAGGAGCATTTTGAGGAACATTATCGTAACTGTGCAGGGTTTGCAATTCCCAGCGGACTTTACTGTCCTGGATATGGAATGCCCTACACAGTTACACCTTACCCCAATCATTCTTGGGATTCCTTTCTTAGAGACCGCAAAGGCCCTCTTCGATTATGATACAAGGAAGGTATCTTTTCACGCTGATGGTGAAAAACTACATATAGAGATGGAGAGAGAATCACATGCATCCAGTGCCACATCTACAACTAGTTCTGATGCTATGAGTTCCTTAGCAACCTATGATTACATGATGAGGTTCGCTTTAATGACCTCAAGAGGTATCAAGTAGAGACCCAAGATATCCTATAAGAGGATGGGTTTGAGACTTCAGTTGGCAGCTCTTTTGACGGTACTCTTTATTTCAGCATGGATGTTGATGATCATATGGAGTAGAGAGCAGAAAATTGAGAATTATCTTGCAGACATTTTAAACTCAGTAAATTTACAGAATTCCTTCACCTCATATGATTCAGAGATCGAGTTTTACTAAGCCGAATTATTCTCCTTTAATCATTTTTAGGATGAGCACGATAGTGAGTTGGATGATGTTTTAGACATCTTATGTAGTCCGACTCTAGAACATATTGAGATGGTGGATAACCGTAAATCAGATACATCTACCACCAACACATATCCCCTTACACAATCAGAGGATGATAAAGCAAGGCCAGAGCTACCTTATCTGAGATGAAGATCTTACCACCAAATATGAAATATGCTTTCCTTACGGGTCTACACTGACAGTTTCTGGTCATTATCAGTGCATATTTGACTGAAGAGCAAGAATCCCATCTGATGGAGATTCTTGAAAGAAACCACAAGGCCATTGGGTGGAATGTAGCTGATCTCCACGTGATAAATCTTGTTTTGTGTTCTCATCATATCTATCTTGATCATGACAACAGACCCTCCGGAGAGTTTCAGCGTAGGCTGAATCCTGTCTTACGTGATGTTGTCAAGAAAGAGATCATGAAATGGTGCGACACAAGCATTATTTATCCTATCTACAACTCTGAATGGGTTATCCATTACATGTTGTCCTGAAAAAGCCGGGAATTCAAATGGTTAAGAATGAGAGTGGAGAGGAGATTCAAAAGAGAGTAACCACGTCGTGGTGGGTGTGCGTTGATTACATAAAGTTGAACTCCGCGACGAAGAAGGACCACTTCCCGTTGCCTTTTATAGACCAAGTGATAGAAAGGTTGGCATGGAAGGAGTACTTCTGCTTCCTAAAAGGTTACTCCGGATACAGTCAGGTCACAATTTCCCCTGAAGATCAGGAGAAG
Source organism: Ottelia alismoides (assembly GCA_037367405.1). NCBI lineage: Eukaryota > Viridiplantae > Streptophyta > Magnoliopsida > Alismatales > Hydrocharitaceae > Ottelia > Ottelia alismoides. Next base: position 248,875 of record JAZKJV010005895.1, on the reverse strand, counting down.
ACCACCTTCACATGTCCTTTCGGTACGTATGCCTTTAGATGGAAGCCCTTTGGATTGTGCAATGCCCCCGCAACATTCCAAAGGTGCATGCTTGCCATTTTTGCAGACATGGTGGGTGATTTCTCGAGGTCTTTATGGATGATTTTTCGATCTACGGTGAGTCCTTTGATGATTGTTTAGTGCACCTAGACCAGGTTCTTCAGAAATATTGTGAGGTAGATCTCGTTTTGTCTTGGGAAAAGAGCCATTTTATGGTTACAAATGGGATAGTGTTGGGGCATGTCATCTCCAAGTAAGGCATGGAGGTTGACCCTGCCAAGGTGAATGTCATCAAACGTCTCATTCCACTATCCAACGTCAAGAAATTATGGTCTTTTCTGGGGCATGTCGGCTTTTACCGACGGTTCATACATGACTTCTCTAAGATTGCCTGACCGTTAACTGAACTTTTAGGCAAAGACATCGAGCTTTTGTTAGATGACAAATGTCTTAACTCCTTCCTCACATTAAATCAAATGATCATTAGTTCTCCTGTCCTACAATCGCCTGATTAGTCTCTACCCTTCGAGATCATGACAGATGCTTCAGATTTTGTGGTCGGGGATGTATTAGGACAGAGGAGGAACAGACTTCTAGTTGCTATCCACTATGCCAGCCACACTTTAAATGATGCCCATCACAACTATACAGTGACAGAGAAAGAGATGTTGGCAGTGGTGTTTGCTTTAGATAAATTCAAATCTTATCTTCTTGGCTCGAAAATCACAGTGTATAGTGATCACTCAACTATCCGATTTTTGATGGAAAAGAAGGATGCTAAGGCATGCCTTCTCAGGAGGATTCTCTTACTCCGGGAATTTGATTTATATATTAGAGACAAGCCTGGGGTTAAAAACATGGTAGCTAATCGCCTCTCCCGACTACAGATAGAGAAACCTTCAGATGATTACACGCTGGAGATTGCAGAGAAATTTCCAGATGAGAGCATCTTTGCAGTTACAGAGCTTCCATGGTATGTAGACATAGTGAACTTTCTAGTTACACAGAAGAGTCCACAAGGTTGGCCAAAAGACCGAGTCTAGTGTCCGAGGCACGATACTACCACTGGGAGGATCCAATTCTTTTTTCGTGAGGGACCGGATTGTGTTTACATGCGTTGTATTCCTCAGGAGGAATATAAAAGTGTCCTTACTGTGTGCCATTCCTTAGAGGCAGGAGGACATCATTCGGGGAAGAGGACACCGCAGAAGGTACTTCAGAGCGGATTTTGGTGGCCAACTCTTACTAGAGATGCTTGCACATTCGTAAAGAGTTGCCTAGATTGTCAAAGAGCCGTAGGGACAATCGGTGCTAGAGATGCAATGCCTATGCGACATGTTATCATTTACGAGATCTTTGACGCATGGGGCATAGATTTTATGGGACCATTTCCCTTCAGCAATGGCTTTGAGTACATCCTTCTCGCCTGTAGATTATGTTAGCAGATGGGTGGAGGCTATACTCGCACGAACCGTTGATAGTAAGCCAATGCGTAGGTTCCTAAGGGAACATATTATTTCAAGGTTCGGTATTCCATGTATTCTCATTTCAGACGGGGTTAGACATTCCCTAAATAAGGAGGTGAAAAAGCTAGTGAAGAGCTATGTCATTGATCATCGAGTAGCTTCTCCTTACCACTCGCAGACGAACGGCATGGCTGAAGTTTCAAATAGGGAGGTGAAATCCATTCTTCAGAAATTAGCACGACCGGATTGGAAGAATTGGTCACAGCTTCTAGACCAAGTTCTTTGGGCATATCGTACTGCATATATGACTCCCTTAGGTACTTCACCATTCAGATTAGTTTACAAAAAGCCATGTCATTTGACCGTAGAGATCATGCACAAATTCTAATAGGCTATCAGAGAGATTTCATTAGAGATACAGAAAGCAGGAGCCAAGATAATGTTAGATCTAAATGAGTTGGTAGAGATTTGAAATTAGGCATACGAGAACACTCTCATTTACAAGGACAAAGTGAAGCGATGGCATGATAGACATATTCGGCAAAAGATCTTTGTTCCTGGGCAGAAAGTATGGCTGTTCAATGCACGATTGATAATTTTTCATGACAAATTGAAAAGCAAGTGGGAAGGACCGTATATAGTCAGAACAGTGCACGACAATGGTAGTATTGCTATATCAGATGTGTCACCTGGTGCAGAACCGTTTGTAGTAAACGAGCAGATGCTGAAGCACTTCGTGGAGACTACTGATCATCTAGCCCGAGTTGAAATGATCTACTTTGTACAGGATACATGACTACTCTTCCACATCATTCCATCATGTACAGAGACTTGTGAAGCCATTCAGTTTTCTGGAGTACACACCTGTATATCCTCCATAGATCATAATCGTACCCCATTTTTTATTCGTCTTCTATGCTTAGGATACTAGATCCTAAGTATAGGGGGGACCGATTGCTTGTTGATTCTCGTTTTCGATTTTTGATCTTTTTTACTTTTTTTTGTATATCCTTTCTTTTACCCTATTCATTGATCCCTAATTTTGGCCACACTCTTTTCTATACTTAGGATGCCTTATCCTAAGTATGGGGGGACCTAGTTATTTCGATGATTTCATTTTTCTTTCTTCTTTTGTTCCTTCATTTATATATTTCTCTTCCTCACTCACCTCATTTTTGTTCCACTATACTTACGATGACCTGATCGTAAGTATAGGGGGGTCGACTGACTCTATTCTTTCATTCCTTTTTACCCACTTTTACTTAGCACGAGTTATGTCCTCCTTTTTCTCTTTTGATGCTATGAGGACATAGCACACGCTAAGTATAGGGGGTGCGTATATATTGTATATATACTTTTGTCCATAACTCATACTTATATGTATATATAAAATCCATAAAAAGTAGGTGAGCGTAATTTAAAATCCACCTATTTATTTAAATATTAATTATAAAATCCTTGTAAATAAGTAAAATATGCTAAAATCCTTATTTAAAATCATTAATTTAAAATATGTATTTAAAATATGTATAACACTTATTTAAAATCTTATATATTAAACTTTATGTAAAATTCATTTAATCTTTGTAAAATCTTTTATATATAAAATTTGTAAAATCCATTAGTTATTTAATCCAAATAAAATGTGTATTTTATCTTGTAAAATTCTTGTACATAAACTTGTTTATAAAAATCACAAAATCCATAAAAAATGTAAAGTCTAAAATAAATAAAAATTACAAAACCCTTAAAATCCATAAAAATGAGTAAAATTCGGAAAATATACTTCACAAAAATATGGTTGCATTTGCATTAGCATTTTTCAGAATAAGTATGATTTCTAGAACTAAAGATTGGGAAAAGTCTAAAGGATGGAGCTTGATTACATCCTTTAACTTTCATTGTAAGGAGCCTAGTTAGGAACTGGAATTTAGACTCTTCGGGTCTTGGGATTAAATCTTTGGGTTCCATGAGACCATGTTTGGGAAGTCAACTCGTAAAGTACCTAAGTTGAACACTTGGTGTCATCCGTTTAACTCTTCATCAGTGAACCAATTTTGGACACATGCACTTTGCACTTAACTCAACTTGCATGGGGTGGTAAAGGGCAATCCATCTTGATAGTGCATTTTTATCCTTGTCTGGCGACATTGACGTCTAAAGATGGGAGAGATTGGGGTTGCAATAATCACTTCGGATGAGGGAAGGATCTGCTGGCACAATTTTTCCAAGACCTCAAAAAATAGATGGAATGAAAAGATGCTATATCTGTCGAGGCACAAAGAGATGAATGCAATGCAAGCAACATTACACAGCCAACTCAAAGAAGAAGCCACCAAATACAAATACGATCACAATGGTCTGAGCTTCCACCAAAAAGCCTGCACATCTTAGTGGAAACTTAGCTACACCGACTGGGATTCACAAGGAGTTGCGTCTACACTGGTCGCACTCCAGTTCTTTTCTCATTCTTCTACTTTATCTCTATATTCGATTGTGGACACATCACGATCTGACTTTAGAAGGGAATACCTCCCTCCCTAAGGAAAGAGTAGCTGGACGAGGAACCAATGGGAGTGTGAAGTTGGGATGAGCGGTTTCTTCGCTTCTTTCAAAGTGGGAAGAGCTAAAACAATTCACACATAGTACAGGTTGATTTCAAGTTGATAGAGTTTGCGATATGAGTGAGTGGATCTGAACTGGCTGTTGAGGTGAACCTAAGCAAGGATTTGTGGAACTTGAGGACTGTTGACGCTGAACTCCTAATTCTAGTTAAGGCTCCGACAAAATGCTTGTTTCAGGCCCGATCAAGCTCGGTCCTTTGTCTGTTCTCATGAATTGGTTTAGGAAAACAAATTTATTCTAACTTTTTCCCTTATTTTTCAAATAAGTGTTTGCTAAGGGACTAGCAAAGTTAAAGTATAGGGGTTGATGAATCCATGATTCATTAACATTCTGTCTGTATTTTGTCTTAAAACCCTAAACAAGTACATGTAAATATCCATTAATTTCCGCTTTTTAAGAAAATCCCATTCATGAATAAAAATGCTCTTTTATGCATTAAAATCATGTAAATAAATAAAAGAATAAAAATAAAGAAAATAAAAATAAAGGCAAATTGTAGATATGTATATATATATATATAATATGACTTGTAAAAATAAATATAACTGAAAGATATTTATAACCTAATCCTCGAGGCCAAGTCAGCATGGATTGGTCGGCAAATAAATAAGTAGGGGGAGATAAGGAAGAAATTAATAAAAATAATTAATTTCACACTTCATACACTCTTCATTATTTATCCAATAAATACCAAAACTTTAAAGATTTTCAATTAATTCATATTCACATATTTATCACCAAACTCTTCTCCTAATTATTTCTAAAAATGTATAGAAAAATATAAAAATAAGTTAAAAATATTACCTTGTATATATACCAAGAAATCCAACTTGTAAATTATCTAATCCCAACTTCATAACATCATAACTTTCTCATACGAACAACAATTTCACTCTACTTACCTTTAAAGTTCATAAAATATTATTCTCTAATTAATGAAAGTGATTTCACTAAAATCAGAGTCCGTCTGTAAAAAGTTGATTTTGGGACCTAACCACAACTAGGTTTTTGGGCTATTTATTTTTTTCTAGAACACATTATTTATTATTTTAGTGATTTCATAATTTCTAACTATTTTCTTGATCTTATATTTTAACTCTAATTTATTTCATAATTTTTGGAACTTATTTACTATTTTAAATAAATCAAAAACAATAATTTATAGATATAAATGAAGCGTATAACTTATACTTGTATTTATTAATATAATTAAATTAAGGTATTAAAATTCACAAAAATTCCCAAATATTCTATTTATAATCTTATTAATTAATAAAATAGAAAAGTTGTATACTATTTATTAATTTATTAAATTGAAAATTCAAAACATATTTACTAAGTATTATTTATACTTATTTATTAATATAATATTTATATTTCATAAAATATTATTATTTATTAAAACTAATTAGACCATAATTTAGATAATTTAATTATTTACATTTTTTGTTTTAATACCTATTTAAAATAATGTTTATTACTATTTATTATCTATTTATTAAGGTATTTAGTTCATCCCAGCCAACCAGGTGCTGATACGTGTCAGCAACTAGGAGCTTCTTCTCCAAGAACATGAACAGTCGTTCTGTTCTATCGGCCAACTTTCTCCCTTTTCTACCCGCCATCTTGTAACTCCTTTCTCCGATCTAATCCATTGATTTTCTTCTCCTAACAATCTCAATCCACGCCCATCGTAGATTCCTACTTAATCCCCATCAGATTCATCTATAAAACGCTCTCAAGTTCTCCATTAAGAACTAACTGCTCCCAACTACCCAGTTCCATATCAAAGCTGGACGTCACCCCACCTTCATCGCCGTGCATAGCCTTGCTCTAGAGGTGACATCTCCCGTCGAGGTGCCCGTGTAGAAGAGGGAAGATCGGAGGATGGTTCCAAGGTGCGAGCCGCCTTGCATCGCAGCTTCGGCAACGCGTACAGCTCCGGCCACCGACCGTCGAGCCACTATCAGCGGAGGCTTCTCTCCTACTATTCACAGGTATTCATCCATCCTTTACTATTTTATTTCTCGTTCTACATGCCTTCATGAGCCAACCTAATCACGTAATTAGAAACTCTAATCGTTTTTTAGATGCCACTTATTCACCTCTCTTCAAACCCGATTCAAATTTGCTCAAAATCGACTCCATTCCCCTCCATTTCCTTTCAGATTCTGGAAACACTTTACAATATGCAATTCCCTTAACTCTTTGGCCTATTCGCGTTAGAATCGACCAATCAAATCGTAATTACAGGTAACCATCATCGCTGGAGCATAACAAAATTCATCTGGAGCTTTAAAGAACAAAGAGGTTTCAATTCATGTGAAGCTTTCATCAACTGCAATACTGGATCAGACCACCATCTTCTTTGGCATTCAACCGCCGTGCTTCACCACCTTTGGAGAAGCTCACTCGCAGGCGAGATCGGACGGAGGAGTCTCCCTTCTGTCCCTGTAAGAGGCCAGAGATCGACGTCGATCGACATGGGTAATTCAGAGAAGAGGATGCCCGCGCCAGCTGCTTAAGAACAAGAAGAACGCCTCAAGAACACACAAAGCACAGTATGCAACACGTGTCCTCAATGGATGCTCCAGATCACGTGCTGTCATCTAATCCAGGTCGTCAAAGATGAACCAGTGGGAATTTTGCAAAATAAACCCACCAAGCTTCTAGATATTACAAGACGATCCAAGACTTTCCAAAAATTGCATTTAGGTTCCTCAGTAGGGACATAAATGTAATAAATTTACTTTTCTTTGCAAACAAGTCCCTGCTAGGGATCAAATTGTAACATAACTTAACATTTCTTTGCATTTCTGCCCCTAGGCAGTAGGGGTGATTTGGACCTCATTCTTGTTGTATTTTTCTTTGAATTTCTAGGGTAGTTACACAACTACCCTAGCAACATTTCTTGTATTTTTCGTGAATTTTCGTCAATATTTTCGCCGCTTTGATCTTTGTAAATTTCATTCAGTTTTCAAGTGTTTCTTGAGTTTTGTTGTAAACTGAAGAAGATAGTAAAATTCTCGAGATTTCTTTATTTCATCAAAAACCAGCGTACAGTTATTATGCCTCCTCGAGTTCGACCCAGGTACACTTACCTAGATAAATATTAAAGTGTAAATAAAATAGAATCTCTCTCTCTCTTATTTTATTGATTTTTTATTGGTCGATCGAAATCCAATCTCCGCGGTTCTTTCTACAATCGACAACTCTCTATTCTTTAATTAAACGACATGTCGGATTTCAGTTCATTAGTCAACCAACTCGACCTCGGATAATGAATATTCTAGTGAAGAGGTATCCGATTGGTCATATTTGATTACTTCTGTACGTCTACCAGAGCCTGGAGAAGAATTCTCAGAAAAATCCATGTCAATAGTTATGTACTTAGTCAGTTTGCTAGAACCTGAAGCAAGGAGAGGAGGAAGGTCATAGTGCTTCTTCCCTCCACTAGCAACCGGATTAGAGGATGTGAACCCTCTAAGCTGTGTCTGTGGGGTGTTGGCCATTCTTTTTGACTTAGTTGGCTGTCTAGATATGGGGTTCATAGGCTCCTCATCATATGAATTAGGTTGTCCGTTGATTATCTCCTACAAGATCAGTACACATCTCGTGTATATGATAGTTCTTTGAGTAGTCTTGGGCTTTGTCTCATTTGTCAGATCGCAGTAATGATCAAGAAAGTCTGAAATGATTGTATCCAGATTTCGTGAATTGGATGTATCTAGATCAGGTTCATTCACCTCGGTGGAATCATTGGTTGTCTCAACAGTCACATCCTTAAGTGCCTTTCCTTGGGTCATGCCTTGAGTCGGTGGTTCCTGAGGAGAGGTCTGATCATGTGAATTGACTCTATGGTCTTTTGGGAAACATCTCTGCTTCTTCTTCCTCACTATCAATGAAAAGTGGATTCATGTAAGCTCTTGCCAAAGAAAATTATTTAGAGGCATCGAGGAGAGAGTTACTCTTAGTGTTAGAGGAGAATAGGGGATTGGTCTGGGCCTAACCATACCCTAATATTAGAGGATGAGTTCCATTTACTATAAGAGGGTCATATAGGAAACGAGGTGTTTCATGGAGGGAGTCATCGTAGACCAAGAAAGACATGAAGTTTGGAGCGTTCAATGAACTATTCGCAAAGTCCGAAACAAAATCGCTCAAAATTTCCATCTGTTGATTTCAAGAGATATGAGTTGGAGCACAATATTCATGTCAAGAGGTGAGAGAGTTTCATGAATGTGCGTAATACATAATTTTTGCATGCACACAATTCAATACGTGATTTGAACCCCAGGTTAACCAACTTAACATAGTGAAGGCTGCAAAGGTATGACCGATTATCTTTTCATTTATGTTAGGTGATAATACAATCTTGGAATTTGTTACACACATATGTGTCTCCTTGATGCCCAGATGTGGTTCTACACCCCTAAAGGAAGTAGCAGACTTGCACACCTAAAACATCTCTCTATGGTCGAAGGTGAGCACTTGCATCTCCCAAACCCGCAAGAGTCAGATCTGGAGACTTACATCGTAGGTCTAGGGTTTTGAGCTCTAACCTTAAAGCTACATCCTCACCCACTCATAGTTTGGAGATAAGTACCTACATACAAGGATCAAGTTTACCCTCCCGCAAGACAATGATATCCAGTTTTATCCAATTTTAATTTAATCAATAGTATTTAGCAGTTCTGATTTAATTAGGCGATCACTTGCTTTGAAGTTTAGAACCAAGCACATCTATCAAATAATCCCAAATTCCTTTAAGCATAAATGTGAAAACACAAAAGAAATCGGAAACGCCAATGCACTTCGATAAAACAATGATGTATGCTCAAGTAGAAATACTTAAAATGATCCTCACAATCTCCGTGCAATATGCTAAATAGAATTGAAATTTACACTATATGCATGCACCGAAAAACTGCTCCTAGACAGATAGCTCTATTAGCAAGTGAACAACATATTAAATTTGGCTAAATAGAATGTCTAGTACGTCTCTTACAAGTGAATGTGTAAACTTAAGACTAAGCTCTAATAGCCGCAGTGCAGTCCTAGATCTACATCAAGCACCACAGATAACATGGACCCGATAAGTCAAGTGTCCAGTGTCTGGGTACAAGCATGAGAATCCAAGTGGGAACTGCTGGAAATGAGCAAAAATTATTACAAGAATAAATTCCTAGAAATAAAATAAAAATCACTCACTCTCTCTCAAAAATTAAAATTAATCCTTCATGCCTCCTTAGCAGGCTCGATCCACCAAATCGCATGCCTCTGGTTGCTTCGAGTTGTGTTGGCCTTTGAAAAAGCTGCTTCGAGTCCACCAAGTCCCTCACATAAAAAATAAAATTAATATTAGAGAGATATTCACAAGAAATATATACACAAAATAAAATGAATAAAAATGTTAAAAAAATAAAAGAGAAATAATCACAAGAAAATTGGGGGTCAGACTACCTGGGGATGGAAAACTTAAAATCTAAATTATTTAAAAATTAACCCTAAACCATATACGTCCCAGATATTTTGAAAGACTGCATTACCACCCTTCTAATTAAGGAGAATAAATGTACATTATAGTCGGGCATGAATCAGTGTATAAAAAACCATACCGGGAGATAGTATGGAAAATTAAATCTCAGTGTAGTTGATTTATTTATTTTACTTGGGTAAGTCCCAAGGTCGACACAAGGAGGTAATATAAGGGTCTAGAATTAATTTTCAAATAATTAGTATAAATCTAGATTTTCGAAAGAAGTTCTTTTTAGTTTTTCAGATTTTATGGGTTTAAGATTTAGAAGATGTAATTTATTCAAAAAATATGATGCTTGAATTTTAACAAATATTTTATTGCATGGAATAAATGTTACGCAATATGTGAGAGAGAAATAAATAAATAAAATACACATTTTTATGAATTTTAAATGATGAAATGGATGATGCATAGATGAAATGTAGGGACAGGCAAGCTGAGCTAATCAATGAGTACTCCCACTATAATTCTAGAAATAATTAGTCAATCAATATAGAGTTGAATACCAATTACTTGCCCTAAGTTTCCACAGTTTTATTAAGCGAGAAAGTCAATATTAAAGAATAAATGCTCAGAATGATCAAATAACTTCCTTCAATTTATTTATACTCAATAATGTCTCAAAAGGTGAAATTGAATGTTTTAAATGATATATAATCAAATAATGTTCAAAATGACACGAAGAACTCAAAAATTGGACCACAAATTCTCAAATTATGGAGTGAACTAAAAATTGGACCACAAATGCTCAAATTATGAAGAGTAGAAGTTCAGGAACATAAATGTAAAGAAAATAAATAAATATTTTGTAATTTAGACCTTCTGTTGGATAGATTTGCAATTTATGAAACTAGAAGGAGTTCCTTATGCAATATACCCCCACGCAGGGGTATTGGTGTGATTCTCAGGAAGCAGGGGAAGCGAATGTAAATTTACCAAGGTTACACTTGTGGAACACGTAACTTGGGCTCTCTGTAATTTGGGGAAGTCATGGGGTTACTTATGCAAATCGATTGCAAGTGGGAGCACATGAGTCTAGTCTCAAGTGATGTATGGTCGGGTCCTAGCCTCCACGTGGCTGGACCCTCTTGCTTCATTCTGGGCTCATGTAATATGTTTGTAGCACTTTAAGACCATTGGATGGTTCTCTATCCAAGGGTTGTAAGCGAGAGGTAACATGTACCACTCGATCAAGATCAAGCGGCACCTGTATCGCCTTCCTGGGCTTTATCCTTTTCGAGTAGTCAAAGTACGAACCCGGGATCTCCAAAGGAGTGACTACATGAGCTTCACGGTGGCCGACACATGACTGCGAGGCATCAGAGCAGATGTGTTGATGCTGCCTATAGGCTTTGATCCGTGGTGTGGTACCTATGTATATGAATCGACTCAAGCTTGGAAGCTTGGTCCTGACATTTGAAGTACGAAGAAGACGATGAATGTGGCTCCTCTTATCGAGCGAGGAGTAGGAGCAGATTTTCGATGGCAGTTCATCGGAGGTGGGGAGGGATGTGGGGGATAGTAGATGAATCATTGAGGAATAATGATGAAGATGATGGTGATGTGCGGAGGTCCATGATGGTGATGTTGATTGTCGAAGAAGAACTGCATGGGTTACTTTGAAGGTGTGTCTTCCATCGAAGGTTCGATGTGATTTGTGTGTGCATATGAAAGAGATAGATAACAAAGGATAAAGATGGAAAAGCGAGGTAGGAAGAACTCAGACAAGAAGAAGTGGAAAGAAGGGGCAAAGGATAGGGTGTATACTTGATAGTCACTTGGGATTGGAGGAGGGGGATCTCACTCCAGTCTTCTCCTGCACGCTCCAACAATGGAAGCGCAGACTCGACGCCACTGACAAGGAGGTGCGACATGACTGGAGGCCATAGATCATGCCTGAGATTGGAGCTCCTGCTGCTATCAATAGCGAAAGAGGGGGTTGTTGCTCCCTCTCTCTTGTCTCTATATAACGACAAATACCTTCGATGTTTGTTAGAAAACTTTTATAGAGATAAGATGTGAATGAGGAAGAAACGTATGATGAGTGGGAAGTTGATATCATAAGTGGAATTAGTTGCAGAGGTGTGTGACAAATCTACATTTCATCATCTTTATTCATTTATTTTAGCTTAAAATCCCTTATAAAACACCTGTATATAATACTAACTCCATATTCTTACTAACTTGCATCTGTGTGTAAATATTGTACACCTATTACTATATTAACCTACAATAAAGAAAGAAAGAAAGAAATAAAGTAAAGATAAAAAGAGAGAGGACTGTATATATGTAATAGATACCGGCTGACCCGAACCCCGAGAGAAGGTCAAGACTTGACCTGATCGACCAGTAATAAAGTAGGAAGAGATATGGTCCTTAATCAGAAAATCTAAAATGTGTTGTGTATATTTTTATACTTACACTATTTTATTTGTACATAAATTGACCTCAAACTAAATAATTTTCAAAACAAAATTTGTAAATAAAAATGTATTCTAAATAATAAAAATGTTTGCAAAATAAAATCATGTACAGAATAAAAGCAGCCACACTTGGAAAAAGCTATTAAACGATAATTGAAAGACCAATTCCAGTTCCATATAACTTAAATTGAATCAAATTCATTTCCATTGTATTCAAAATTAAATTATCTTTAAAATGGTTATGATTTCATAATTTTTGGAGTTACAGTTGAAAAGTCAGTTTTCTGGGGTGGTTTGTGCAATTTTACCAGTTGTTTGTACATATTGTATTTGTAAATATTTTTACCAATTATTTAAAATAAAAATATAAAAAATAATAAAAATTTTAAAAACAAAAAAAAACTAATTTCCTTATTTAACTATGTATATAATGTACCATATGTGTATAGTATATGTATATAGTTAATATTCTTAAATAACCACCACAAAAATAAAAAAATAACATTTATTATTTAATTTAATAAAGTGAAGAAAATACAAAAAAATATTTTTTGTAAATAATTTTAACACTAATTTTATCTTTATCTCATTTCAATTTCTTTCCTTATCTCTTTATCTCCATTCAATTTTTAATTTCGTATTCAAATTCAATTAATCCTTTATTTAATTAGCTAATCCTCTCACATTTTCTCTTGATCAATCTTTGTGAGAGGAGCCTATTTTCCGAGAGTTATCTTGTCGTAGAAGGGTGCCTAGCCTCCGAGTCGTCCGGTGACAGCGAGTCGGCCTTCGTCGAGGCAATCACGGTCTTTTCTGCTCCTAGGATGAGATCCATTTTCTCTTATTTTTAACATATGATAATCGTAGTTTATTTTTTTTGCTTTTTTATTTCATCGTCATTTTTTTCTAGATCTTAAAATCTATCACCAAGATTTGATTCTTTCGATCCGATTTTCACCTACACATCTCGATCTATTCACGTTCTTTTTCTACATCACACAATCTTCCAACTCTGACCGCGTACGGTGGTCGGAGACACGGATCCTTTCCTCATTTTCGTTGGATCCCCATTCACATATTCTGTTTTGATTTTGGGTTGGATCGCCATGCTCGCATCAAATTTCCTAATTTGTTTATAAATAAAAAAATAAAATAAAAAATTACATAGCTTTTCTTTCTAACATTTATTTTGCAGGATAAAAAAATTAACAAAAAATAAAAAAATTAATTATAAAATTTATAGTTTTTATTTCCAAAAAATAGAAAAAGTCATTTTTTCTCTATTCCTGTAATAAAAAATAAAAAAAAATCCGTGACAGGCGTCACCCCTCTAGCCCGCAAGTGGCGCCCACCGCCCGTCTCCGCCTGGAGCCCGCGCATCAACACCAGCCCTCCGCCGTAGAGTAGCCACTTCCTGTCGTCGCGGTCACCGCAGCCACCTGCGGTGCTCCATCGACGACAACCTCCTCCGCCTGCAGCAGAGCAGGCCTCTAGATCTGCCGACCTAGGCGTGTGTCACCCAGGCACCCGGGTTGTCGCACGAAGGAAAAGCCCACCGCGACGCCCCATCGATGACAACCTCCTCCACCCACCAACGCAAGCACGCGCCATCGTCATCGATGCCCGCATATCGTCGTCACCCTCCATAAGCTACACCTCCTGGAGCATCCAAGACATTGCCATCCTCGAGATCGCTCTGCCTCGCTGTCACGTCGCATCACCCTCCGCCAGATCTCAATCGTCACCGTCACTCACTTTGCCGACCGCCCTCACAGCAAGAGCCACCGCCGCCACGTGCCCAAGAAAGAAAAGTAGAGGCGGTGCCATTCAACCCCTCCCTTTTCAAGAAGAAATAACGAAGGCCCCACGTTTGAAGCCCTAATTTTTGGGACATTTACAATTTAACCCTTGTACATTTCCACTATTTCAAAGAGACCCCACTTCCAGACTGTCACGTGCAGTGCATGTGTTACTTGGGTAACTTGCGTTTCCCCCCTCCATTTTATTTCATGTTAATTTTTCATTCTAGAACAATAAATATTTGCATTTTAGTCTTGTCTTTCCAAACATTATTTTGCATGTTCTTTTCAGTGAAATAAATGTTTTTGTTTGTCAATAATTTCTGAAAAAATCATGTTATACTCCTGATGTGTGTCTCTTTCTAGCATAACATTTTCATTGCATTTTATTTTCATTTGTTATCATTAAGAAATTAAAAATACTGTCATTTTCTCTTCCTGAAATTCAAAAATTCATAAAATTTCAATATTGCTCTAAAAATTCCAAAAAAATAGATTAGTTTTATTTTATTGTCTTTTAATTCCTTTCCAATTTTTGTGCATTAATTCTTTTCAAAACCCCAAAAAATTGAAAAATATCAAAAAACATAAAAAAATCATAGAAAATTCTACAAAAATCTAAAAATCGTGATTTCAACTTCCTGTTTGTAGATATTTGTCTATATTTTAGCATAAAAATAGTCTCCAGGAGTTTTGGGCATTAAAATATTTTTAAGATGCAAATTACTCTAGGATGTGCATTGTTTATCATTTTTACCACTATTTAATTTTTAGAAAAATACAAAATCATCTAAAAATTCTACAAAAATTCTAAAAACATTTCAAAGCCTTTAAAACCCAAAAATATTTTCTCTATATTTTTTTTACATTTCTGACTATTTCAAAAAATACAAAAAGAGTGTGGCGTGCGTATTTCTTCCCTTATGCATATTGTTCCTTATTTTTGAAAATAAAATATTGCAAAAATTAAAATCATTAAAAATTTGAAAATAATAAAATAAACAAAATTAGAAAGAAAAAATTTAAAAAATAAAAAGACAAAAAATCACAAAAAACGAAGATAGTTTGCATTTGAGATTCTCTTTTTCTTTTAATTGATTTTTGATTATTTGAATAACCCTCGGGAATTGTAACCTCCCTGAGTTCGATACTGTTGTTATACAGGTAAATAAATAGCAAAAATTTGTCTTGCTTCAATATTCTCTTGTAATTAATTTTGTAGCTTAAGAAGAAAAAAATTATATGTTTGTTGCGGGATATTTGGGTTGCAATGACAACTGCACACTTTTATTTCATATCAATAATTCAAAATCCGAACATCTCGTGCCAACAAAATGACATCGTTGCCGGGGAGGCACAACGAGGGTAGTTAGGTTTCTCTTTTGACCTGCTATTCTTAGCTGTACATATTTCTTTATATTTTTCCACATTAACTCCATTGTTCATATTCATTGCATTTATTTCATTTTTCTTGCTCATATTTGATAATTGTGTTTCTTACACATTCTTTCTTTTCTTTTTCTTGCAAGGGCCCACAGAACAAAGGAGGTGATCCTTGGAGAGCCAAAGCACCCAAGCGAAGCGGAGGCGGCTTGATTCTTCACCAAGCCGTAGGATAGCATGAGATGAGGAGAAGAATTGAAGGAGACCAAGAAGAAAATTAGACTTTTTTTCTAGCATTTGAACCCTTGTAAACGGACATTCATTTATTGCGGGGTCTGTTTCGTCAAGTACCGGTGTACTTGGGGGACCTCACCGGTTTTGTTTTCATCACCTTATTTTTCTTTGTTTCATGCAGATTTCATGAGCTACCTATTGATTGCTTTAATTAATTTTCTTGAGCCAGGTAATTAATAAGTAGATCCAAACACCCTAAACAAGAATTTATGTACCTATAGAATAGAGCGTAATTGGACTTAGTAAAATTAACCTGTTCTTTCCCGTTAATAGAAGCTATTGTTAGGACGGTTCACTTGCATATGCATATAAGTTAGTTTATTTTTTTGCATTTAAATTCAGCACGGATCACTCTGCATGTAGAGTGCTGGCGAAAAGGTACGCATCTCTAACCCCTGCATGCATCATTGTGTTTAATTGTGCATTGGCATTTCTGATCTCCTTCCTTATTTTCACTCACATAAGTTAAAAAGGAAATTGGACACTCGGTAGGCGATTCATTGAAAATATTCAAACCAAGTGATAACTGCCTAAAATTCAGGACTACTAAAGAAAGCTCGATCCTAAAATAAATGTAAGGAAAATCATTGTTTTGGGGAGAGTAACCCCCTCCTTGTTTGATTTATCTACAACAAGAGAGCGACCCACACACTAGGATAGAACCACGCCTGAACTCTCTTCAGACTACTGTCTTATGATTAGTTGTTCTCTAGTGAGGACTTCAGCGTATAGCCGGTAATCGGTCGGGGATTTCCTTAGCAGAGTGGGCAGATCGGGTAGCCCGTAAATGGTCCGCACCCATACTAGTTGGGAAAAACTAGTTGTGAGATTGGGACAGTCTCTTGGGATCATTGGGTTCCTAACAACTCGCTTTAACATCTCTGATAGATTGTATTCTCACCAAACTCTAAAAATTGATAAGATAATTGACCGAACCTTCACAGTCTTCATATTGCGTTGAGTTGGTGAACTAGGGGTTTGTTTGTGTTTGATTGCTAGTGATAGAGATCCTTCTGTGCAATTTACGCCTTCATTCACTTTCACTCTTGCATTGACCATCATACTCTCGCATCCTGCCTATTGATTTCGAAGATGTCGGACCGGACTATTTTTCGTTCGGACTCCACGAACTCATTCTACACTCCGAGTTGTTCACCTTCTATTTGGGGAGACTCACTTCCCGAATATTCCTCTTTCTCTACTTCACCCTTCACGACATCCGTAAACTTACTATTTGAGATTGGCTTTAATCTCGAATTAATATCCGAGACTCCATCAATTCTGAGCACTATTCGAGTGTCATGCACATTTTCAGAGTCAGACACCAGACACTTGATGCCATCAAAGGGAAAGGGAACCATGTCGGAATAAAGCGAGATCAACAACACCCTATTAGCCTCCATCCAGTCAATTTAAGCCCAGATAACAGAGCATGCTAATTTTCAGACCGCATTGAGAGACATGATTCTCAAGCTGAGATAGGAAAGAGAAGATATGAGAGAGGAGGATAGAAACAACCCTGGAGGTGGGAATGGGGGACAAGACCCTAACATAGAACCTGGGGCTAAGCCTATATTAAAGGATGCTTATAATCCAGGGGTAGGACATACAAATTCTTAGATACAAATCCCTACGATTCATGGGCATTTCGAGCTTAGGCCTAGTATTTTGCCTACCTTATATACACTTCCAGCAGTTCGATCGCATTTGCAGAACGGTACACTACCCAAATGTCCCATTAGAGGTAGTGCAGATGACCGCCTTCCCATTCAGTCTGATGGACAAAGCTTTATATTGGTTGAATCACTTGGGAAAGGTTGTCACTACTTGGGAAGAGTTGAGGTCCGTATTTGTAAACAAATATTACTCACTTGGACAACTCAACCAAATGTGATCCTTGATTGTTAATTTCTCCCACATGCCCCATGAGCTTATTCACGAGGCGTGGATTTAGGGTTGTTAATTTCTCCCACATGATAATTTCTCCCACATACAGTAATCCACAGGGCTGTCAATATGACGACAACACATGAAGTGGATAAGGTGGATAGCGCTGACCTGGACATCATCGGAAACCACCTATCCAAAGTGGACATTATTGAGAAATGATCCAAGGAGTTTGAGAAGCTTCAAGTGATTGAGCAGAGGACGAAGAACCTAGATAAGTTGGATGAGATAACAAAGCAACTAGAGCTTCTTGTGAGTAAGATCAGTGCAGTTTACAATGTGAATGCAGCATCCGATACCTCTACTAGGGAGCAGACTTCTTCCACCCAGCAGAGTAGCAGAGGACCTTCCACAGTTCAGCATGTCTACGACGTGCAGACACCTGATCAGGTTTAGCAGCATTCACATCAGATAGTTCCTTACCAACAGAAAGTAGCCTACATTCCTGAATAGCACTCTCCACCTCCACATGTCATTCAAGAGGTGAACATCATCTGGTTTGACCGTGAGTGAAACCAGACCCACCTGTCAGGGCAAGACTAGTTGGGTTCACAGCAGGGTCAGAGACCCGCCCACTAGTTTCAGGGAGGTAGACAACAACAGTACCAGCACCAACAGTTCCAGCCTCACTATCAGTCTCCACCTCAGTTCCAAAACTGGAGACAAGGCCAGCCACAACAATAGTCTATGTATTTTCCTCATTCTAACCAGCAAGAATTTGCACATTATGGACAATATCCTCCTCCTCATTATCAGAGTACGTGTGGTTACCAACAGCCTCCGTACTATCAGTCCAAATGACAACCAGTCAATGAGCAACCTGAGGCCCCTTCAGTCAACCCAACACTGGACCAAATTGCATTGCTCATGAAGAACATGAACGACCTGACTCAGCGGATCGAGGATCTGACCACTGCCAAGACACTGATTCCAGCACATGTCAAAGCCAACCCCAACAACTTCAGACGCAAGGAGCAAGTAGCCAATAGCCCACCCACCCCCGAGACAGGTATGCCCCTTGATTTTGCATGTTTATCTGATGCCATTCATCTCAGGAGTGGTAGGAGATTGCATCCGCCTATGCACCAGTTGGGGTTGGAAGATCGATCCACTGAGAGAGCATCATCTTCTACATCATCTCCTTTACCAGTAGTCTAGATGCCCAGTGTAGCATCACCCAAGTCTGGAGTTTCACCACCTTTACCACCACCTTCACCAGGCAGATGTTGATAACCATCAACAAGGGAGAATATACCAGTCGTAGATTCTTCCTCTTCACCAACAACATCATCCCATTGACGAATCCGATAGATGCCCTACTTAATCCACGTGAATTAAGCTTTAAATGTGTCATTTCGTTGTAGGTGGGAATTCAAAATCGATTAAGAAATAACCACAAGAAATTAATCAATTTTATTCGGTATGGTTTTATGTTTATTTTACTTGGGTAAGTCCCAAGGTCGAACTTAAGGAGGAAAAAGAACAACCTAGAATTTTGTCTATCAAATTTATGCACGGTTTTTGAGATGATATTTTTTTGTATTTTTAATGTAATTTGGGATGCAAAAGTGCAAATTAGGCTAATTTTAGGGACTAAATTGTGAAGATCAATCAAATGATGTCCGAAATATATGAAACTTGTCCGAGATGTTAATTACGATGAAATGAATGCACTGTAATATTTTTGGAATTTTTGGATCAAGATAAATATTTTATGAATTTATGAATATAAAATGAATTTCAATGATTAATTATAATAAATATTAAACCTAATTATTTCCAAGAGATAAAATTACATACGATCTATCACTTGGTTATGGATATCAAAAAAATCCTAAACTTTAAAAATATAAGATTTAATGCCTATTAAAAATTAAAGATTGAAATATGCAAAATGATTTTTATAAGGCAAATCATGCATGCAAATGCAATTCTTTTTGGACACGATGTTAAAGACAATTAATTCTCTTGTCATGATTTTTTTTTGGCAATTTTCAAACTATGGTTAATTATTTATGAATTTCGAAGCATAATATGGGAAAAATACGTAATTTTTTACTAGAATATTAATTAATAATTAACCACTAACCACAAAAATGTCACAAACATGGGGATGTCAATGTAGAGAATTAATTGAAGAACACTGTGCTATTTTTTAATAATAAAAATGATGTCATGTAGAGGTCTAATACAAAGGGGGAACATAGGGGTATAATTGCAATAATATAAAAAAATAATGCAATGAAGGGACTTAAGAATAATTACCTAAACCCCTAGGGGGTGTTAATTGCAAAATTCCCAGAGGGGCACGTGTGTCACACGCGCCCTCTGGACGGTAGGGGTGCTTTTATAATTCCACGAAGATCCAGGAGCTTTATCACAAGTTGTCACGACCCGTCCCGCTGACCAGAACGCGTCGCGACAGAGATCTTTCTGCTTCTTTTTCCTCAAAGTACACATGTGGAAATCTCCTCAAATATATCATCTTTGTATTTAAAGTTCACATTACAAAGAGTGTCTTACACAAGTTCTATTACAACTCCTTACAAAACAACAGACAATACAAAAAAAACAACGAAAACCATCTCCTTCTAGTGTATAAGCAGTCCTTACTCCTTCTGGTCGTGATTCTGTTGATCTGTACATAAATATAATATAAAGGGATGAGTTTAAACCCATTTATGAGCTTAGACCTAGTGAAGGGATCTCAAGCTTTTTACATATAGCTAAAAGTTGAAATATGAGCATCATACCATTTTTTTGCTAAATATTTTGAAATATAGCTTGAAAGAGACTTTATGACAGTAATCATATAACAACATGCTAGTTTTGCAATTGAACACTGAAATCACTTCAAAAGAAGATAAACTGAAACATAATTATCACTATCAAGCTATTTGCATTAATCACCACTGTGGCTAAGTTATCGGCTCATGAACACTGAAACAAAGCTAAGTCATACGTGCAGACGGTCCCAAAGACAAAAACACCCTGTGGCCCAAAGCCTATATGTATATAGAATGCGGACCCAAAGTCCTCTTGATACCATATCTAATGGTTTGCCATATCTAATGGCTGTTTCAGGGTCATATCTAATGACATCACTATATCTAATGGCTAGTTCACGAATTGTATAAAATAGCTATTGTGGTGCTTACTTTCTGAATCGGATTCTTTTCCTGCCACTAATAATATGTATTTGCTAATTCATGCTCATAAAAGCTAATTCATGAACATAAAACAATCTGTCATAGCATGCATATTCTTACAACTGGAAACTATTAAGAACTTGAAAACCAATCCATATTGCATAGTAACTGCGTAAACATATTTCTTTATAAAAAACTCAAATTTGAGTAGTGCAACTTATGTTTTGTGTTCCACAAAGAACAAAATGCTTGAAAACGTGCTATCATGATAAAATACTTGAAATGACATTTGAAATACTTTCTAAAGACCTGATTTCATATCAACTGTATGGTACTTGCAATTCATATGTAAACGCTTTAGAAAACTCGATTGCATACTTGCTATTCACAACCATGCATAAAAATCTAAAGATTATTACTTTAAAATATCGCTTGAGAATCCCTCGCCTGATCGCTATCTATCTCGAGCGGAATCACCTTCTTTAGTGAATACCCCTATATTCATCTTAGATTGAGTACTACAGCTTGATGGCTGACAGAACTTCGTTACAGCTTCTATTGCGCTCTCGGTAACCGACAGAGCTTCACCGTGACTCCTATCGTGCTTTTCCAACATCCTCGACGGCCTTGTGGCTCTATGGTGGTGTGAGAGGTGTGGGATGGAGTGAATAGAATGGGGAGGTCATGGGTATATATAGGCCTCCAACCCCTTTTACATGTGTAACATGTGTCAGCATCTAAGGGAGGTTTTAAGACACACGTTACTACTCTAACATGCATGAAGATACATGGCAACACTTGCCATCCATGCACCATGGAACATGGCTCATGCATGAGAGAACTTGTTGCACAAGCATGAGGCTACATGCCTTACATGCACTAGGACACATGTTAGTCTTAGAATGATGACACATGGTACTCTTGTGTATTGACACTTGTCCTGAATGTATAACGACACGTGTCCCATGATTTTCCTTCATGTCCTACTTTTGCTAATGACACTTAAT
The DNA here is from genome assembly GCA_037367405.1 of Ottelia alismoides. Lineage (NCBI taxonomy): Eukaryota > Viridiplantae > Streptophyta > Magnoliopsida > Alismatales > Hydrocharitaceae > Ottelia > Ottelia alismoides. The sequence goes on along the minus strand of JAZKJV010005895.1, from coordinate 227,204 downwards.
TATCACTAATGATGGGTAATTAGTACTAATCACATGCAATTAGTCTTAATGATGTGATTATGGTCTAATGAGTATAAATCTATAACATTGTGGTCCCTATGCTAGTAGTGGCTTCTACTACTTATAAGCTACTACCATACTTCCAGATTACTAGATGTGGTACTATGTTTGATGTGCTACAAAATCCAGAGAAACTTTTAAAGTCATAATTATTCAAGATGGTCTATGATTTATACAAAACATGTTTCAATGAAATCGTTGCATCAAGGCGAATCTATTGACTGTGTCAAACGTAAAGTGTGAATACTATCAATTCAATATTTCCTCGAAATAACACTTCATAACATTCAGAAACATAGTGTATATATAGTCATATTCTACAAAACTCACAACTACTCAAAAAGCATATTGCAATTTCTCCCCTACTTGCAATAAATTTCATCCTCGAAATTTAAATACCTTTGCTAGCTTGAAAATAAGTAGGGGTATTGAGATCTCATTTCTTCCTCTCGTTCCCATGTGGCTTCTTCTATTGCGGTACTCCTCCATAAAACTTTAACTAAGGGAATCTTCTTTGTACGAATCTCTTGTACTTTATAATCTAGAATTTCTACAGGAACCTCCTCGTATGATAGATGTTCCTTCAATTGAATTTCTTGGGTTGTATCATATGGGTTGGATCTGGAATATACTTCTAAAGTGAGGAGACATGAAAGACATCATGTATTCTTGCTAGTTCAGATGGAAGTCGAAGACGATAGGCCACACTTCAAATTCTCTCTGTGATCTTGTAAGGGCTAATGTATCTTGGGCTTAGTTTCCCTTTCTTCCTGAATCTGATTAGGCCCTTCCATGGAGATACTTTTAGAAACACATGGTTTCCCACTTGAAATTCTAAGTCTCTCCTTCGCTTATCTGCATAACTTTTCTGTCTGCTTTGCGCTGCCTTTAAGAATCTCTTGATTTCCTCAACTTTTTCTATTGTTCTTTGTATTAATTCAGGTTGAACTAATTTTCGTTCTCCAACCTCACTCCAACAGATAGGTGTTCTACATGGTCTACCATATAAGGCTTCATAAAGTGCCATCCCAATACTAGCATGATAGTTGTTATTGTATGCAAACTCTATAAGTGAGATATGTTCATCCCAGCTTTCGTTAAAGCTCAGTGCACAAGCTCTAAGCATGTCTTCTAGAGTCTGGATAGTCCGTTCTGATTGGACATCTGTTTGAGGATGAAAGGCTGTACTAAATTCTAACTTTGTTCCCATAGCTTTATGTAAGCTTGGCCAATGCTTAGAAGTGAATCGTGAATCTCTATCAAAAACAATTGACACAGGAGCCCCATGACGGCTAACTATCTCATTAACGAAGATCTTTCCTAAGCGGTCTAGACTGTATGTCATGTTAATGGCTAAGTATAGGTGCTGAGGTGAGGCGACTCTTGAGTTCCTTAAAACTCTTCTCACGTTCTTCGTCACAACTATACTTAACATTCTTCCTAGTTAACCTTGTCAATGGTGCGGCAATTCTAAAGATGTTTTCTACAAATCTTCGATAATACCCAGCTAATCCAAGGAAACTTCGGATTTCTATTTATCAATCGTTCCCATCTAAGAACTGCTTCTATCTTAGATGGATCTACTGATATTCCTTCTCCAGATATGTCATGGCCTAGAAATGCAACCTTCTTCAATCAAAACTCACATTTATTAACCTTTGCATATAATCGGTGTTCCTTCAAAGTTTGCAGCACAATTCTCAAGTGTTCTCTATGTTCTTTCTCTGTTTTAGAATATACTAGAATATCATCAATAAATACAATCACGAACTTGTCCAGATATGGACGGAGAACCCTATTCATCAGGTTCATAAAGGCAGCTGGGGCATTTGTCAATCCAAAAGGCATTACCAGGAATTCGTAATGTCCATAATGAGTCCTAAAAGAAGTCTTAGGAACATCTTCGACTCTGATTTTTAGCTGATGATACCCTGATCTCAAATCTATCTTTGAAAACACAAAAGCCCCTTGCAATTGATCAAATAAGTCATCTATTCTAGGCAAAGGATAGTTATTGCGGACAGTCACTCTGTTTAGTCTTCTATAATCTATATAAAGTCTCATGGAACCATCCTTCTTCTTGACAAATAGAACAGGAGCACCCTAAGGAGATATACTGGATTGTATAAATCCCTTATTTGTCAACTCCCGCAATTGGGTTTTGAGTTCTTTAAGTTCAGCTGGGTCCATTCTGTAAGGAGCTAAGGCAATTGGATTGGTATCCGGAATGAGGTTAATAGTGAATTCAATTTCCCTATCAGGAGGAACTCCTGGCAGTTCAATTGAAAACACTTCTAGAAACTCCTTCACTACAGAGATATTTTCTAAACTGATTGCTTCTGCCTTAGTATTAAACACATAAGCAATATAAGAGGAATATCCCTTTCTTAACAACTTTTGTGCTAAGAGATAGGAGATGACATGGGTAGGATATATCCTTCTTTCTCCATATAAAGTGAATTCGGCATCACCTGGTTTTCTAAAAGTAACATGCTTCTTATGATAGTCTAGAAGAGCATGATATGTACTTAAGCAATCCATTCCTATGATAGCATCGAATTCCCTTATCTTCATAGGAATCAGGTCTACTTCAATATAATTTTCTCCTATCTTAACCAAACAATTTCGGAGGACATTCATAATAATTTCTGGTTCTCCCTTACACAAAGAAATTGCTAAAGCATGCTTGAGAGTACTTTTTACTTTATCAACATATATGGAGAATCTTTGTGAAATAAAAGAATGACTTGCACCATAATCAATAAGAGTATGTGTACTTTTACCAAAAATAATAGTGGTACCTGATACAACATCATCCGCAGATATGGCCTCCTCTAAGGTCATAACAAAAGCTTTTCCCTCTCTCTGGTTTGATCTTTTCTGTATATTGTTTTTATTTTGCTCCCATACAGGTGGAGGACGACGTATAACGATATCACGATTTTCATTTTGTGCTGGTCTTCCCATAACCTGACGGCCTTGGACAAGTGTGGGACAATTCTGACGTATGTGGCCTATCTCGCCACATTGATAACATCCAGCGGTCCCCTTGCGACAACTTCCTTGATGAAACTTTCCACAGTTTGTACATTGTGGAAAAGAAAGTGTTATGTTTTCAGAAGTCCTAACTGTAAATCTATTTGTTTGATTCCCTTGTACTCTAAGGGCCGACCTATTATCTTGCCTTGAATTCCCAGCTATTCTTGGTTCTTTGTTCATGGTTCCTCTCCATTGGGGTCTATCTGCAAACCTTTTCTTTCCGTGATAATTGCATTTCTCTCTTTCTATCACTACTCGTTCAGCCCTACGAGCAACCTCCACCAATTTTGCATAATCAATATATCATGTGGCCGAAACCATTTCCCTTAAGTCAATATGCATACCATCTTCTAGACGTATACACTTTTCTTCCTCTGTTGCAACCGGAGAAGTAGTAAACTTTGAAAGTTCTGTGAATTTCTTCTCATATTCATCAAACAAATTGCTCCCCTGAGTAAGGAATTGGAATTTCCTACTTTTCTCCTCCTGATAAACCATTCCTTTGCCTTCTTTGGATCAATGTCTCCTACAAATGGTTCTGTTCCCAACTTCTTTACATGTTCAAATGGCAACATGTGCTCAAATTCATGTCTTCTAACGGACTGAGCAGCCATGCCTCCTAGTGTTTGAGCTATCAAGGTCAACGTGTCATACATGTTGTTGTTGTTGTTGTTATTCTCCTGACTAGGGTCTTGGGTGGTCGCTTGTGGTTGCTCTGCTGCCATTGTTTCCTATAAAAAATAAAACCTCAATTAGATCCTTCATCAACATAAATCCTCTAATAATGATTCTAGACATTTTAAGATTATAACATCAATTTTCTTCTAAGTTCAAATCAAATTATGACAACTAAATCATCTTCTAATATTTATAGATCAAATCCTAATATAATTCTTGCTCAAGATCCTAAAACCTTTGCTATGATACCACAAGTTTTCACGACCCGTCCCGCTGACCAAAACGTGCAGCGACAGAGATCTTTCTGCTTCTTTTTCCTCAAAGTACACATATGGCAATCTCCTCAAACATATGATATTTGTATTTAAAGTTCACATTAAAAAGAAGTGTCTTACACAAGTTCTATTACAACTCCTTACAAAACAACAGACAATACAAAAAAATAATGAAAACCATCTCCTTCCAGTGTATAAGCAGTCCTTTCTCCTTCTGGTCGTGATTCTGTTGATCTGTACATAATTATAATATAAAGGGATGAGTCTAAACCCATTTATGAGCTTAAACCCAGTGAAAGGATCTCAAGCTTTTTACATATAGCTAAAAGTTGAAATATGAGCATAATACCATTTTTTTTTGCTAAATATTTTGAAATAGCTTGAAAGAGACTTTATGACAGTAATCATATAACAACATGCTAGTTTTGCAATTGAACACTGAAATCACTTCAAAAGAAGATAAATTGAAACATAATTATCACTATCAAGCTGTTTGCATTAATCACCATTATGGCTAAGTTATCGGCTCATGAATGCTGAAACAAAGATAAGTCATACGCGCAGACGGTCCCAAAGACCAAAAATACCTTGCATACGACCCAAAGCCTATATGTATACCGAATGCGGACCCAAAGTCCTCTTGATACCATATCTAATGGTTTGCTATATCTAATGGCTATTTCAGGGTCATATCTAATGACATCACCATATCTAATGGCTAGTTCACGAATTATATAAAATAGCTACTGTGGTTCTTACTTTCTGAATCTGATTCTTTTCCTGTCATTAATAATTTGTATTTGCTAATTCATGCTCATAACAACTAATTCATGAACATAAAACAATCTGTCATAGCATGCATATTCTTACAACTGGAAACTATTAAGAACTTGAAAACCAATCCATATTGCATAGTAACTGCGTAAACATATTCCATTATAAAAAACTCAAATTTGAGTAATGCAACTTATGTTTTGTGTTCCACAAAGAACAAAATGCTTGAAAACATGCTATCATGATAAAATACTTGAAAGGACATTTGAAATACTTTCTAAAGACCTGATTTCATATCAACTGTATGGTACTTGCAATTCATATGTAAATGCTTTAGAAAACACGATTGCATACTTTCTATTCACAACCATGCATAAATAGCTAAAGATTATTGCTTTAAAATAGCACTTGAGAATCCCTCACCTGATCACTATCTATCTGGAGTCAGAATCACCTTCTTTAGTGAATACCCCTATATCCGTCTTAGATTGAGTACTACAGCTTGATGGCTGACAGAACTTCATTACAGCTTCTATTACGCTCTCGGTAACCGACAGAGCTTCACCGTGACTCCTATCGTGCTCCTTTAACAACCTCGACGGCCTTATGGCTCTAAGGTGGAGAGAGGTGTGGGATGGAGTGAATAGAATGGGAAAGTCATGGGTATATATAGGCCTCCAACCCCTTTTATATGTATGAGATGTGTCAACATCTAAGGGAGGTTTTAAGACACATGTTACTTCTCTAACATGCATGAAGACACATGGCAACACTTGCCGTCCATGCACCATGGCACATGTCTCATGCATGAGAGAACTTGTTGCACAAGCATGAGGCTACATGCCTTACATGCACTAGGACACATGTTAGTCTTATAATGATGGCACATGGTACTCTTGTGCATTGACACTTGTCCTGAGTGTATAACGACATGTGTCACATGATTTTTGCCCTCCATGTGTCCTACTTTTGCTAATGACACTTAATTATTACTAATGATGGGCAATTAGTACTAATCACGCTTAATTAGTCTTAATGATGTGATTATGGTCTAATGAGTATAAGTCTATAACATTGTGGTCCCTATACTAGTAGTGGCTTCTATACTTATAAGCTACTACCATACTTCCAGATTACTAGATGTGGTACTATGTTGGATGTGCTACAAAATCCAGAGAACCTTTTAAAGTCATAATTATTCAAGATGGTCTCTGATTTATACAAAACAAGTTTCAATGAAATCGTTGCATCAAGGCGAATCTATTGACTGTGTCAAACATAAAGTGTGAATACTATCAATTCAATATTTCCTTGAAATAACACTTCATAACATTCAGAAACATAGTGTATATGTAGTCATATTGTACAAAACTCACAACTACTCAAAAAGCATATTACAACAATTTGTCCAAATATCGCGTGATCATCACGTGTTCTGGATCCTTTTGAGATTCTAGAGAAGTTGAGGGCATGAATGCAACTCCACCGTGCATGGGCACAGTGCATGGGCTAGTCTGAGGCTTTAGCATCTCGGGCGTAAGCCTCCATGTGGCGTAACTGCATGCTTCGGCTTGGCTCGAGGCTCCTGGCTCGAACAACTGGTTCGGATGTCAGCTCAGGGATGATCGAAAGAGTCCATATGCCGTTGATCCAAGGGCATAGATTCGGGGCTTTTCGAGCGGAGGAGCGTCTGGTGGAGGGCGTCGCGGGGAAGGGGAGATGCTCTGGAGTCGCAGCTGAAGGCGGAGAAGCTTCTGGTGTCGAGTCGTGGTCGGTGAAGGTCGTTGCTCCTGGTGTCGATGAATTGCGAGGTGAAGTAGATGAAGATGGAGATGTACGATGAAAGTTGCGAAGGAGGAAGAGGGTATGGGTCGAAGGTGTTGGAGGTGGCTGGAGTTGTGGGTGGATGTGCGTTGTGATGCGCCGTTGGCTCGACAGCCAAAGAAGCCGAAGCAAGGCAGCGAGCGACTGAGGCTCAAGCTGCAATGACCCAAAGAAGGGGGCCAGATCTCGCTGCAGTCTTGGGAAACTACACCGGAGATGTCACCTCCAGTGTGGTGGCTCTCCTAAGATCTATTGTGTATCAGTGGATAGCTTGAAGATGGGGGGCGACAGAGCTTAAATAGGAGAAGATGGTGGTGATAGGATTAGGAAGGGGATCACGTGATGGGGATTCGACACGTGGTGGATTAGGAAAAGGGTGGGGGGAACGATTGGAGATGGAGGTGACTAATCGAGGAGGCGGTGGTGATGAGATACGCGGCGGAGGGATTCACGGGATACGTCGGCGGTCGATTTGGGAAAGGAGACGGAGGAAGGGGACGCTCGTGCAGTGCGCATCCGCAAGAGGCAAGTGTGCTGCACGTGCGGGGCTTTTAGTTTTTTTATAAAAAAATAAGAAAAATCTCAAAAATAGGCGACACGTGGCGGCTCCAGGAGCTGCCATGTGTCAGCCCCAGAAAAATAAAAAAAAGATAAAGATAAATCAGGAATAACTAGCAAATGACTTCGGATTGAAAATTTTTCTTTAGAAAACTTGATCGTCTCAATGAGATCTATAACTTTCATTAAGACATCAAAATCAAATCAATCATTTGCATAAAGTGATATTTTTGGGGTATCCCATGCACATAGAATACCTTGATTTTTGGTTTTATATTTTTGTCATTTTTAAACCAGATAAAAATCCTAAAAAATATGATAGAATCAAAGATAAATATTTACACATTAATCTTTTTTTGGATTCTTAATAATTAAGGAAAAGAAGAAATAAAATAAAACACGAAAATGACAATTTTTATACAGACAGTTAGTGAAGACTCGAACTCAGTTAGTTTCTTTGATTTCAAGCTCAGTTTGGATTTGAATTTTTATGCATTTTAATAAAACTTTTATCAAAGAAAATAAATTAAAAAGAAATAAAATAAAATGAGTCAGTTATGTACATAAAATAATAAGTCAAAAACGGCTAAAATACAAAATGTACAAAAGAGTCCCAAAATCCAACTTTCACATATATGAGCTCCGATTCACTTGAACTTGGTATTATTTTGAAAATAATTGAATGTACATTAGTTCAAAAGTGAGTAGGATCAAATCAGACCTTAGATGAGGAAGATACCGAGATTGTAGTCTGCAAATCCTAGAACTAGGGTTTGGATTTTTGATCCACTTAATTAGGTTAGTGATTTTTTTATATTTTTTATTTATTCTTGTTAGTGATATGAACACAATGGAGGTTGTTACAGGTTAATTGGAGTTATCATGAATTTGATAAAAATTAGGGAAGTTAGGCTATTTTACAAGTCATTTTGGCTGGGATTTTTGGCTTCTTATTTTGTGCAATAATGAGTGATAAAATGCAATTCTTATCAATACATGCACATGCAAATTATGCATAATAAATGAAGAAATACCAATGAATTTAACGGATCTGAGCTTAATTCATGACTTTTAGAGTGATGAATATGAGATTCATCACCCGTTCCATTTTAGATTATGTTTTTTTCACCTAGTTTGGATAACACTGTACAGACTGATTCTGATTGTCCTTTTGTACATGATGATTCTACTTTAAATAATGGAAATAAATGTTTGAATGTTTATTCTGATTCCGTGCCATTTCCTTCTTCTCTCAAATCTAAGAAAATTCAAAAATTAAAAACAACCTTATCTGATCCTGGAGTGGTTGAGATCTTACGGAACATCTTTTTAAAGATGCCACTTCTTAAGGCCATGGAATACATGCCTACAGTAAAAAAGGGAATGAAAGAGGCGTGCACACAAAAGCATCATCCAAGGCATAATAGACGAAAGGAAACAAAGAAACACATCTTGACCATGGACACATTTCAGACCATCAGTAACCTCCTTCCTAGAGAACCTCACATCCATTGCCATATTTTTGATCAAAAATTTGATCGCACTCTTCTCGATAGCGGGTCCTTCATTAATCTCATACCTTCCTCTTTACTAACCGAATTTCAGTTAGGACATCTTAAAACAACCAGAATGACCCTTCAATTTGTTGATAGATCGATTAAGAGGCCAAGAGGTATTTTAGAAGATGTCATTGAAATGGTGTAGAGAATGAAATTCCCTGTTGATTTTGTTGTCATGGATATGGACACACCTGCACCATTACTCCATATCCTGATCATACTAGGTCGACCGTTCCTCCGAACGGCTGAAGCAACAGTTGATTATGGTACTGGAGAGATCGTCTTTCACTCTAGCAGTTACAAGGTGAAAATTGAGATGATATCTGATCCTAGACCATCACCGCCACTAGCAGCAGATGATACAGAGAAAGTTATATCAGAGCCAGATGACTGTGATTTTCTTACTGAATTCAAAGAGATATCTTTTCACTGATTTTATAGATGCCCAGGAGTTCCTTCACCAGAAGAACTCTATGGAAAGCACAGTCGACATGAGTCCCCTTGGTGATCCAATTGAGCTAGTTGCTGATGGGCAGTTTGAGCTGATTTCTGGAGATCAATGTAAGTTTTTAGAAGCACCTTCTGATATTCCTTTGACATACTTTTTTGAGATTACTGATGATATGCCTCCTTCTGAGAGTTCTGAGATACATATATCTAAGCCATTCGTTGAATTTCCTGATTCATGCACAGATGAGAGACATCTTTATGAGATTATTGCTGAGATCTCTGAGCCGTTAATTGATAAGAATGTTGAACACCCTGATGAGCCCCACCTTTTTGAGCAGAGATCATTCATTGTAGATCTATCAAATATTCTATTTGTTGAGCCGTCAGTAGACAAGGTGGACAATACATAGAGTATAGATCATATACCGTCTACCAGTACAATAGCAGAGGTTATTGCAGAGCCAATTCAGACCCCACCTGATCTCAAGATTTTACCATCAATGTTAAAATATGCCTTCCTTACGGGTCCCCCCCAAATGTTTCCGATCATCCTCAGCTCGCAGTTGACCGTTGAACACGAATCTCACATACTAGAGGTTCTTGAGAGAAGCCGCAAGGCCGTAGGATGGAATATCTCGGATCTCCGTGGGATTAATCCAACAATGTGCTCACATCATATCTACCTAGAGGATGACTGTAAATCCTCCCTTAAATGTTAGCACCATCTAAAACCAAATATAAGGGAGGTTGTCATGAAGGAGATCAGAAAATGGTGTGATGCTGGCTTTATATATCCCATTTCGGATTCCAAGTGGGTCAACCCTTTACATGTGATCCCGAAGAAATCTGGAATTACGATCATAAAGAATGACCGTGGAGAGGAGATTCCAACCCGAGTACCTATTTCATGGCATGTCTGTGTAGATTATTGACACCTGAATTCATCTACTAAGAAGGATCACTTTCCGTTACCCTTTATTGATCAGATTATTGCGAGATTGGCAGAAAAAGAGTTCTTTTGCTTCTTTGATGGGTACTCGGGACACAACCAAGTTGCTATCGCTCTAGAGGATTAGGAGAAAACTACTTTCACTTGTTTGTTTGGCACCTACACCTTTAGACGGATGCCCTTTGGATTGCATAACGCCTCCGCTACATTTCAAAGGTGTATGTTGGCCCTTTTTGCCGACATGGTGGGTAATTTTATCGAAGTCTTCATGGACGATTTCTCAGTCTACTGGGATAGTTTTGACACATGTCTTTCTTATTTAGACCGATTTCTTCAACGTTGCTGTGAGGTAAACCTAGTATGTTCATGGGAGAAGAGTCACTTTATGGTGACTAATGGAATTGTATTAGGCTAGGTCATCTCCAAACATGGTATGGAGGTTGACCCAGCTAAGATTTATGTGATTTCAAAGTTAGAGCCACCACATAATTTGAAGCAGTTGAGGTCATTTATGGGATACGTAGGATTCTATAGGCGGTTCATAAAGGACTTCAACAAGATTGCCAGACCTTTGACCGAGCTTCTGTGTAAGGAGAGTGAGTTGTTGTCGATGAGAAAGTCCTCCTTGCATTTAATCAGATGAAAGAAATGGTTACTAGTGCTCCTGTCTTACAGCCACCCGATTGGTCTCTTCCTTTCGAGATCATGACGGACGCCTCAGATTTCGCAGTTGGAGCTGTTTTAGGACAGAGAAGGGATGGGTTACCATTTTCTATACACTATACTAGCAATACTCTGGATGAATCACATCAAAATTATACAGTTACAGAGAAGAAGATGTTAGTAATTGTGTTTGGGCTAGAGAAGTTCAAATCTTACCTCATCAGTTCACACATTATTGTATACACGGATTACACTACCATACGATACTTACAAGCAAAGAAGGATGCCAAATCACGCCTTATCAGATGGATCCTTCTTCTCCAAGAATTTGATTTAGAGATTCGAGATAAACCTAGAGTGAAAAATGTTGTGGCAGATCACCTTTCCCGTATCACGGATGCAGAGACCTCTGAGCAAAACATGATACCTATTTCTGAAACCTTTCCAGATGAGGACATTTTGTCTGTGGACTCACTCCCATGGTATGATGATATTGTGAACTATCTTGTCTCCAAGAAAGTTCCACAAGATTAGCCGAAATACAAGGTAGACAGATTTCTGTCAGAGATTCATTATTACCAATGGGAGGATCCATACCTATTTCACGAGGGTCCGGATTGTATCTACAGAAGGTGCATTCCTCAGGAGGAACACACCAGTGTACTTGAGCACTATCACAAACTAGAATCTGGTGGGCATCATTCGGGGAAACATACGGCAGCAAATGTTTTACAGAGTGGCCTATGGTGGCCCACATTGTTTAAAGATGCTACAGAGTATGTTCGAGGTTGTACTAACTGTCAAAAAATGAGAGGAACCATTGGTTACAAAGATACCATGCCCCTAAGAATACATATAGATTTATGATATTTTTGATGCTTGGGACATAGACTTCATGGGTCCATTTCTTGTCAGTCAGGGATTTCAGTACATCCTGCTCACCGTGGATTATACTAGTGTGTATAGTGTGTTCCATTCTCAAGGACCACATTATTACACGACTCGGGATTCCCAAAATACTGATTTCAGATGGGGGAAACTATTTCATTAACAAAGAAATAAAAAAGCTTGTGAAAGAGTACACCATTGAGCACAAAGTTGCATCTCCTTACCACCCTCAGACTAATAGCTTGGCATAAATTTCAAATAGAGAGATCAAGATGATATTGCAAAAACTTGTACGTCCATATAGGAAGAACTGGTCCCATATGCTTGATTTGGTTCTATGGGCTTATCGGACGGCGTACAAGTCTCCTTTAGGTATGTCTCCCTACATATTGGTGTACGGAAAGCCTTGTCACCTGCTAGTGGAATTAATTCACAAATCTTTATGGGCACTCTGTGTATGTAATCTTGATTATGAGAAGGCAGGAAAGAGCATAAAGTTAGATTTGAATAGATTATTGGAATTCCGAGACATTGCATATGATAACTCACTCATGTATAAGGAGAAAGCCAAGCACTAGCATGATATACACATTCGAAGGAAGACTTTCTCTCCTAATCAAAAAGTTTGGTTATTTGATGCTAAGTTGAAGCTGTTTCCAGGAAAATTGAAAAGCAAATGGTTAGGACTGTTCATTGTGAGAGTTGTGCCTGACAATGGGAGTATTGTCATATCTGGGTTATCATCTAGCACACATCCATTTGTTGTGAACGGACAGTTGCTGAAGCCATATCTAGATCATGATACATTCCTGTCCGTCGTTGATTTTATATCTGTGGTATGAGCCGATGATCTTTTGATTCCATATTCTGTGTCTGATACATGAGCTAACAACCTTTTGTATATCCTTTTGTTTCATTCTTGCCTCTTCTGTTTTATCATTCACCCCTTTTCTGTGTGTGTATATATGATATATTTAGGATATCTTATCCTAAGTATTGGAGGGTGAATGATTTGTGTTGTTCATATCCGTCCTGTTCATCACTCCTGTTGTTGCCTGAACTTAGGAATACTCTACCCTAAGTATAGGGGGTGATGTTGTTCATATCATCTTTTTTGTGTTTTTCCGTTGAGTCCGTACATTCTCTGCATTTGTTTTCCCCTTTTGTATAGTCTTATACACTTAGGATTACTTGATCCTAAGTATAGAGGGGGTCACCAACTTCTATTCTTTTCATTTTCTCTTTGAGTCGTTGTAGCATAGGAGTCTTTTCACTTTTCTATACTTAGCATGAGTTACGTCTTCCTCCGTCGCTCTCTGATCACTATGAGGACATAGTTCGAGCTAAGTATAGGGGGTATCGTATATATTGCATATATACTTTAGACATAACTCGTACTTTTAAATATGTTTATTTTTGGGGATATATGTATATAAATTCGTAAAATCCATGTATGTGTGTATATAGACATTGCTCCTCTTCAAAAAAACAAAAAAACACATAACCCAAAAAAACAAAAAATAACAAATAACAAACAAAAAACAAAAAAACAAAAAAAACAAGAACAAAAATGAAAAATTCCTTGTGTGTACTTGTATATATTTTACTAACCCTTTTTCTTTTTTGAAAAAAAACTACAAAACCAAAAATATATAAAAAGTTCCATAAAAGAAACTCTTTTCTCATGTGCATCATTTTTCCTTTCTTTTCCAAAAACCCATTAAAAGTTCAAAATTAGAAAATTGTTTCACTTTTTTTTGCTTTTTGCGTTGTGCATATTTCTTGCATTTGCATGTGCATTTTTCAGGATAGAATTGACATTTAAACTAAGTCCGGAATAAAATTGAAGAATGGAGCTTAGTTGGGCCTTAATCCACTTGAACCTTATAAGAACTGGAGTTAAGACTTTTCAGAACCTAGTGATTTAATTCTTTGAGTCCATAAGACTATGTTCACATATCATATTGATTAGTCTAAGTAGAATATTTAACAACACACACATGATTCTTTCAGATCGTGACTTATCCTGGACAAGCACTCTACACGTAGCTCTTCATGGAGGAGGTAGTAAGGAGACAAAATCTTTTGGCTTCGAGTAGCATACAAAGGTAGTACATCTAGGCGGAACCTCTCTTCTTCTAGGGAGGGTTGTGCATCTCAACCTGATCTAGTAGCATTGAGGTCTAAAGACAAGGTACTATGGGGTTGCAATAATGCTTCAAAAGAGGGATAGTCCACTAGCTCAAGAGGAAAAACTCCTTATGTACATGCTGCACCTCGTATATATTTTCAAAAAAAGGTGGGGGAGAGAAAATGCAGAATCTCCAAAAGTGGACATGCCTGATTAAAAAGTAAAATGCATGCCGGAGTGTATATACAATGATAAAAAACTAATAAGAGCTTCAAAGTCAAATTTTTGTAAGCTTGCAGTCGGATGACTTGGCTACAGTGGTCATGCATCCAAGGATAGGTAGCTATACTGATTACCGTCCATTCTTTTCTCCATCTCCTCTTCTTGAGCCAGTTGTACTTGAACTTAGAAGGGTATATCCCCACTCCTCGAGGAAAGAGTTGCTAGATCGGGGGACTAGAGTTACCTTGTTGAAGGAGGCTGTTTCTTTGCTACTTTTGAGATGGGAGCTATATTTCACTTACACCGTACAAGTAAAGATTCATAGTCATAAGAATTTGTGTATGTCGACTTGTTCTGACCTGACCGTTGAGGAGACCTGAATAGGAGTCTTATGGAACTTAGAGGCTATCAGGTTTTAAATCCATTTCCCATTAAGGTTCTACCACACTAATAATCCAAAGGTTTGACAGAGCTCCATACTACAATTTTATGAAGATAAGTATAATACTCAATATTGTCCTAATTTTTTTTATTTTCCTTTCTTTTTCTTTTTTTCTTTTTTTACTTATTCTTTCAAATAAGTGTTTGCTAAGGGACTAGCAAAGGTAAAGCATATGGGGATAATGAATCTACATTTCATCATCTTTATTCATTTATTTTATCTTAAAATCTCTTATAAAACACCTGAATATAATACTAACTCTATATTCTTAATAACTTGCATCTATGTGTAAACATTGTACACCTATTACTATATTAATCTAAAATAAATAAAGAAAGAAAAAAAAGGAAAAAAATAAAGAAAAGTTAAAAATAGAGAGGACTGTATATATGTAATAGATACATGCTGACCCGAACCCCGAGAGAAGGTCAAGACTTGACCTGATAGACTAGGAATAAAGTAGGGGGAGATAGGGTCCTTAATTAGAAAATCTAAAAATGAGTTGTGTATATTTGTATACATACACTATTTATTTGTACATAAATTGACCTCAAACTAAATAATTTTCAAAACAAAATTTGTAATCAAAAATATTTTCTAAATAATAAAAATGTTTGCAAAATAAAATCATGTACAGAATAAAAGCAACCACACTTGGGAAAAGCCATTAAGCGATAATTGAAAGACCAATTCCGGCTCCATATGAACTCAAATTGAATCAAGTCACTTCCATTGTATTATCTGATTTCATAATTTTTGGAGTTAAGGTTGAAAAGTCAGTTTTCTAGGGTGGTTTGTGAAATTTTACAATTTATTTGAACATATTGTATTTGTAAATATTTTTACTAATTATTTAAAATAAAAATAAAAAATAATAATAATTTTAAAACAAAAAAACTAATTTCCTTATTTAACTATGTATATAATGTGTCATATGTATATAGTATATGTATTAGTTAATATTCTTAAATAACCACCACAAAAAATAAAAAAATTAACATTTGTTATTTAATTTAATAAAGTGACAAAAACACAAAAAATTAATTTTTGTAAATATTTTTAACACTAATTTTATCTTTATCTCATTTCAATTTATTTCCTTATCTCTTTATCTCCATTCAATTTTTAAATTCGAATTCAAATTCAAATTCAATTAATCCTCTATTTAATTAGCTCCTCCTCCCTCATTTTCTCTTGATCAATCTTTGGTGAGAGGATCCTATTCTCCGAGAGCTATCTTGTCGTAGAAGGGTGCCTAGCCTTGAAGCCGTTCAGTGACGACGAGTTGGCCTTCGTCGAGGCGATCACGGTCTTTTCCTCTCCTGAGGTGAGATCCCTTTTTTCTTTTTTTAACATAGGATACTCGTAGTTTAATTTTTCGCATTTTTATTTCATCATCATTTTTTTTCTAGATCTTAAAATCTATCACCACAATTTGATTCGCCCCATCCGATTTTCACCTACACATCACGATCTATTCACGTTCTTTTTCTACCTCATGCAATCTTCCAACTCCAGCCATGCACGATGGTCGGAGACTTAGATCCTTTCATCATTTTCGTCAGATCCTCATTCACGAATTCCGTTTTGATATTGGGATTGGGTCATCGTGCTCGCATCCTAATTTGTTTATAAATAAAAAAATAAAATAAAATAAATTACATAGCTTTTCTTTCTAACATTTGTTTTGCAGGATTAAAAAATAACAAAAATTAAAAAATTTGAAAAAAATAAAAAAATCATTTAAAAATATTTATAGTTTCTATTTGTAAAAAATAAAAAAGTATTTTTTTCTCTTTTTTTGTTAATAAAAAATAAAAAAATAAAAAAAGTCACGGCAGGTACCGCCCCTCCAGCCCGCAGGCGACGCCTACCGTCCGTCTCTGCCTGGAGCCCGCGCATCAACACCGGCCCTCTGCCACATAGCAACCACTTCCTGTCGCTGTGAGAAGACGCGGCTACCGCAGCCACCTGGGTGCTTCATCGACGACAACCTCCTCTGCCTGCAGCGGAGCACGCCTCCAGAGCTGCCGACCTGGGCGTGGTTCACCCAGGCACCCAGGCTGCCGCACGAAGGAGAAGCCCACCGCAACGCCCCATCGATGACAACCTCCTCCAGCCACTAGCATGAGTGCGCACCATCGCCATCAATGCCCGCAGATCACCGTCGCCCTCCAGAAGCTCCACCACCTGGAGCATCCAAGACCACCGCCATCCTCGAGATCGCTCCGCCTCGCCGTTGTGCTGCGTCACCCTCTACCAGATCTCAATCACCGCCGCCTCTCACTTCGTCGATTTCCCTCTCGGCGAGAACCGCCACTGCCAAGTGCCCATGAAAGAGAAGTAGAGGCGGCGCCCTTCGGCCCCTCCCTTTTCAAGAAGAAATAATGAAGCGCCCCATGTTTGAAGCCCTAAATTTTGGGACATTTACAAGTTCGCCCTTGGACGTTTCCACAATTGCAAAGAGACCCCACTTCTAGACTGTCACGTGTAGTGCACGTGTTACTTAGGTAACTTGCATTTTCCCCCTCCATTTTATTTCCTGTTAATTTTTCATTACAGAACAATAAATATTTGCATTTTAGTCATATCTTTCCAAACAATATTTTGCATGTTCTTTTTAGTGAAATAAATGTTTTTGTTGGTCAATAATTTCAGAAAAATCATGTTATACTCCTGATGTGTGTCTTTTTCTAGCATAACATTTTCATTGCATTTTATTTTCATTTGTTATTATTAGAAAATAAAAAACAGTGCCATTTTCTCATCCTAAAATTCAAAAATTCATAAAAATCTGAATATCGTCTAAAAATTCCAAAAAATAGATTAGTTTTATTTATTGTCTTTTAATTCCTGTCCAAATTTCATGCATTTATTCTTTTCAAAATCCAACCAAATTGAAAAATATCAAAAATCATAGAAAAATCACAGAAAATTCTACAAAAATTCAAAAATCATGATTTCACTTCCTGTTTGTAGATGTTGTATATATTTTAGCATAAAAATAGTCTCCCGGAGTTTTAGACACTTAAATATTTTTAAGTTGCAAATTACTCCAGGTTGTGCATTATTTATTATTTTTGCCACTGTTTAATTTTTAGAAAAATAAAAAAACATCTGAAAATTCTACAAAAATTCCCAAAAATTTTTCAAAGCCTTTAAAACACAATAAAAGTTTCTCTATAATTTTTTTGGATATTTCTGACTATTTTGAAAAATACAAAAAGAGTGTGGTGTGCGTATTTCTTTCCTTGTGCATATTGTTCCTTATTTTTGAAAATAAAAATTGCAAAAATCAAAATCATTAAAAATTTAAAAATCAGAAAATTAAAAAATTAAAAATTAAAAATTAAAAAAAAATAAAATACAAAAAATCACAAAAAACCAAGATAGTTTGCATTTGAGATTCCCTTTTTCTTCTAATTGATTTTCGATTATTTGAATATCTCTTGAGAATTGTAGCCTCCCTGAGTTCGATCCTGTTACTATAAGGGTAAATAAGTAGCAATAATTTATCTTGCTTCATTATTCTCTTATAATTAATTTTGTAGCTTAAGAAGAAAAAAATGTTTGTTTGTTGTGAAATATTTGGGTTGCAACGACAATTGCACACTTATATTTCATATCAATAATTCCAAACCAGAACATCTCACACCAACAGTGTGGCGATGAGTTGTCGATCGTGATTTGGGAGGATATAATGGTAGTAAATTAGGAAAAAGAGATAGGACAAGGAAAAGGTTAATGACTAGGTACTGGGTTTAGGTCTGGGAAGAGGATAGAATTGAGGATGAAGGGGATATATCTGGTTTGGTCCTTCATCCTCAGGTGGTTGGGTTTCAATGGCTAGAGAAACGGATAGGAGAAGATGAGGCAGCGTAGAGGAGGATTCAGGAATTTGGGTAGGGGTGGCTAGGCAATGACAAGAGGTAAGAGATGGTCGGGAGACCAGTGGATCAATCTCGAACCAACAATGGGAAACCATCACGCACGAAGTGCGTGAGGAGGATAAAGGGTTCAACAGGAGGTAGACTTGATCCAACAACCTAAATGCATGGCGCTAAATGACAAGGACGGTTGACTAGGCTGAAGGATGGGTTGATATGGAGAGCAATGTGGACCATTAGGGTGGTATCACGTGTGATGCGTTGACCATTGACCAATGTAAGAGAATGAAGAAATGAGATAGAAAAATAGCAAATGGTCTCAAATGCAAAAATGACCAACACGAAATTGTATCTCTACTTGCAATATAGAAGAATATATAGGATTCAGATGCAAATGAAATGAACTGTGCAAGATATGCTTTTTTTGGTAATATTTTATGTATATAAAATATCATTTTTTTTCAGTTTTGTAATTTTTATTTGATTTTTTGCAAATGAATAATGGACGCAAAAAATAAAACATGATGAAAACTAATGCAATGGTCACAAGTGTATTTTTTTTGGATTTTTGTAAGTTAATAAAAGTCAGGATAAATTAGGGAAGTGGATCTTATACAAGTGAATTAAATAAAGGAGCTCAAGTCAGAATGTATCTTTTTCTTTACTTTTCGGATTTATTTGATTTTTATGTAATAAATTATATCATGAAATAAAATAAAGAAATGAAAAAGAAATAAATAACAAAGAGCCAAGTATGTACATGAAATAATAAGTTAAAAATCATTAAATATGTATAATAGACAGTTAGGCCTCAAAATCCATATTTCACAAATGAACTCTGATTCTTTTGAATTTGATCTTGATTTTTAGATAATTGAATATGCATTAATTCAAAAGCGAGGAGAGTGAAATTGATCATTGTATGAGAGAGACATCAACCTTTACAACTTTTTGTCTTGGAATAAGGTTATGGTTTATTTCAAAAATAAATAAGTTAGTATTTTTTATGATTTTTCATGGGTTAATATTAGTGATATGTACGCAATGAAATTATTTTCATGACATTTGGAGTTAGGATGGATTAATTAAAAATAGATGATATTAGGTGAATATTACACATGGAAATGATTGTAGAATGAAATGCTAATTTATGTAAATTATTTACACGTGCACGAATGTTAATTTTGAGGTATAAACATGTGAATGCATCTAATTACTCAGGATGAAGCTCTATTTTCTGCTAATTAGAGTGGCGAATCACATATTCATCAATGATGAACATCTTTCATTACGAATTTGATCCATTTATTCCGTGTTTCCATGATGTGCAACGTCAAACCTCCCGTCAACTATAACTTATATCAAAATGAGATTCTTTTTCTTATATTTTATAAAGTAGAGAGAGAATTAGTCATTCGTTATGAGTCTAAAATGAAATAAAGGATAGAATAATGCTGAGTAGCAAGGAAATATATATATCAAGCTTGGAGCTCCCCACTGATGAGGAGTGGCGCTAGGCCATCACCTATCTCAAAGAAATATTTTCATTAAGAAAAACCATTAAGCAACCTCTTTACATGATTTTCAAACTCAATAAAAGAGTCCTGACAAACTTGTTACAATTCTTCCTGAGGAATATTGTCTTCGTCTTTGATGTTTGAATCCACAATACCTAGTAGTCTTAGGCATGGCTGGTCCTTATTGTGGATGGAGGCAAGTAATCCAAGGCATGTGCTTTCGTCGTCATTATCAAATTGTCCTAAGGTGTCTTGGAATGCCTTTTTCTTTCCATTTTGTTAGCATGTGTTCTCTTTCTTGAGCATGGAGCAATTATTCTTCATATGTCCATGCTTCTTGCAACTAAAACATTTAGATTCTTCTTCTTTGTCATCACTCCTCTTGTTGGAGAATCTAATTTTCTTGTTTTTGAGACATATATTGAATTATTGCATCATTATGATATCTTTAGACCTGGTCAAATTGCAGATTGGGCCATGCCAAATGATTGATATTCTAACCCCCTCCTCCAGGGTCAGAGCTGACCCATAGGAGAAATATAAAGTCATTTTTCTCAATTTCTTAATATAATTTATAGAGAGATATAACTTTCTTTATCATTATCTAAAATTTATAAATCTAAGCAACTATTATATGTTTTACTTGACATGTAAAATACTAAAGGGTTTTTATCAGTTGTGCCCTTCTATGATATTACAATATCAGTTATGCCCCTCCCTTTTTAGGAATATCAGTTATGCCCCTGACTTCTTTCCGTTCTATCACTTGTGCCCCTCCGTTACTTTAGCCGTCAATGATATGAACTTAACCATGGTTTTCTCAAACCATGGTGAGATTAAGTGGGGGCATAATCATCCAACTCTACCCTTCATCTCCTCCCCTTCATCTCCAATCTGAACGCACCGAACACACTCGACGACGGAAGGCCCAACTGCGAGAACATTTACGTCGGGCCCTAGGATGTCCGGTTTCAAGATCCCTTCGTTGACCACGCTCGAACCTTTGGAAGAGAAGGATGTTACGACCGGATCAAGTCTCCCCCCATGATGGTGCCCATGATCTCAATCATGGCAGTTAGATTGGCCGTGGAGGCAATGTAGTCCATGACTGTTAAACCGTCGTAGTAGTAGCATAGATGAGAAGTTGGTAACATGTGAGCCTTGGCACACATTTCATACCAATGAAAGATTGCGCCTTTCAGTATCATGGCTACGCCACTGGCTTGCTTTACGATCTCACCTTTCTCGACTTGATCGATGAGGCCGCTATTGCATACAACCACCTTACATTGAATCCCAATGCGCCGAAGTGTTGTGAAGTTTGTGCAATAGGAGGCGTTGGGATCTCTTATCCACTGAGGATAGACGAGAGGAAGGAAATCGGGGAGGGAGTGGATGGTTGGTAGGCGGATTCGCCTTCCAAGACGGTGCCATTGCTGAGGTTCACCACGACTCTTATCCTCCCGTCCATCATGCTTGCGCCCACCGTCAGCACCCACAGAGATATGTTCTCCCCGGTGTAGTAATCAGGACCGTCGTTACCTACAGAGAACGCCACAAAGACACCGTGTTTTACTATGGAGAATGCGGCGATCGCCTTGGGATCTTCGTAAAGGGGTCGAGCAGGGCCGTCGATTGAGATGGATATCACGTCCACATCGTCTCCGATGGCCATATCTATCGTTGATGCGGTGTCAACGAGCTTGCATCCTTCTTCTGAGCACACCTTGTATGCTGCGATGTGAGCATATGGAGCCATTCCTGCCGTCGAGGGGTGGTTGGGTTGGGGGGGCGGGGAGGTTGGGGCGGAGGGAGGAGTTGGGGAGGAGGAAGAGAAGGGAGGAAGAGGAAGAAGATGGGGGAGGAGGAAGAGGATGCATGAGACTTTTCAGGCCTCTTTTTTAAATTTAATTCCTTTTGTGTCCTCAAATTTAACGTCCGTTTGCTTTGGTTATGGACGGCCACTAACCCGAGGGGTACAAGTGATAGAATGATAAGAAGTCGAGGGCACAACTGATATGCCAAAAAAGGGAGGGGCATAACTGAAATTGCAATATCTCAGAGGGGCAAAACTAATAAAAGTACAATACTAAATATAATATAACACTGGTAGTGTAAAAAAAAACTTGTGGTGTATCATATTGAATGTTCGTAAAATCTAAGTTTTTAATATATATTTTCATTTTCGCAGGTCGGGCCAGGCTTTGTATCACATGTCCACAACCTACCCAATTGACAAGTGAGCCAAGCTGGGCTTTTGCCCATTCACGAAATTTCTTGCCCAAATTTGGTCCATGAGTGGGCTAGACAGATAGGCTCCCAACCCACTGGCCAGGTCTAGTTATCTTAATCTTCTCCCTTGATGGAATTAGCCCAAAAAACTTTTAATTATGTGGTATTGAAGGCTAGTCCCTTCGTCTTTAGTTATTCTTCCTCACGCTGATCCTTGTTTCATAAGGACATTATCTCACGAATCATTAATAGTCATTTTTTTAAGTCGACAAACGCCTCGATTATTGTCTCATTGTACTTATACTCATGTGAGAGTAAGTTCTAGACCTTTTCAACAACTCTAAAGGTAGAAATATGCATCCAATATTATGGCTGATACTGTAGTGAAATGGACATTCATGCTGTTGATGTTTTCTCCTTCATTCAACCTTAACGTCGTGCAATCTCATGTATGCATATGAAAAAAAAGGATTCTTTAAACTTATTGGACCTTAATGGGTGGTTTTGATACCTTTTCATGAATACAAGGTGTTGATTACCTTTGAATGCCATGCCACCTTCTTCAGTTTAGCATCAATGTATCTTTATTCCTTCTTCTCTATAAACACGGAGAGCTTTTTCACCATATACCAAACGTTGAAATCTCTTGCTGAAGTAAAATCACAATCTTTGTTTTCAATCATGAATAGTTATCTTAGCTAAAATGTGATGGACAGGTGATACGTTTCCCATCGATTCTTGATCCAATGCTTGCCATTGCATTTGAGTTTGTTACGATGCATCCCATGCTTTGATATCAATTGAAATTTAACGAATAGTGTGACTAGTATAAAATCGTAAAAACCTTACAGATTAAGATTTTACAAATAGTACAAGTGCAACATAGTCCAACCTCGAATGAGCAATCACAAGTAGACATAATTATTTTTACGAGAAAAATCCAATCATGTAAAAACCCTGACTTGATTTTTCCAAATTCAAAATTCGGCTGATTAATTACCCAAAACTTTTCAACTATCAAGTTGCTTAAACAAAGAAATCTCATCCTCAATTAGACTCTTTTAACACGACAAATCACTAGTGTCTATTTCTTTTCCAAACAAAAAGAGGGGCTCCCACAATTAGGCACCCCCACAATAACTATACAAGGAAAAAAATCCTTACAAACACAAAATTTCTGAAACACAAGATAAGATTTAAACGAAAACAATCTTACATATCACAATTACACAAGGTTGGAAGCTTGAAGCACGATTGCATATAGAATCTTCTTTTTCTCAAAGAATGGTTGAAAGCTTTCATAGTCAATCAACTGAGTAACAAACGAGACATTTGAAAATCTCAATGAGTTAAACGATAATGATGGCGAGTTGACTGGAATGTAGACAAGAAAAATAAACAACCTCGATCTAGTAAATTAGCCAACTATGTAATTCTTTGAGTTAGTTCAATTGGTTGATCAAGAGGACCGGATAGTCGTGGTCAATTGTTCACAAAGTAAATCATTGGCTGGAGATTAGTCGACAAGCTAGAAACATGAGTCAAATGAAAATGAAATCTGTTGAATAAAAATCAATTAGTCGGCTAATTTTGGTATGAGAGTTCTTAATGATAGCGGGAGATGAATGGTATATATACGCATGAGGTTTGGAAATGCATCTCTCTCATAAAATAAAATAAAATACAGCATTCACTCAAAACTCTACCATCTTAGCTTCATTCTTAGCCACGTCATCATGTCTTCATGAATGGCTTCTTCAAGTACTTCTTGTAATCTTCATCAGTTTGATCACAACCTGTAATTCATATATTGCTTAAGTCTACTAGCATATCTGTTTTATATATCGTTATACTCATGAAATGGGATGATTGTTGTCATTGTAAAATTGCTTATGTATCAGTGTACGGTCCTTACGAGAGTCTTCTTCAAGAGCATGTTGTACTAGTATGCCCAAGAATGCACCAGTATAACAACCCCAGTATAGTTACATGCACGTATATTGAGTTTTGGAGCTTGATCTTTCTTGATGTTAATGGTGTTTAAGTGTGCTTACTCCATGCTTACAATTATTTTACCAAAAATATGCTCTTGTAGGGTCAGATGTGGGACATGACATGGTCTTGTCCATGGTCTTAACCATAGTAATTGTGTGGTCATATGGAGTAAAATTTAGGGGAGGTAGGCTAGAGCCTCTTTAGCTAATGGATGGGTTTTTTTTATCTTGCCTTGGCTTGTTAATTAGTCTATGCCCTGATTAAGAAGATATCATATCCATAATGACTACAGATAACCAAGTGGATTTTTCTACTACCTTAGTGAATGATGTATCTATGAATTTAGAATTGCATCACCTTAATAGTTGTATTCCTGACGTGAAGATGTGTGACTCAGTTGTATTGTACATATGTATGACTTAGTTGTATTTGTTGGACATATGAGCCCATGACGAGCTATTATGCAATAAAAAATATTGCATATCACTCCTTAATCTAAAATGAAGAATAACTGAATTCGTACAATTATGATTATGTACCATGGCTATCTTGATATAATTGTTGATCGAAAGGTTGGATCATAGAGGTTGATGCTTGATTGAATATCTTAAGGGTTAGATTGAGCACTCAACCTCATTGTTATGTGATTATCAAGAAAGGACCTACATCCTGAGAAGGAGATGTCAATCCTTACTCCAAAGGCTGATATCTGAGTAGCTTCTTGATACATGCCTCTGCATAGGATTAGAGATTCGGAAGTGTCGGATGAGTCATGTCAAAGAGTTGACTTAACGATATCGAGAAACTAAGACCAATATCGTATGTTGTCATGATACATGCACGCATACTTTGACCGGAGACATATGTATTACTATGTGCATGAGTATGTACATCTAACAAAGCGATAGGTTGATGACCTAATCAAGGTCTATATACCAGCACACGGTGTGCATATGAGGACATATGAGGAATATGATCTCTCAAAAGGATCATACATGTTCTCTAGTGAATCAAAAAAACATGAGCCCACTCATAAGATATTGGGAGAAACCCAAATTCCAACATTGATTGCCTTGTTATAGAAACAAGTCATGACTTGAAGATATGATATATACTGACTCCCAATGATCAAACGAAAACTTATCGATGGTGACAACCCAAAAATGTGATTCAAACTTTGAGGTTCAACCATAGTCTTCTAGTATACAGAATGTACAAGTATTGGAAATACTTGATGGTGATGTGATATTGATCGATTGTATACCATGACGCTTCCATTCCAAGAGAGTAATGAGACATGTTCGGATTTTAATGACCCCACTCAGTAGACTAGATATCCAATCCTAGACCATAGGTCGAACATTGTTCTGATTTGGATATAGATACAATGAGAAGATTGGATATGTCGACTGATTTGATTAGACAATTCTGAGAGGTCCACTAGATTTGTATATGATATTAGATCTCATATCCAAGTCACTATACGTGGCATATACAATCGCCCTAATCTTATCTCCAAGTATTCACGGAGAAGGCACACTACCTCAAAGGAGTTTGAGGAACATTCCTAAAGAGATAGATCCGAGTATTAGGCAAAGAGAATAAATTTGGGATGATTAAATTGAATTTAATTACTATGGATAACATTATCCTAGATAGTGTTATTCATAATACTCCAAGAATGATGTGGATACGAATCACATTATTCTTGGGTATGTTTAGAGAGAAATTTACTATGACTAAATTGGATTTAATTATCCTAGATAACATTATCTTGGATAGTATTATTCACAATACTCCAAGAATGATGTGGATAAGATTATCATTATTTTTGAGCATGAGCAGAGATGAATATAAGATAATTAAATTAGATTTAATTATCTTGGATAAGATTAATTTGGATAGTGTTATCCAAAATAATTTGGGATGGCATGGTTAAGATTCACATTACTTTCTGAGACTTGACTGTGAATTGGATTCATAGATTTAATTTTAATGTGACTTGGACTCATATTGTGCATTAATAAATGTAAATTGGATTTACATTTTATTTTGGATCTATGAATATGATTCATAAATTTAGATGGTTTGATCATAATTATCACAAATATTTAAAATTATTTAGTGATTATTAATATCCAAGCTTGGACAACAAATTAGAGATAGAGGTTGTTGAGATATTACAACTAAAAAGGGGAAATAAAAAGAAAAAATACAATAAAAGTGGGACATGTATAGTGGTCTAACCATGGTGACACCCCCTTTTTTATGTATTAATCTCTTTTGCTTTCTCTCTTTAATTCTCAATTTGTTGATAAGTTTGTTAGATGATAGATAAATTAAAAAGTTGGCAATATTTTATCAACTTTTATCTTCAATTTGTTGAGGATTATAATTAATCATAGCCATCCATTTGATAATTAGAATTGCAATCCTAACGGTCCGATAAATTATAAAAGGAGAGGCAGCATTGCCCTCTCCAATCAATCCAGAAGAATCAGAATTCTCAAGTCTCTCTGCCCCTTTCCCACTTTCCCTACAAGGTCGTCCACATGTCCTTATTGGTGGTCGTCCATCCCTGTCCATAGGTTGTCCCTCTGCCTAGGATTGATGTCCCTTTGGTGGCCATTCCCTTGCCTCTATGCTGCACGATTAGTTCGACAAATCTCGCGTAGAGATTCTTCGTCTTCGATTTCTAGGGTTGGTGAAGGAAGAGGATTTCATTTGATGTAATTAGGAGCAAGGACACGAAGATCAACTCTCTAGATTGCGGGAAGCATGTGACTTATCTCCCATGCCCGCAAGTGCTATCTTTGTCGGTTCGGACTTGAGACAAGAGGCATCTTCTGTTGAATGCTTGAAGATCACGATCACGATTCAAGGTATGCTCTTTTATTCTTGTGATCATGATGGAATAAGTTGAGAATGGTTCCCAATCCATGTAGCTCCATCTATTTTTTTAAATTATTTGTTGCTATCCCAACACATACGATGAGTCCATTTTGATTGGATATGATCCAATCCACACTTCCCTGATGCGTGAGGCATGATCATCTCCATTCGCTATTGTACGAATGCACGACCTACTTTCAATAATCAAATACATGACCCATATACTTGAATGATAACTTATAATTGCATGAGATAGTTTTTATCTTAAGAATGCATGATGCATGATATGCTTAGCATGTTTCCGTGGTCATAAATTCATAAGTATATATTGATACCAATGTTGGCTTCCTTTGTTTACTCTAGATGCATTAGTATGAGAATTCATATTGTATAAAGTATGCACACTAGGACCTTCTTGTTCCATAGTAAGTCATGTTAATTGGTTAAACATACTTTTCAACCTAGCTTAAGTCTAAGAACACAAAGACGAGTCCACTACAAACTTTCACTACAAGTTTAAGTTGTAGACCAAGAATCGTCCATTACATTATACTTTAAACTGTGTACATACCTAGTGGATTATATGCCATATATCTCACTCTCTATTTCATAACCTTCATTTTATTGTTTTTAGTTTCTTAGATAGTTTCATTTCCATGCCATGTATTTTTGTTCATTTAAAAGTCAGCACATGCTTGTGTGCATATATTTTTGTTTTAGAACTCAGAGTAGGTGTAGCATTGTAGATCCTTACATGTTATTTCTTCAATCATGTCACATTCAATATGAATCATTGCGTTCTTTCTTAGGTAGTTGTGTCGTAGGTCAAATATGGATTGTCATAATTTTGTAGGCCTCAGTTGGGTCGGCTTGGGCGGGACACAATAAAAGTGTAGGTAACTTTGGTATTAAAACTCTCTTTTTTTTTTGCAAAACCAATTCCATAACATTTGGCGACAGTTGAATGCTCTTGAAGAATTAAATCTTTACACTCACTCAAGGTGCCCAACCTTCTCTTCTATCCACCAATGTTGTGCAAACATTGTAACTAGGAATGTTAAAGGCAATTAGCAAGGGACTACTTGATGATAATGACGATGATAACTAATTTCCAATCTAGGCTTGCATGACTAAAAAGGCGGGGGAGAATTTTGAGTAAAAATACACTTGCTTCATGTAGCATGTAAGGAAGGAAACACGAGGTTTAGTAATTAGAGTGGATTAAAAAGCTATGTCATCTCTCACCAAAAAGGTCTGAAGCACATATCCTCCCTAGCTCCACCTATATAGAGGAAAAGGAGAGGAGCATGTAGGGTCAGGTATCGTTCCCAAAGTGTCTCCGTCTTCACCTTTTCTTCCTCACCTCTTCCTTCCTAATAAGGGAGAAATTAGGCTTTTTTCCTTGTGTCATCAATGAACAAAATTTAGAGGCCTTGAACCACTAAGTCGAAAAAAGAACTAGTCCCACATTCACATGTAAAAATGCACCTTATTCATGCTAATACATTTCCTTTGTTCTCACATTAAACATATAATAGAGTGGGTTCGTGGGATCACAAATGACGATGACCCTAGCCTTCTTTACATGGTAGATTATATATGCCACAAACCACCTCGAGTCATGGCATCTTTCTCTTATAGCTTATGATGACAACTATATATTTATAGTCATGTTAGTGAGTATAATGGTGTTGAGAGAAGGAATCTGAAACGAAAATCTATCAAAGAATTATATAGAAACTGTAGTGCTGAAAATAAAAAAATGCGAAACAATTCGGTAATCAGATCAATATAATACAGAGATAGAAACGTTGAATGCTCAGGTTTTACATGGAACCCTACTCGTTGAGAAGCAGGATGAAACCAATTTAGAAGGTCTTTAGGATCGGATCGTCTATTACAATCTCTCAATAAATACATGGAGTGTGGAACTTCTTATATAGCCCCACATACAAACTGGAATTCCAGTTAGCCGATGTGGGACTAAACATGAGTGGTAGTAACTAGATCTTAGAAAGATCTGATTACCTTGCTATTATATACTCCAACACATAGCTGTTGTGTTATGCACCATTGTCAATTATAATAATTAGCATTATACAGGTATCTATCTCATAGAGGTTATTTTCAATCGCCAGCAACTTGTTTTCTCAATGTATCATAGCTTATTTCTTGTAAGTGTCAAAAGGAAAAGAGGACTTCTCAAAGAATAAGACTCTTTTATACAAATACATCATAATGAAACTTTCCTATATGTTTTTTTGGAGAACGAGTCTATCTCATAAATGGGTGCTCGAAAAAGGATTCTCCCATGTAGGAGTTTCAAAGAAACGATCAATCATGCAAACAATAGACGAGTCTCTCACAAAGTCACAAGAGATCATACTCATTTTCCCTAGCTTTGCTCTCATACTCATTTTTCTCACACTTATTGAAGCCATGAAAGAATTCAACAAAGTTAGGAGAGCATCCCAAAAGAAAATTACTCTTTTCAACTTTTTTTGCTTTTTTTTCCCATCTCTTTTCTTAACTCTTCCGTTTATTAAAAAAGTTCATTCATTTTTTAATAATCTTCTTTTTTATTAGCCCCCCTTTTTTAATTTTCTGTGTTCACATAATTGTGGATTTTTTAAAAGAAACACAAAAATGAAATAATTGGCCAAAATACCCAATCAGAAGTCGCAAAAGATTTTGACCCCGAGTTCTTCATTACTTTTTAGGTCAAAAAAACCCATTGAACCAACGATTGCCTCCAATGCTTCCTGGAAAGATTCTCTCACCGCGATTTTTGCATTCATAGGTTTTGAAAATCAAATCAGGCTACCGAAGGATTTGAGTTTTCAAGGGTGGACCAATAGGACCGACCGATCAAATAATGGTGATGGAATCAAATGGTCCATTCTTGAGGAAAACTTTGGACGATGAAGGGAGTTATTTTGGAGGAAACAAGGAAAGAAGATCAAAGCAGTGCTGTACAAAGAGTTAGCTCTTTCAGTAAAACTTCTTGCTGTAACTTTTGCAAATTATTCAATAAGCTGGCTCTTTTCCATCAGATAAAATACGAGAAAAATAGAATTCAGTTGAAAATAAACTAATTCAGTAGATGACATATTACTGCATTACAGGCTAATCAAAAGGCTCTTCTAACGATCTGAAATGCAAATGATCAACAAATGCCTAAAATTCTCCACCTAATAACTGCCATTCGAGCAAAATGAAATTATAGAATTATCAAACTCACCCAGATACAAACAGAAGGGAATATCATATACATGCTCCGTACTCGACTGAAAAACAACGACCAGGAATGCTGCTTCATTAGCTGCCTTGAGCAGCATGAGGTTGATGTGGCATAGCAGATTACTCTGGAAACACCCTTCTGATACTCTCTGGACTCTGGCAGAACTGCCCGTCTGTAGTTATGATTTGGACAAATACTGCAGCCACTCCTCTGGCACACCCTTGCGCATTTTCAATGACCTCAATGCCGCGCTTGTCAAGGGTATGGCAAGGATATCATAGTCTTTTGGAGCCTTAAGATAGTAATCAGAGAAACCAACTGTCATCGTGAATGCTCACCAATTTTGTATGGATTTATGTTGTGGATGTTAGTTCTGACCTTCGGAGTCTTGATTAATGACATGTTTGCTTCCTCCATGGTTTTCTGGCCCTTTATTGAATTGCATTTCGTACAGGCCGTAACCTGGATAAGAATGGAATGAATCGTCACGATTATTTGTCATATCTGTTGTGGAAAATGTTATATACAAACTAAATCACCTGGGGATCTGACAAATAAATAAGATTAAAATGTCTGATCTGGTTGCTATTTTTCAAAAATCATAGGACTGAGGAAAAGGAATGCACGATGCAGGAACAGAACAGGTTACAAATTAATGCGAGTTCATACCAAATTTTCCCATTTCCACTCCCCGCCTCGTGACATGGGCAAAACATGATCAATTGTCAGGTTTTCGTGAGAAGAGCAATATCTGTTGCAGCCATCACGGAATTAAACCATACGCTAATCCGTAATACTAAAAATACGAAAATCAGTATTACTGACTGAACAGATACAAAACAAACACATCAACAAGAAAACAGAAAAGCTAAATGATGTAACATATTAAATGATGGCAAAGATCCATGCTACTCAAATAAGAGAAGGAGCCTATAACAAGAGACCTTTATTATATATACGCCTTAATGGGCCCAAACACTCAATCAAAACATTGTTACATATGTTTATATGTGTAAACGGATCATTGCATGAGTGATTGTTTACCCATTCCTATATATTGTACTAATTCCCCTTCTTTAGTGTTCATCTTAGTGAAAATAGCCCTAATCTCCTGTGAGAGAGATTAGGGATTGTGTCTCCCAGTGGTTTTTCCTCTCCGTATGATTTTCCATGTAAATCCTAGTCTTTATTTTTGTGTGCTTTACTTCTAACATGGTATCAGAGCCTCGTTGAGGTTTGCTACGTGCTTCATCTCTCTTCCCTTGTCGTGCGTGGCTCCAGACCTTGCGCCTTGCCTCAGGTCAAGCCCTCGACCTCAACCTGGTGCAGTGGCTGTGCTCCCATGCGGGTACACTTCCTGTGGTGCACCCTCCATGTGGGCCCTCGTTCCGTGTGTGTGGCCTCCACACAGCAGCAGTAGCAGCAGCCCTCCGTGCGTGTAGCAGCAACAAGTCCTTCAAGCTGCAGCCCTTCCCTCTCGGACCTTCCCTATGTGTGCACAGCAGCCCTTCAAAGAGCAGCCCTTATGGATTTCTGTGCAGATAGCAGCTCTTGGTGTACTTGAAGCCCTTGTAACTGTGGGTGATTCTTTGAAATTGGATTCTTGGCGTTCAGATGTGGACCTATTTCTTATAGGTGTGGCAACAAATGCTTGTGATGCAGCAGATTTTCCGTTTGATGAGTTCTGTGACTCCAGCAGATTTTTCCGATGGCTGCCCTACGCACTATTCTGGCCTCTCTTCTTTCTCATGTGTGTGTTTGGCCTCTGCATCTATCTCTAGAATCTGTTGCTCCAATTTCTGTGCAGAAAGCAGCCCTCCATGTGCGTGCGCAGCAGCCCTTCAAGTAGCAGCAGTAGCCCTTCCAGTGCAGCAACCTTCCCTGTGCTGGTGTGTAGTTGTGCACACCAGGTGGTAGATGGTATGCCAAAGAGCTGAGCCCCCACCACCTCTGGTTTTGCCTCCCTACATGCATCCTCAGCAGCCCTGTGATCCTTCAACAGGCAGTGTCCCTTCTTTGTCCCCAGTGCGACCATCTTGTCTGCCACGTTGCCTGGGACGGGGCTTGCTTCTCTGTAGAGATATATTTATATTTCTATACTATTTCCTTATTTTATTTTCTTATGTCTGTCTTATGTAATTTACCCATAGGTCTCTCATTTATATAAGAGAGCCTGAGGTCCTAAGAATAAACAATTCTCATTCTTTTTCCAATATGATATCAGAGCGGTAGTCCTAGACAGGAGCTCTTGTACCCAAGAAAACCCTAACCCCACCCGCCAGCCCCCTGTCTTGTGCCGCCAGCCACCGCCGGTGGTGTCCTCTCGCATAGTCACCACAGTCGGGAGGGGGGATCTCCTCCGTGGCACAAAAACCATCGTCGACAGTGTTCTCCATCGTTGTCATCGACGACCACCAGTGACGCCGCCGATCTCCACCACCGTCATCGCCGTCGGCTCTCTCTGCTCGTGTTGATGGATTTGATTGTATAAGTCTACACATGCAATCAAACCCCTATATATCTGTGTAGATAAATCTATATTGGTCCACAGAATCCTATTTTTTTTTCATCCAGAAATATGTTAAAGAGCAAAGTCAATATCCCAGCCACATATGCTTTCAGAGGTCCAACGCCGATTGTCAAGATGGAAGGGACGGACTACGAGCTATGGGTCATGCAGTTCATGAGCCCGATGAAGTCTACGGGTAAGAAACATATTCTTACCGAGGAAGAGCCGGTTGAGAAAACTAGGATCAATGCCTCGTGAGAGGCAGATGATGCATATGCCAAGGTTTGGCTTTCTGGTACACTGACGATAGAGATCACCAATGATGTGTTACATCAACCCA
Organism: Ottelia alismoides; assembly: GCA_037367405.1. NCBI lineage: Eukaryota > Viridiplantae > Streptophyta > Magnoliopsida > Alismatales > Hydrocharitaceae > Ottelia > Ottelia alismoides. Next base: position 194,079 of record JAZKJV010005895.1, on the reverse strand, counting down.
CCGCTAAGGCGATGTGGGATATCCTCGCAGCAACTTATTCCCAAGCGAGGAATGAGACAAAGATTCTGCAGTTGCAGCATGACATATTTACCATCAAGCAGAACAGAAGGCCTCTTTATTCTCTATACACGCCCCTGTGTGGTATGTTTGAGAAACTCCACAGTTTCATGCCCCTCTCGTCTACTCCTGAGCAGCAGAAGTCATACAGGAATGCCACCATGGTTGGTGTATTCCTAGCAGCACTTGATCCAGAGTATGAGGCGGACCGCTCGCAGATATTGGTTGACGCTATTATCCCTACCACGGAGGAAGCTTTCCGCAAACTCGGCAGGATCACTGCCTCCTCTCCTACTCCCAACCAGACATCCTCTGCGATGGAAGCCTCCCGTGGTAGGGGAGGCTCTTCACAATTTCGTGGCTATGGACCTTGTAGGAAGTGAAGAACTTATTTATTCAGAGAACCCTAGGCTCTCTTATATAGAGGAAGCCTATGGGTAAATTACAAAAGACGGAACAATAAAGATAAGCATGACACTTAAGTACATAACTACTAGAAATATCTCTACACTCCCCCTCAAAATGGAGCATAGATGTCAATCATGCTCAGCTTGGAAGTACATTTCTGAAACGACCCTCTGAGCAACGGCTTGGTGAAAATATATGCAGTCTGTTCACCTGAACTCACATGAGAAGTAGAAATTAACCCTTTCTGAATCATGTCCCTGGTATAGTGGCAGTCAACCTCAATATGCTTCGTCCTTTCATGAAATGCAGGACTATTAGCAATAAATAATGCGGCTTGATTATCACACTGTAACTGCATGGGTAGCGATACATATATATGTAGATATGTTAATACTGCTCGAACCCACATCATTTCCGTGCTAGCCTGCGCCATGGCTCTGTACTCAGATTCAGCACTAGATCTAGCCACCACTGTCTGTTTCTTGCTCTTCCAAGGGACTAAGGAACTGCCAATGAATACCGCAAATCCTGAGGTAGATTTCCGATCTCTAGGACATCCTGCATAGTCCGCATCAGCACATGCAGAGATAGAAAGATTTGTTTCTTTCCTAAACAACAATCCTGCACCTGGAGACGACTTTAGATATCTCAGTATCATATATACATCATCCATGTGTACTTGTCTGGGTTGCTCCATGAATTGACTCACCCGACTCACTGCAAACGCAATGTCAGGTCTGGTGATGGTAATATAGAGAAGTTTTCCCACCATTTCTCTATATCTTCTTTTATCAACTTCCTCTGTGTCATCTCCATATAGCTTCATGCTAGGGTCCATGGGAGTAGTAGAGGGTCGACACCCAATCACACCTGTCTCAACAAGCATATCTGTAATATATTTCCTTTGGGTCATCACAAGACCCTGCGCATTCCTTGCAAACTCCAATCCCAGAAAGTACCGTAGAGTACCAAGATCCTTAGTCACAAACTGACTGCCTAGAAATGCTTTTGCCATCTTTATCCCCTGTATGTCATCTCCCGTAACAAGTATATCATCAACATATACCATAATAACAACAGTACCTCTGGGAGTCTTTTGGACAAACAAAGAGTGGTCAGCATTCGATCTTATGAAGCCTTGCGTCTGGATGAGATCTGAAAGCTTCTGAAACCATGCCCGCGGACTTTATTTAAGGCCATATATGGCCTTGTGAAGTCTACACACCTTATGACACTCCCCCTCAGCAGCAAACCCCGGAGGCTGCTGCATGTAGACTTCTTCCTGCAGATCTCCATACAAAAAGGCATTTTTGACATCAAGCTGAAACAAGGGCCAATCACGTACCACTGCAACTGAAAGGAGAATACGTAGCGTTGAATGGCATGCCACCGGAGAGAAGGTGTCCATATAGTCCACCCCATAGGTCTGACTGAATCCACGCGCCACTAGCCTTGCTTTGTAGCGATCAAGGCTGCCATCCGCATTATACTTGACAGTAAAGACCCATTTACAACTGACCACAGACGCGCCTGGAGGAGCAGCGACTAAGCTCCATGTACCATGAGATCGTAAGGCAGCCATTTCTTCTTCCATTGCTAACCTCCAGCAGCTATCTTTCAAGGCATCCTGATAGTCCCGCGGTATCTCCACGGTAGACAGAGCAATGGCAAATCTTTGGAAATCACCAGTGAGACGATGGAAGGAGACCTGAGAAGCAAGTGGGTAAGACGCACATGTCCTCTTGGATTTCCTTAGGGCAATAGGTACATCCAAATCATCAGCAGTGTCCACCTGTACATCAGTATCCTGCACTTGTGCATTGTCAGTCCCATCAGTACTCATATCACCTGGACATACCTGGGGCATTGTAGATGAATGACGGCCTCCATGAGCAGTATTTGGACGACGAGTGTAGAATTTTGGTAAAGGTGGTACTAGTGGTTGGGTAGGTGGTGGTGGTGGTGGTGGTGACACTGGAGGAGGAGGTATGTGACCAGGCTGAGGTATAAGAGGGGGTGGCACATAAATCTCATCAGCTCACCTGTAGGCGAGAAATACATGACATTTTCAAAGAAGGTGACATCAGCACTGACATAATATCTGTTATTCACAGGATCATAGCAACGGTAGCCCTTTTGAGTACGAGAGTACCCCAGAAAGACACACTTGACAACCCTAGGTGAGAGCTTGTCAATCCCTGGCGCAAGTTGATGGACAAAAGCCACTGAACCAAAAACATGAGGAGTTAAAGTGAACAATTCCTTGTCAGGAAAAACAACAGAAAGAGGAACTCTCTCCCCCAACACAGAAGATGGCATACGATTGATTAGATAACCTGCCATAAGTATCGCATCACCCCAAAACGACAGAGGAGCACTACTATGAATGAGTAAAGTCCGAGCCACATCAAGAAGATGGCGATGTTTCCTTTCAGCAACACCGTTCTGTTGAGACGTATATGCACAAGTTGTTTGGTGAATAATGCCACGAGATGAGAAGAAATGGGAAAGAGCACGGTTGCGAAATTCCAATGCATTATCTGTACGTACAATCTTCACATTAGAACAGAAGACATTCCGAATTTCGTTGACAAGATTCTTGATTACATCCCCCGCTTCAGATTTATTTTTCAATAAAAAGACCCAATACAATCTGGAGAAATCATTGACGACCACTAGGTAAAATCTGTGTCCCTGGTGATCAGGTACACCACTCGGACCCCAAATGTCAACATGCAATAACTCAAAAGGGGAGAGACTGCTCCTAGACTCACGACTAGGGAAAGTAGACCTGTGATGCTTTCCCAACTGACAAACGTCACACTGAAAGGAAGACTTGGGTGAAATCTGGGGCAAGATATGACGTAGCTTCTGAAGAGGGAGATGTCCAAAACGCAGATGCCAGGTAAAGGGAGAAGCAGATCCACTGGACTGAGATGAGACACCAGCATAGGATGTGGGAACCAACCGATAAAGTCCATCCTGCTCACAGCCACAACCAATCACCTTGCCCGTAAGAATGTCCTGAAAGATAAGAGAGGATGGGTCAAATATAGCTCGACAATGCAAATCTTTCGTAAGCTGGCTAATAGAAAGCAAGTTCATAGAAAAATCTGGAGCATGCAAAACATTCAACAGACGAATGGAAGATGTCAAACTGATCTCCCCCTGCCCAATGATGGGGGAATGAGTGCCATCTGCAATCACTACCGATCTCCCTTGAGGAACTTCCTTGTAGGATGTAAACTTATCTCTGTCTCGATAGAGATGATGCGTCGCCCCAGAGTCCAATATCCATTCTGAAACATCCAGACTGTGACATGAAGTAAATGCGTAAACGCTACCTGAAGAGCTCGCCATGGCTGATGTGCTGCCAGAGGCTGAGGCTGCGACGTCCGAATGACCTCCTGGCGAATCAGTAGAGGCAGGAGACATGATATCCCGCAATCTGCAAGATCCTCAAACCTCTGGTCGGAAGTAGATGGCGTATAGAGACAGCATGCTCGGCTACACGTGCAGAGGCAGGAAACCCATGCTTAGAATAACATGTGCCTTCCGTATGACCCGAGCGATGACAGAAGGAGCATGGCTGACGAAAGCGACTGCCTCGACCGCGAAGTCCACAGCCACGAAACGAGGAAGCACCTCTGCCACATGACGTAGCCATTGCCGAGGGAGGTGGCGTAGACGCGAAGGAACCAAGATTCGGCTTAGTCGCCGATACACTTCCTTCACTGGAGGAATAATCGCATCTGCCAATATCTGTGAGCGAGCCGCATCATATTCCGGGTCTAGTGCCTCTAGTAAGACCCCCAACATTGTAGCATTCCGGAACGTATTCTGCTGCTCAGGGGTCGCTGTCAGGGGAATGATGTTGTAGAGCTTCTCAAACATCCCCGTAGGGATGTATACAACGAATGCAACGAGCGGCCATTCTGTTTGACCGTAAAGATGTCATGCTAAAGTTGAAGAATCTTTGTCTCGTTCTTCATCTGTGAGTACGTGGCTGCAAGAATATCCCACATGGCCTTAGCCATGGGCTGGTGTAGAACATCGTTGGCTATCTCCATTGTCAGAGTGCCAGAAAGCCAGACCTTGGCATACGAGTCATCGGCCTCCCATGAGGTGTAAATCTCCGTCTTCTTCACCGGCTCATCTTCGGCAAGAATGTGCTTCTTACCATTGGACTTCATCAGGCTCATGAACTGCATCGCCCAGAGCTCGTTATTTGTCTCATCCATTTGACTATAGGCGTTGGACCCTTGAATGCGCCAATGGAGGGCATATCAACCTTTTTGTCTGACATATTACCGGAGAAGAAGAGCTAGGGTTTGTAAACTAATGAAGAATTGTCTACATAGACTTGAAGGGGTATGAGTGCATATATAGACTTATGCACTCAAACCCATGAACGGAAGAAGGGGCGGGGGTCGGGGCCTGCGGAGAGGAGTCGGCGGTGGCGTGGAGGGGCCGGGGCCGGCGTAGAGAGAGGCCGGCCGAGAGAAGGACCGGCGGTGGGGAGGAGGGTCGGCGGCAGAGAGGAGGGCCGGCGTAGAGGAGGGCCGGCGGCGGAGAGGAGAGGGGGGGAGGCGGTGGCGAAGAGAGAGGGGGGCGGCTAGGGTTTAGGGTGGCTCTGATACCATGTTGTAGGAAATGAAGAACTTATTTATTCAGAGAACCCTAGGCTCTCTTATATGGAGGAAGCCTATGGGTAAATTACAAAAGACGGAAAAATAAAGATAAGCATGACACTTAAGTACATAACTACTAGAAATATCTCTATAGACCTCATGGTAGAGAAGGTCGTACTCACTAGCCGCGCACTTATTGTCACTGCCCAGGGCACATGGAGGACACATGCTACTACAATCATGGTTTTCCCGCATCGGCTCGTGTAGCGGAGCAAGCAGATCCTGCTGATGTTGCTTCTTCGGATCAGATGTATGACGACCTCATTACTCGATTAAGAGATATTATGCCTCTGGGGAGTCCTCTAGCTTCTTCTCCTATAGGAGGCCACTCAGATGTTGTAGCTTCTGCCTTTGTTAGTAGCTCTGCCACTGCCAGTACCTCAGGTAGCATCTATGCTCTTACTAGTTGTCATGGATCTGATAGTACAGAATGGATTATGAACTCCCGTGTAATGCACCACATGTGTAGCGACAGAGATCACTTTGCGGCTTACCGACATGTTCCTCCTGGCAGAACCGTTGTCATAGCCGATGGTACCCATTCCCCGATCACGGTACAAGGGGAGATCAGTTTGACACCTTCGATGTGTCTGCAGAATATGTTGCATGCACCCAACTTTTCTATAAATTTATTGTCTATCAGTCAGATTACAAAGGAGTTACATTGTCGTGCTATTTTTGACCCATCATCTCTTGTATTTCAGGACATTCTTACGGGGAGGGTGATTGGTCGTGGTCGTGAGCAAGGGGGCCTCTATTGACTGGTCCGAACTCCATATGTTGGCCTATCTTCTCACTTACAGGACTCGTCTCTCCTTTCATGTGGCACATACGCTTTGGTCACCTTCCCCTTCAGAAGATGTGTCATGTTCTCCCTCAGATCTCACCTCGTTCATCCTTCCATTACAAGGCATGTCAGTTGGGGAAGCACAATCGGTCTGTGTTTCCAAATCATAGAGTCAGAGCAGTAGCTCCCCTTTTGAGTTATTTCATGTTGATATTTTGGGTCCGAGTCGTGTTCCCGATAACCAAGGACACATGTTTTACCTTGTTTCAGGTGATGATTTTCTCGTCTATCATGGGTCTTTTTTTAGAAAAATAAGTCCAAGGCTAGGGATGTGATTAAAACTTTTATCAATCAAGTGCAGAATATTTTTTCCTCTTCTGTCAAATATGTGAGAACAGATAATGATTTACAACTACGTACTCGTGCACTATCCTGATTCTTTTCATTTCTTGGTATTGTTCATCAAATGATATGTACCCACAATTCTCAGCGCAATGGTGTTGCAGAGAGAAAGCATCGTCATTTACTTGATATTACACGAACTTTTCTTATCCAGAGTCCTGCCCCACATTCGTTCTGGGGTGATGCGGTTCTTACATCATGTTATCTCATGAATCGCATGCCATCGTATGTTCTGGGTGAGAAAATTCCTTTCTCTCTAGCATTTCCAGAGAAGGAGTTATTGTCACTCACTCATGTTTTTGGCTTTGTTGCATCCATCCATCAATTGTATCCATGTCTTGACAAGCTCTCTCCTAGAGTTGTCAAATATGTGTTTGTTGGGTACTCCGGAACACATAAGGGACATGAATGATATGATCCTTTGCACAAGAAATATTATGTTTGTACTGATATCACATTTTTTGAGTCAGTGATGTACTTTTCTCCTACAGGTGACAAGTTGACTTCATCAGATTCAGATATTGAGGTCTACATGTCATCTCCTCCTATGAGTCCATACCAACCACCACCACCCCCTACACCACCTCCATCACCTCCTCCTATACCACCATCTCCAACGATCCATGTTCCACTATTGCCACGATACTATACTTGTCGTCCTGCTTCTGCTCATAGTCATTGTCAGTCATCCAGCACGCCTCAGGTTTGTTCTGAATACACTATTTCTAACGATGGGTCTAGAGATGTGCCTGAGCAGAAACAAATGAAGGAGACTGACATACAGATTGAGGAAATTCCCAATGACATGGAAGTTCCTATTGCGCTTCGCAAGCAGAAGCGTACATGTGCCTCATATCCACTTGCTTCCCAGGTTATGTTTGATTGTCTTAAAGGGGAATTCCGAAGGTTTGTTGTTATATTTGTCGTGGAAATACCACGGAATTATCAGGAGGCATTGAGAGACAGTAAGCTGGCGTCTAGCTATGGAAGAGGAGATGGTTGCTTTACAGTCACGTGGTACCTGGAGCTTGGTATCTGCTCCTAGTGGAGCATCTGTTGTCAGTTGCAAATGGGTGTTTACTGGTAAACACTATGCAGATGGGATCATTGATCGCTACAAGGTCAGATTGGTGGCATGAGGATTTAGACAAATTTATGGAGTGGATTATCTGAACATTTTCTCTCTTATTGCTCGTCACTCCACTCTACGTGTCCTTTCATTTGTTGTGGTAAGTGATTGGCCTTTATATCAACTAGATATTAAAAATGTGTTTTTGTATAGAGATCTCCAAGAGGAAGACTACATGCAACAACCTCTAGTGTTTGCTGCTGAGGGGGAATGTCAACAGGTTTGTAGACTTCACAAGGCAATATATGGCCTTAAGCAGAGTCCAAAGGCATGGTTTCAGAAGCTCTCGGATCTGAATGAAAAGCATGGGTTTAAGAGGTCAAATGCAGATCATTCATTGTTCATGTAGAGAACACCCAGAGGTACAGTTGTTATCATGGTGTACGTTGACGATATACTTCTTACATGAGATGATGTGCAGAGGATAAAGAAGGTAAAGGAATTTCGGGGTCGTCAGTTTGTCACTGAGGATCTTGGCACCTTAAGGTATTTCTTTAGGTTAGGAGTTTGCTGGGAATACGCAGGGTCTTGTGATGACCCAAAGAAAGTATGTTACAGATATGCTTGTTGAGACAGGCATGATTGGGTGTCGACCCTCTACTACTCCTATGGATCCTAGCATGAGGTTATATGGTGATGATACAGATGAGATTGATAGGAGGAGATATAGAGAGTTGGCAGGAAAGCTCCTCTATGTTACTATCACTAGACATGATATCTCTTTTGCAGTGAGTCGGGTAAGTCAGTTCATGTAGCATCCCCGACAGGGGCACATTGATGCTATATATATATATATAATATTGAGGTACCTAAAGTCTTTTCCAGGTGTAGGACTGCTATTCAGGAAAGGCGCAACTCTTTCTGTTCTGCATGTGCTGATGCAGGGTGTCCTAAGGACAGGAAGTCTACTTCGGGCTTCGATATGATCGTTGATAGTTCTCTTGTTTCTTGGAAAAGTAAGAAATAAACTGTTGTTGCTAGGTCAAGTGTTGAATCTAAATGTAGAGCTATGGCACAAGCAAGCACGGAGATGATGTGGGTTCGAACAGTGCTAGCAGACTTGCATATAAATGTACCTCTTCCTATGCAGTTACAATGTAATAATCAAGCTTCCCTATTTATTGCAAACAATCCTGCATTTCATGAAAGAACAAAGCACATTAAAGTAGACTACCATTACAAAAGAGACATGATTCAGAAGGGCTTGATTTCTACCTCTCATGTCAGTTAAGAAGATCAAACGGTAGATATCTTCACCAAAGCTTTACTCATAGGACCATTTCAGAAGTGTTCTTTCAAGCTGAGCATGATTGACATCTATGCTCCATCTTGAGGGGGAGTGTAGAGATATATTTATGTTCCTGTACTGTTTCTTTATTTTATTTTCTTATATCCACCTTATATATTTTTCCCATAGGTCTCTCCTCTATATAAGAGAGTCTATGGTTCCCAGGAATAAACAATTCTCATTATTTTCCCAACATTCTCCTTGCATCAAGAAGGTTGAAGGACCTTGGAGGTTATTTCTCTGTGAAGTGGGTCTCTTTGTGAAGGATCTTGATTGGAAAGTTGAAGGGACTTGTGGTCCCATTGCAAATCATGTTTCGGCAGAAATATTTTCAAATAATAAATGTTGAAAGTGAGGTTCTGCTGGTCTACTATTGTGACATCATAATTATTGAGATATTTATCTCTTTAGTGTCATCTTGTAATTTTCTATTTGTTTCAGCTATCTATGTAATTTACCCTGAGAGATTTTCTCCTATATAAGAGAGCTCTAGGGCTACGGTGAATGCATCACTTTCATTTCAATCCCTTCCACATGGTATCAGAGCGATGGTCCTAGACCGGAGCCTGTGCCCTAGATTCCCAAACCCCCACTAAAATCCCTAAAGGACGCCGCCCGCAGGCATGTAGAGAACACCCAGAGGTACAGTTGTTATCATGGTGTACGTTGACGATATACTTGTTACATGAGATGATGTGCAGAGGATAAAGAAGGCAAAGGAATTTCAGGGTCGTCAGTTTGTCACTGAGGATCTTGGCACCTTAAGATATTTCTTTAGGTTAGGAGTTTGCTGGGAATACGCAGGGTCTTGTGATGACCCAAAGGAAGTATGTTACAGACAGTGTTCACGAATGCGCCCTGAGCGGCCGCATATGCGGCCGCATATGCGCGCGCGGACCCAATGACGTGCCACATACGTGAATCGGGCCACTATGCGCCCCAAGCACATGAGCGGACCGCATATGCGGGCTATACGGCCGCATATGCGGTCCGTTCGGCCGCTCGGTCTTTGTCAGATCTCGTAGGTCCGATTAAGGGTAACTCCCTCATCCGAATCCCGCTTTACGATTTTTAGGAAGGGATTAGGGCTTCGATCAGACCTCCCGACTCCTCAGTTCTCGAGAGCCCTAATCACACCGGTCTCCTCCGCCAGCGCCTCCACCGGTCTCCTCCACTCTCGCGAGCGCCAACGCCTCCACCGGTCTCCTCCGCCTCCTCCGCCCCTAACCAGCCTCGAATCGCGAGCTCCAGCGCCTCCACCGGACTCCTCCGCCTCCTTCGCCCCTAACCAGCACTCGGCTCGCGAGCGCCAACGCCTCCACCGGACTCCTCCGCCTCCTCCCGTCTCTTCCGCCTCCTCACAGGTCCTCCTCTTCTTGTGAGTCTAAAATCTCATTATTCTTTAAACTCAGCCTTCGATAATTGTATATAATCTCTAAAATCTCATTATGTATCTTATTTTATCATTGGAAAGTATAAAATGTTCTACAATTAGCGAAGTTTTGTATTTGCTATTTGGCTTGTACAATTGCTATTTGCTTTTATTTTAATCTAATTGCATTTATGTACGATAGTAAATGTATGAATGCACAAGCAAAATTTGTTGTCTAGAATCTATGTATATAGTTCATATAAATAAACAGTAGCCTTTGTAGTTAGCATTTTAGATAACAAATTATAACTAAAAGTTGCCTCCTTAAATTTGCCAACTTCATACATTGACAGTTTTCACACCCAACTCACACTTTTGTGAATGATATATGCATATATAATTTGATTCTGCAATTATTTATGCATAATTTGTCGATGATGTTGCTATCCACACTATCATGCTTGATGGCGGTAAACCACGAAAGTGAAAATGGTCATTTTTTAATCCAACATTTTTTGAAATGGATTTTGTACGGTGCTTTAAACGTCACAGGTCAAACTTTTAGTTGATACAATTATAGAATCTAATGATACAATCTCTACAGCATAAATTGCAAATGTTGATACAATTATAGAATCTAATGATACAATCTCTAAAATCTCATTATTCTTTAATCTCATTATTCACAGGTCAAACTTTTAGTTGATACAATTATAGAATCTCATTATTCTTTTAGTCGATATATTAGACTTACAAATAATGTGAATTTACACATGTCCAATCATGCCCATCCTTATTCCTTCATGTGTATCTTATTTGTATATGCATATTAAAGTTTTTGTTTATATTTTTATCTTATAATTATGATTGAATGCCAGGAAACTATGGCATCTAGACTACCATCTGACAGCGGTTCTTCTCCTACGCCTGGAACTGGAAGTGAGCCTCTTATTCAAAGAAGCGATACTTCAGAGTTTTTTGTGCCTCCTGGTTCTAATGATCCGGGATGGAAGTATGCTTTTTTAGAGAATCCAAGTAGCCCGAGCATGGTCACTTGTCGATTGTGTCGGAAGGTTGTGAAAGGAGGGATCAATCGCATGAAGCAACATTTGGCTCACATTAAAGGCAATACATCATCTTGTCCCAAGGTGTCTCCTGAGGTGAAAAAAGAAATTATGAACAACATGGAAGGAATTAAAGTGAAAAGGAACGAGAAGACACAGAGGATGAAAGACATTCAAGGGCAAGTCTGCATCAAGATGAATCAACCCTTGCTTGATGAAGAGAGGGATGGGAAAAGGCCCCGAACTTCAGCAGAAGATGTGCCTGCGAAGAATCTCCGCCAATCCACCATCAAAGATACCTTTGCCAAGGAGGAGCGTGCACGTGTGAATTCTTTCGTGGCAAAGTATTTCTATGACAATGACATTCCTTTCAATGTTGTCAAAAGTGACTCCTTTCTTCAAATGTGTGAAGCAATTGGGCAGTATGGAAGGTCATATAAGCCTCCAACATATTACGAGCTTTCAGAAACTCTTTTGAAGGAACAGGTTAAGGAAACAACAGATTTCTTACAAGCGCATCGTGATACATGGAAGACTTCTGGATGTTCCATTATGACAGATGCATGGACTGATAGGAGAGGAAGAAGCATAATGAATATTTGCATCAACTGTGAACTGAGAACTAGTTTTCTGAATTCAATTGACTCGTCTGCAGATTCTCATACCACGGAGTACATTGCTTTCTTAGTGGATAAGTCCATTGAGGAAGTTGGGCCCGAGAATGTAGTCCAAGTGGTGACAGACAATGCATCTGCCAATATGGCTGCAGGCAGAATCTTGAGAACCAAGTACCCACGGATATTCTGGAGTTCTTGTGCAGCACATTGCATCGACCTTATGCTAGAAGAGATTGGAGAAGAATCGAAGGTGAAAACTGCCATCACAAAGGCAAGGACATTGACTGTATTCATATATAGTCATGCCAAAACATTGAGCTTAATGAGACAATTTACACAAAAGGGCGAGATAGTGAGGTTGGGAACAACAAGATTTGCCACCACATATCTCACTTTGCAATCTGTGATGGAGAAGAAAGATAAGTTGAGACGTGTTTTCTTCTGATGAATGGAGAGCTTGTAAATGGTATAAAACCAAGAAAGGGGAAATGGCTTCCGCCATAGTTTTGAGTCCTTCATTTTGGACTCAAGTGTCTTTGACATTGAAGGTCTTTTCTCCGTTGGTACATGTTCTGCGGATTGTTGATGGAGATGGGAGGCCGGCTATGGGGTTTATATATGGTGAGTTGCAAGATGCTAGAAAAGAGGTCATGAGCATTTTCAAAGATGTTGAAGCGTCTTACAAACATTTTGTTGATGCCATTGACTCAAAGTCAAAAGGAAGACTGGATAGCCCCCTCCACCTTGCTGCGTACTTTTTGAATCCCTATTTCTTTTATAGGGATAATGCTCAAATCCAAAGGGAAGGTCTCGCTTTGAAGGGATTCTTGGATTGTATGGATATTTTTTATCCTGATTTAGAGATCCAAGATATCATCACCAGGAAGGAGTTGCCTTTGTATGAAAGGGCAGAGGGATCATTTGGCAAACCTTTGGCTATCAGACAGAGGTCAATCATTGATGATGATTTCAATCCACGTATAATTTCTCATTAGAATTAATAGAATTATATGTTTAACGATTATTAACTATTTTTTCGAAAATAGCCCGTTGGTGGGGATTGCATGGCATGGAAACGCCGCATTTAAAGGAAATGGCAATGAAAGTTTTGAAGTTGACAGCTTCTTCCTCGGGTTGTGAAAGGAATTGGAGCACCTTTGAGGCGGTAAAGTTAAAAAATTGGTGCCATATGTTATATGTTGTTTCTCATTAATGATGTGGTAGATGATATATTTATGATTATTTTGTAGATCCACACGAAGAAAAGGAATAGACTTGAATTCAAGCGACTAAATGACTTGGTGTATGTCAGATTCAATGCCAAATTGAGAGATCGTCATCTTAAAAAACGAAATGATCCATTTACCACAAATGATAGAACTCATTTGAGAGATTGGATTGGTGAAGAAGATGAAGGAGATGATGAAGTTTTCCAAGGATCGGGGCTTACGTGGAACTTAGTGGCTGATGCAACGGGTGCAGAAGATCTCGTGCAACATAGAAGAAGCCAAAGACATGCTACTGGTTCAACCTCATTGTCGAATTTGAACGAGGAAGAACTCCTATCCGAGGAAGAAAGTGAAGATGAAGATGAAGATAATATCGCAGTCGAATTTGATGATGAATAGATTAGAATTGCTTTGTACTTTGTACCTCATTATCGTTTGAACATTTCACTTTTCTTATTGCTATCTTAGTCAGTACTTTTGCTCATGTTATTTGTTTTGAACTTCAGTTTTCTTTCATATTGTTACATATTTTGGTGGTTGTTGTTAATTATTATGTTTGCTAATTGCTCTATCGAAGTATTGATATTTGTTTGATGGATAAATGAAAGTCATCTTTTTTATATCTTATGTTGGACCACAATTATTCATAAGTTTAGTTCAGTTGTAGTCAAATTTGTATATATTTATTTATTTTTAAATAAAAAATTAGGAAACCGCGTAGAACCGCATATACCCCGCATATGCCCCCGCATACCGCTTAAGCGCTATTCAGTGACCTGTCCGAACGCATACGCATACCGCTTTCCTGAACCTTGGTTACAGATATGCTTGTTGAGACAGGCATGATTGGGTGTCGAACCTCTACTACTCCTATGGATCCTAGCATGAGGTTATATGGTGATGATACAGATGAGGTTGATAGGAGGAGATATAGAGAGTTTGCAGGAAAGCTCCTCTATGTTACTATCACTAGATATGATATCTCGTTTGCAGTGAGTCGGGTGAGTCAGTTCATGTAGCATCCCCAACAGGTACACATTGATGTTATATATATATATATATATATATATATATATATATATATATAATATTGAGGTACCTAAAGTCTGTTCCAGGTGTAGGACTGCTATTCAGGAAAGGCACAACTCTTTCTGTTCTGCATGTGCTAATGCAGGGTGTCCTAAGGACAGGAAGTCTACTTCGGGCTTCGATGTGATCGTTGATAGTTCTCTTGTTTCTTGGAAAAGTAAGAAATAAACTGTTGTTGCTAGGTCAAGTGTTGAATCTAAATGTAGGGCTATGGCACAAGCAAGCACGGAGATGATGTGGGTTCGAGCAGTGCTAGCAGACTTGCATATAAATATACCTCTTCCTATGCAGTTACAATGTAATAATCAAGCTGCCCTATTTATTGCAAACAATCCTGTATTTCATGAAAGAACAAAGCACATTAAAGTAGACTACCATTACAAAAGAGACATGATTCAGAAGGGCTTGATTTCTACCTCTCATGTCAGTTAAGAAGATCAAACGGTAGCAAGCTGAGCATGATTGACATCTATGCTCCATCTTGAGGAGGAGTGTAGAGATATATTTATGTTCATGTACTATTTCTTTATTTTATTTTCTTATATCCACCTTATGTAATTTTCCCATAGGTCTCTCCTCTATATAAGAGAGTCTATGGTTCCCAGGAATAAACAATTCTCATTATTTTCCCAACATTCTCCTCGCATCAAGAAGGTTGAAGGACCTTGGAGGTTATTTCTCTGTGAAGTGGGTCTCTTTGTGAAGGATCTTGATTGGAAAGTTGAAGGGACTAGTCGTCCCATTGCAAATCATGTTTCGGCAGAACTATTTTCAAACAATAAATGTTGAAAGTGAGGTTCTGTTGGTCTACTATTGTGACATCATAATTGTTGAGATATTTATCTCTTTAGTGTCATCTTGTAATTTTCTATTTGTTTCAGCTATCTATGTAATTTACCCTTAGAGATTTTCTCCTATATAAGAGAGCTCTAGGGCTACGGTGAATGCATCACTTTCATTCAGTCCCTTCCACATGGTATCAGAGCGATGGTCCTAGACCGGAGCCTGTGCCCTAGATTCCCAAACCCCCACCAAAAACCCTAAAAGTCGCCGCCCGCAGGCAGCAGCTCAACGTCGCCACCCACCGCCGCAACCTGCAGGCTGTTGCCGCCGCCGCCTCCTGAAGTCCTCTACCGCCCTTTACATGTAAGGAGGCGCCATTGGGGTTCCCCAGAGGGCTCGAACATGGAAAGGCTGCTCTATTTTGTTCCTTGAAGGCTCGAATAGGTCTGATTTGGTTCCTAGGGCGTGGTTTTTGATCTTTTAAAACCATCATAGGTACCTAAATAGGCTTGTTGTTGATGGAAGGGGTTGTGGTATGAGTTTACACACACAACCACCTTCCTATATGTCTATGTAGACATAGTTATTCCAGTTTGCAACCTCAGTCTTGAAGATCGTTGTCATTATGTCAGACAACAAAGCAAATGTTCCTATCTTGGGTGCCCTCAAAGGTCCCGCACCCATCCTGAAGATGGATGGAACGAACTATGAATTGTGGGCCATGCAGTTCATGAGTCTAATGCGAAGTAATGGCAAGAAGCATATTCTCACACAGGCAGAGCCTGTGGACAAGACCGGGGTTAACGCCTCATGGAAGGCAGATGACGCTTATGTACGTGTGTGGCTCTCTGGACGGTGTCCATGGAGATAGCCAACGATATATTGAGTCAGCCCACATCTAAGGCCATGTGGGACATTCTTGCTGCAACATACTCTTCAACAAAGAACGAATAGGGGATTCTTCAACTTCAGCACGACATTTTCACGTCAAAGCAGAATGGTCGACCTCCTCATACCCTTTACACTTCTTTAAGGGTATGTTTGAGAAGTTACATGGCTACATTCCCTTGACTGCCACACCGGAGCAGCTCAAGGCATATAGGGATTCGGTGATGACTGGAGTTTTCCCAGTGGCGCTTGACTCTGAATATGATGCTGCCAGAGCACAGATTCTTACAGATGCCACTATACCTCCAATGGAGGAGGCATATCGCAGGCTGAGCAGGCTCTCCATATCTTCTGGTGGTACTTTGGCGTCTCAGACCTCTTCAGCCATGGCAGCATCTCGTGGTAGGGGGATTCCTACACAATTCTGTGGCCGAGGTGGCCGTGGGAGAGGAGGGAGCAGTCGACCCCCTCGTCAGCCTTGCACTTACTGCCATAGGCCAGGTCATTCTGAGGAAAAATGCTACTCTAAGCATGGGTTTCCTGCTTCAGCACATGTGGTAGAACAGATCCAACAGAGCAGCAGTTCTTCTGTCGCGTCTGACCAGAGGTTTGATGAGTTAGTAGCACGACTCACGGAGATTATGCCTTTTCCTGGATCAACTAGCTCTCCGTCAGGATCATCGAAGGTAGCAGCCTCGACCTCTGTATCCACATCAAGTACAACATATGCTTTTACTAGTTGTTACAGGGCAGGCTTGTCAGAGTGGATTATGGATTCAAGAGTATTCCCTCATCTCTATGGTGACAGAGGTCAGTTTAGTATCTATAGCCCAACTCAGTCAGGAAGATCTCTTGTGATAGCTGATGGGACAAACTCAGTCAAGCAGATCTGTTGTGGTAGCTGATGGGACACACTCCCCCATTACTGGTCAGGGGGAGGTGCAATCAACCCCTGAAATACAGCTTCAGAATGTTCTTTATGCTCGAATTCTCTATGAACTTATTATCTATTAGCCAAATTACCAAGGATTTGCATTGGCATGCCATATTTGACCCCTCTGCTCTTGTGTTTCAGGATGATCTAACGGACAGGGTGATTGGTTCTGGCCGTGAGCAAGGAGGCCCATACAGACTCGTGCAATCTCCTTATGCTGACGCCTCCATTCTTCGCACTAGATCTGTTTCTCCATATATATGGCATCTTCGGTTTGGTCATCTTCCTCTGCAAAAGTTGCGTCATGTCCTTCCTTAGATCTCTCCTCGCTCTACTTTTCAGTGTGAGGCCTGCCGGCTTGGGAAGCATTATAGGTCCACAGTCCAGAGTCGTCAGGGTCAAAGTAGTCATAGTCTTTTTTGAGTTGATTCATTTGGATATTTGGGGTCCTAGTCGTGTCCCTGATCTTCAGGGACATAGATTTTATCTTGTTGTTGTTGATGAGTTTTCTAAATTGTCATGGGTCTTTCTTATTAAGAACAAGTCTGATGCTGGTCCTATCATTCAGTCTTTTATTAATGAAATAAGGAATATATTTTCTGCAAATGTCAAGTGTATACGTTCTGATAATCCGCTCGAATTCTGCAGTACACAGCTTTCTCAGTTTTTTAGATCCTATGGTATTGTGCATCAGACATCTTGTGTGTATATGTCTCAACAGAATGGGGTGGCTGAAAGAAAACATCGTCATCTTTTGGATGTCACCAGGACTCTTCTAATTCAGAGCAGTGCTCCCCACTCGTACTGGGGGGACGATGATCTCACTGTGTGTTATTTGGTGAATCGTATGACTTCATCGATTCTAGGGGAGAAGATCCCGTTCTCGATTGCATTTCTCGAGACGGATCTTTTCTTTCTCACGTCTCGTGTGTTTGGATCTATTGCTTTTGTTCATCAGGTGTCTCCTGGTCTTGACAAGCTCTCTCCTAGAGCAGTCAAGTGTGTGTTGGGTATTCCAAGACCCAAAAGGGTATCGTTGCTTTGACCCTACTCGACGACGGTACTATGTTAGTGCAAATCTCACCTTCTTTGAATCCATCATGTATTTCTCTCCTACAGGTGACAAGCTCATTCCTTCAGGGAGTAGAGGAGGTTTACATGCCTCTACCTCCAGTCTCATCTACTCCATGTGAAACTACGAGTCCACGAGAACACCACCACCAACATCACCACCATCCTCTCATCCACCACCACCTCCGCCAGCACCTCCACCACCTTCTCCACCTCCTGCCATACCTACTTTCTTTCTGCAGGTTTACCAGCTCGGCCTCGTGCTCATGTGCCTCCACCATCATCCAGCACGCCCAAGGTATGTTCTGAGCATTTGAGTTCTACTAATGGTACTGGTGATTTGAGTGTGCAAGATGTTATAGATGATACTACTACTAAGGACACAATGGACTTGGATATGCCTATTTCTCTACAACAGAAGAGGCGTGCATGTACGATGCATCTGCTTTCCTCCTATGTTTCTCTGGCACGACTCTCTAAGGACTTTCAGAGGTTTTTTGTTGCCTTATCAGCGGTGTAGATACTGAGATCTCATCAATAGGCATTGCAGAGTGGTTCGTGGCGTCTGGCTATAGAAGAGGCGATGGACGCTTTACAGTCTCGTGGTACGTGGAGTGTCATCTCCGCTCCCCCAGGTGCTTCTGTTGTTGGCAGTAAATGGGTGTTTACAATTAAACACCGTGCAGACGGTTCAGTGGACGGATACAAGGCCAGGTTGGTTGCTCGTGGATTCACCCAAACCTATGGGGTGGATTATCAGGACACCTTTTCTCCTGTTGCGTGTCACTCTACACTGCGTATTCTTATTGTCGTCGTTGTGGTAAAGGATTGACCACTTTTCCAATTAGATATCAAGAATGTTTTCTCGTATGGCGACTTGCAAGAAGAAGTGTATATGCAGCAACCACCAGGGTTTGCTACTGAGGGGGAGTCCAGTATGGTGTGTAAACTCCATAAGGCTATATATGGCCTTAAGCAGAGCCCGAGGGCTTGGTTCCATAAGCTCTCAGAGGATTGAACTACATGGTTTTGTCAGATCTACAGCAGATCATTCTCTTTTTGTTAAGAGAACCTAGAAAGGTATTGTTGCTATTTTGGTTTATGTAGATGACATTGTTGTTACAAGCAGTGATAACGAGGGTATTCAGGCAACCAAGGATTTTCTTGGATAACAGTTTGTGACCAAGGATCTTGGTATGCTGAGGTATTTTCTTGGATTGGAATTTGCAAGAAACCCACAGGGAATGGTAATAACATAAAGAAAATACGTCATTGATCTCCTATCTGAGACGAGTACGACATGATGTAGACCTGCTACTACTCTAATGGATCACAATGCTAGGCTATATGACGATGACTCTACGGAGGTGGATAAGAGACAGGTTAGAGAGCTGGTAGGGAAGCTAATGTATGTCACTATTACCAGGCCTGATATATCATTTGTTGTCAGCAGAGTTAGCCAATTTATGGAGCAGCCTAGGCAGGCTCACATGGATGCAATCAACATGATCTTGAGGTATCTCAAGTCTTCTCCAGGTGCATGACTTCTATTCAGGCGAGACACTACCCTTGCATTGTGAGGATGTGCGGATGCAGATGTTGGGTGTCCCAAGGATAGGAAGTCTACTTCAATCTTCACCGTGTTTGTAGGCAACTCATTGGTCTCATAGAAGAGCAATAAACAGACAGTTGTGGCCAGATCCAGCGCTGAATCAAAGAATAGGTCCATGGCCCAAGGAAGCACAAAAATGATGTGGGTCAAGTCCGTTCTGATTGACCTAACTATTGAGGTGTTTCTTCCTATGCAGCTGAAATGTGATAATCAAGTTGCGCTATTTATAGCCAATAATCCAACTTTTCATGAAAGAACAAAGCACATTGAGGTTGACTATCACTACACCCGTGATTTGATTCAAAAAGGGTTTATATTCACTTCTCATGTTGCTTCAGGTGATTAGATTGCCGACATGTTCACGAAAGCTCTTGCAAAGTGACCGTTTCACCATTGTTCCAATTTGAGCATGATAGATATTTATGCTCCAGCTTCAGGGGGAGTGTTGAGATATTTATCTCTCTTTATTGTCATCTTGTAATTGTCTATTTGTTTCGACTATCTATGTAATTTACCCTTAGAGCTTTTCTCCTATATAAGAGAGCTCTAGGGCTATAGTGAATGCATCTCTTTCATTTCAATCCCTTCCACAATAATCATCTGGGTGATGATTCTCTACCCAAAGGTTGCACGTGTTGCCTCTCAGTGCCCGTGTGCTCAGGTTTGCACCTTTGTTTCTTATTATTTACTTCGTGTGTGACGAATTGTTTTTGTTGGATCTCTATCTGTGACGGAGTTGATTGTTTGCATCTTTTTACTCTTGTGTTTTTTATGTGGTTGATTACTCTTGATGTACAAGATGGATATTGTCAAGGAGTTAAAATTTTGTTAAAGAGATATGTCGCAAAAAATCTACTTCTCAGCATTTTGAAGATATTCATTCAATTCTAAAGACGAGAAGAACTGATCATACTCGTTCCACCAACTTTGAGTAGGTTATTGATAGCAAGGCATTTGACCGTATGACAAGTGATCCGAAAATGTTTAATGACTATAAGTTATCCTACGGAAGAGAGAAGATTACAGTTGCGGATGGATCTCTTGCTACTATTGCTAGGAAGTGGACTATTTCTGTGGTAGATCGATTTCTTTTGTACGATGCTCTCCATGTTCCTAACTTTCCTACAATTCTTCTGACTGACAACAAAATTACTAGAAAATGGAATTGTAAGTTGATCTTTGATCCAAACTTATGTGTTCTAGAAGACTTGAAGACAAAAAGGGAAATTGGAATTGGTTTGGTTGAGTATGGTTTGTATCGCCTTCATGCTCGAATCGGTTAGGCCCTTGCTTCCATGATGAAGTCAAGAATCGAGAAGAGCAACTTTACACTGGTAAAAGTAAAACAATGAAATGGACAGCTTGGTCACATCAATTTTTCTTCTTTACAAAAGTTGATGCCTGATATTTTTTTAGGATGGTTAAAAATAGGCACTATAGGTTGTGCGGGGATGGAGAGAGCAACAGGAGTGGTGAGGGAGCGGAAGGAGAGGGTAGGAGGGAGCCACTCGTTTTCGGTGATCGGAGGGCCACCATAATTGGAGATAGTAGAAGGGAGGCACGAACGGTCGAGGAAGAGGCCATCGATGACTCCATCATGGAGGAGTTGATGGGGAAGGGACCTTGGAGCGGTGCTGAAAAGTAGAGAAGACCTTGGAAGCAGAAACGCAAGACATGTGCAGCAGCGGAGCCACTTTGCTTCCGTTATGGCTCCCCTAGCCATCGTTCGAATGGATTGTATGGCTAAGAACTCCTGGTTGAAGAACCCTCCGGTGCACCTAATATCCACTGAGGGTGATGCAAGACAAGACATCCAGCAGAGGGTTTGACCGGAGGCAAGTTTTTTTTGCACTTTCAGGTGACTTTTGGATGGAGCTGCAACGGAGCAGCCACTGGAGGAACTCGTAATCAGGGAAGGCGACAATGAATTTTTGTGATGGACTCTTGGCGGCGACATTGGTAGAGCGCATGTAGATTTACTATGCCTTCCGGGTGGGATAATTTGCATGAGTGGCTTATCTTCGAGAGGAGCAAAGGAGGTGTTGAAGGGGGCTTTGGAGGGTTGCTTACCACCGGAGTCGAGGGGTCTGATCAAGTGGCGAAGGCTGAGGATCCTTGATGAATCTCCAGGGGGAGCCGACATAACTTGGAAGGTGAAGGTTCTTGGGGTCCCACTGAGGTGCCGGAAGGTGAAAGCTCTTCGAGAGGCGCTACACCATGTGGGGAGGCCGTGAACTCTGTAGCATGAATATACGGTTGGGCGACGAGCTGAAGGTGATAGCTCTGATGCGGGGGTCCAAGGCACCAATTCCGATGAGGACGACACTTTGGGTGGGGTATAGGCCCTTGGTTCTATGGTTGGTGCCTCTGGATGAGAAGCCGCACGATGGTGGACTGGCAGCAGTACCAACGAAGGGGCGGCTGACGATTGCTGGAGAAGTCCAAGAGTAGTAGTTAGCAGCGGGAATCACGAAAACATCGGGACTTGGGGAGGCGGATCGATGACATTTTGGAAAACCCTAGCACTGCCAAGGTAGCGGAGCTGATTGGTTCCGTAGCGATGGACCTGGACTCAGGCTCGGTCACCAACCTGCTTAAATCGGGTCACTTCGACTTCGCAAACCCGATTAAATTGGTTCAATTCACCAACCTGATTATCTTGATTCACATCGCCAACCCGATAATCTTGAGTCTCTTCGTCGACCCGAATAACATGGTTCACACCGTCAACCCGATAAACTTGGGGCTCTTTGCCAGTCCGAATAGCTTGTTTCTTAGCATCAACCCGATTGACATGAATAGTATCGCCATCGAGATGATTCGACGGATCACATGGGCCGCGTGCCTCTACTTTAGACCAAGACAACTATCGTGGAACAGAGCGTGGTGCAAACAGAAACAAAGTTTGGGTCTGAAATTTCGAACATGGAGGAGTTTTTCGACCTGTTGGAGGGTCTGCTAAGCGTGGAACGTGTTAAAGAGAATTTGGTAATGTCGCAGGAGCTTGCGATAGAGTGTGAACCCTCGAGGGTCGTGTTGGAGAAGGATGCAATTCAGCCGGAACTTGAGGGTACCTCCCCGGCAGTGGCTGGTTCGACACTCGGATGCGAGTCCGAGTTTCATGCCCCCAATCGGCCAGCGGGTTGGCATAGGCCGTCCGCATGTGTCCTCGTCATGTGAAGATAAGGGGAGGGGTTGACCGCAATAGAGCTAAGAAGAGTTCGCAAGGTCCAGGCATGACTTCGAGCGCCTTACAAGAAGCGAGATCTCATCTTAGGTGCTTCTCGCAGAAACACCATCGAGTAGATGCTCTAAAGTGGGAACCAACAAGACCAGAATGCGTTCGAGAAGAGGGGTATTGTCAGGATGCTTGTGCGGAGGAGGAAGACTTGGAAGAGGAGCGTTTTGTGGCAAGAGAGGTAGTTGGCATTAAGGAAGGGGGGAAGTTGTTGGGCATGTTTGTGACGACGGGGTGGCAAACTCCACTGCAGTGGTGGCTGAGGCTGAGTCGAAGGAACTCTTTGAGCTAGAAGTTGTGCGGACGGTGGGGGTTCACATGGTGGGGAATATCCCCTCAGTTCATCAATGAAGTTACTATCTTGGAACGTGTGGGGCTAGGCCAACCTGAGAAGAGGTTGGCAATCAACTCCATGATGGCGGCGTAGAAGATTGATGTGGCTTGTCTGCAGGAAACAAAGATCGATTCGTGGGATTCTGTGAGCTCAAGAGTTTAGAGCGGTGTTAGCGAATGAGAGCTTCGGGAGAATTTTGGTGGCTTGGAATAAGAATCTTTTCGAGATGGTTGATAAGGTGAAAAATAGTCCACTCGATCTCAGTGCTCCTAGTTATAAGGCAGATCATTCCCGCCACCTTGTCTCTTCAGTGTACGACATTTCAGATGCTTCTCCAAATGCGGCTTCGTGGGATGAGTTGTGATTCATTAGGAAAAGGTTTTCAGAGACGGCTTGGGCTGTGGGAGGTGACTTCAATGTCACTCTTTACATGGAAGATAGGCTTGGCGGGAGAGGCGCACATGATCCAGGCTCTCGACTTTTTGCGGGCTTGGTGGAGGAACTAAATCTGGAGGATTTCGACGCGTGCAAATAAACGTGGAGGAGCATTTCTTTAAGATCATGGATCTACCGATTTCTTATGTCGACTGAAGCCTCATACAGGTTTAATCTGGCGGCAGTTGCTTCGCTTCCTATATCGAGATCTGATCACACACTGTTGTACTTGGATACATATAGTGGCTGTGGTTCTTCGTCTAACTTCAGATTTGAGTGGTGTTGGATGTTGGAGGAAGGCTTCTGCGAATTAGTGGTTTCATTCTAGACAAATTTGGAGGTGGACGGTTCGGCCATCGTAAGGTTAGCGGGGAAATTGGATGCATTGTAACGTAGACTCCTTAACTACAGGAGGGTTACTAGGGCAGAGCGTGGCTTCAGATGGAGTCAAGCCTAGGAAGAGCTGGTGAGACTGGACTTACTAGAGGATGACATGGAGCTGGATGAGGAGAAGATTTTGAGTTGTCGTATGGTTCAAAAGATATTGGATGAGGAGGATAGAAAGTGGAAATTTGAATGGATACAAAGATCAAGACAAAGATGGTTGAAGGAGGGTGATGTGAATACTAGATTTTTTTATATTGTGGCAAACAAAGGAGGAACATGATCCATTAATTAGAGGTCGGGGGCATGGAAGTGCACGGGGAGGTGGAGGTTGAAAAAGCAGTGATACAGTATTTCAAAAATATGAGCAGGACTACCCACAACGGTTCGAGATGGCTTGGCTTGGGGGTAAGCTACGTCTCTCAGACCATGATGTGGAGGAGTTGACGAAACAATTTAGGGTGCAAGAGGTTCGAGAGGCACTGCTTGCAGTTAACTCGGATGGGTGCCAGGGGTCGAATGGGTTTCTAATCTTTTTTACATGAACTTCTGGGATCTCATTGCTGAGGAGTTAATAGGAGTGGTGACGGAGTTAGTGGAGGGAAACTACGGTTTCGACGAACACAATCGATCTTCCTTTTTTGCTTCCCAAGAAAGATGTTGTTACAAAGGTGGAGGAATACATACCCATTGCCCTATCGAATGCGATCTACTTGATTATAGCAAACCATTTGAGGGGGGTGATGAATATGATTGTTTCACCAGCTCAAAGTGCTTTCCTACCAGGCATGCAACTTATGGACAGTGTAGTTCTGTCATCAGAGATTCAGAGGTTGTGGCTGACTAGCGTAGGTGTAGAACAAAGGGAGTTATGTGGAAGGTGGACTTTTCCAAGGCATACAACTTTGTGGATTAGCGTTTCATTTGGGCTTCTTTACATAGGCGTGGTTTTCCTGATAGATGGATTACTTGGATGAAGAGATGTATAACGATCGTATAATATGCGTAGCTTATGAATGGTTAGCTAAGGGGGTTGGGGGTGGGGATTCCAGCCGCAACGAGGAGTACGTCAGGGGTGTCCTTTGGCACCTCTCCTTTCCGTTCTTGCTACCGATGCCCTATCAGTTATGGTTGACCGCGGTGCGACCACATGAGTGCCCTGCAGTGGCTATTCAAGGGATGAGATCTAAATCCCTATTCTACAGTATGCGAATAATACAATCTTGTTCCTGAAAAGGGGCCCCATGAGTTGCAAAGGTATGCCAGCGGTCCTTGACATTTTCAAAATAGTATCGGGGCTGAGAATCAATAAGGGAAACATCAGAATTCATTCTTTTGGCTAGGATGGGGAGAAGATTGTGAGATGCAAAGCTTGGTTGCGCTCTCGAGGAGAAACTTATCGATATGTTGCCTCGATGTTCCTCTGGTGGCAGGCAAGATGACTATAGCAGATTGGCTTCCAGTGATAGAGAAGATGGAATAGATATTAGCAGGATGGAAGTCTGTCTGTTTATATAAAGGGGGCAAATTGGTGTTGTTGAGGTCGGTGTTGTCGGCGATTCCTATTCTTTTCCTTTCATCCCAGCTTCTACTTGTAGGGGTGAGAAGGAGACTTGAGGGCATAATTAGGAGGTTTTTCTGGTCTTCATCCAAGCAGACAAATGGCTTCTCTTGTGTAGACTGGAAGATTGTCATGCGCTCAAAGGAAGATGGAGGCATTGGGTACGCAGCTTGGAAGAAATAAACATGGATCTGCTCAGCAAGTGGATTGCGCATATCCGGGGACTGCAACAATTTGGTTTGCAATGTTATTTGTAAGACCTATGGGTCCAGTTGTTCCTTCCCCGGTTCTGGGGACCTCGGGACAACGCCTTCTTACTTCTGGAGAGGCATATGTAGCTTATCGTAGGAGATTCAATGGTCATGACTTCAAATTCTGGAATGATGATTGGTATGGGGGCGGGGCTTTCGGAGTGTGTTTCCCATGGCTGATGTTGTTGGCCACTAACTAGGATGCTTCAATGGCCGAGGTATGGGATGGGAACAATTTTTCCTACACTTTAGGATTGAGCTTTCAGATTAGAGATTGAGGAGTTGTTGGTGTTGCTTAACGAGCTTGAGAATGTGGCCGATCCCACGAATGGGCGGGATTGTTGGGTTGACGGGATGGTTTTTTCTCGATTGGGAAGGCTTATAGAGCTCTGAAGAGCCCTAAGACCTTTGACCCCGGAAGCTACGAGGTGGACTGAAGGAGAATATGGAAACGGAATGTTCCAACTCGAGTGAAGATATTCTCGTGAATTTCAAAGAGGGCAGACTCTTAACTGGGGATCGTTTTGCACGGTTTGTTCCGAGTGCTGATCCAGCTTGTGTACAGTGTCAGGAGAATGTGGAGGATGCGGATCATCTGTTCTTCAAATGTAGGTGCTCTCTGGAGGCTTGAACCCTATTAGGGAATTTGGCAAGCATTTTGATGGTATGGCGTGCTTCTGGGAATCCATTGGGGAGGGATGGAATGGCACAGAGAAGGAGAGGCGTTGAACTGGGCAAATATGGATTGCCAGAAATGGTGTGATGTTTCATCAAGACGATATGTATGGTGAAAGTATGGTGTCACATGCGAAGGCACTTGCTGAGAGTCGAAACATGTAATTCCTTTCTTTCCTTTTTGCCTATTTTAGGCATGTATTTCGAGGTGACAAATGGTGAAGTTTTGGGGTATAGAGCTATATGGTGGATTTTTTTCTTTCAAAAAAATATTATTTCACGATTATCTGCAGTTGATTTTCAATGTGAGGTGTACAAATTTACAAAACAAACCCGAACGTAGTAGTTGTTTGGATGGTTGGGAGGGTTGGAGAGGGTTGGAATGATAAATGTGATGTGATGTGACATTGATTATGTGTTATGTTAACTTTTTTTAATGAATATAATATGTTTTTATGTTAATGTTTTTACTTGAATGTGGTTAAAAAATATTATAACAAAGAAACGATATAGTCCATACAACTAATTCCAATCCAAGAATGCAGGGATAGAGCAGGGGATATGCCAAGTTACCCCAGGCTAACCTGGCAACCAAATAGGCCCTAAGTGATTAGAGAATGTCGGTTCATAATGAAAGTGGGAATTGAGGAAATAAGCAGCAGCATGTAAAGGATTATGTAATTAACGATCCCAATGACTATCCACAATATTCCAAATAATCTTATATTTGGTCTCGTCGTTTTCCACATTTCAAGCTATCTTTTCCTTGGCCATGTCCATGGCTTCATAAATAAATCCCATCGATGGATATTTTTCAGAATCCACCAATCTCAAAACAGTGATCAAGGGTTTCGTGGTATTGAGAACATATGCAACATCAGGCTAAAAAGACTTGCTCTTCAAAACTATGTTCAATACACTTTTCCCTAAGGGTCGATTCACATAAGAACTGTTCTTCCATGCTCTTGAAGTGAAGAAGGATTCAAGTGAATCATTGGCTCTAATCAAGCTTTCCAATCTAAGAAATGCAGTGGCAAATCGAGTAACGATAGGTTTCACCAAATCACAACCTACAAATTTTCTCGCCATTGATAAAACCCAAGCATGAACATAAACAAAATTAATTATTTCCTTTGCTTTTTTAACACTAATGCATGCAAGGTAATTTGAGGATACCCTCCAACATCAAATCTATGTCATATGATGCACAAGGTGTCTAATAAAGATTCTTCCTTTTTCTCCGTCAACGTTTGCACAACTGCTTTATAAGTTGATGCATTATCAATTACCACTTGGACAACATTCTTCTCTCCAACCTCATCAACTTCATCCAACACTTTAAAAAGCATCCTAGCATCTTTAACATGATATGATGCATCAATTGACTTCAAGAAGTATGTGCCTTCGGGACTATTCACCAAAAAATTAATCAATGTGTGTCCTTTTGTGTCAGTCCAACCATCAGACATGATACTGCAACCGGTGGCAATCCAAGAAGCATTTGCCTCATCAACAAGAGTGGTTATATCATGCTTCTCTTCTTTCAAAATCTAAGTTCAGAGTTCATGCATGGTCGGTGGTTGGAAACCCCTTCCATACCCACATACATCGGTCATCATCGTCAGATAGAAAGGACTATTGGCTATGTTGAATGACAGTGTATTATAAAAAAAATCTACCTAATGCCCCTGCAAATTCTCCTTCTCTCATCTTTTTTCTAGCTTGCATTGAAAGTGAATTGTTGTGTGGGAGGATTCGAAGTACCTACATCCCTACCTTCTTGTGCAATAAAAAAATCCACGGATCCTCGAGGCACCGCTTTTTAAAACCATGATTATGAGACATGGCTCGGAGACAATTACCAGGTCATCACTTGGATGGCCAACAGTGTCGAACCTCACTGCGAACCTACTCTACAAAGACACGACCAAGGAGATGTGGGACAATCTGGAACAAACCTACTCCCATAAGACGACTAGCATGGAAGGAAATATCGCGATATATCGGCGATATATCGTTGATATATCGATATCGACATGGGACCGATATGGGTACCGATATGGCGATATATCCCGATTTCCAGGCATTTTCTTCACAAAGGCTCATCGATATGGGCGATATTTCAGCGATATATCGTCGAAATATCGTATCGATACGATATCGAAACGATATCGATATCGATACGACCTTCCATACGACTAAGTCTCGCCTAGCTGACATCTACATGCGGATATGGTATGCATCTCATGGCGACTTTACTCTTGTCGAGTATTACACGCATCTCACTAGTCTATGCGAGGAGCTTGCGATCTTCCAATCTGCTTGTTGTGCCAAACATGCGCAGGAATGATCGGACTGATAGGTGTATCGCTTTTTTGCTGGTATGCATCCTAGATATCAAGTAGTAAAGGAGCAGTTCCTGATGTCTGACACTTTATCATCTATGAAGACCATATTTGGTCGTTTCTAGAAATTGAAGACATTTGCTAGACGACCTTCTACTTTACCTCTTCGAAGAATTCTGCTCACTTATCATCATCTGGGAGAGGATGAGAGAGCTTCCAAGGAGACCGAGGCCATGACTTTGGCCACGATCGTGGACGCGACTTTGGCCATGGATGTGACCTTGATCGTGGCCGTGGATGAGATGCTACATTGCACTCATGATGGTTGCCTGAATCATCATCCAAGCGTTGTTGGCCAAAGTTTGGCTATCCTCATCATCGAGCCAATAGTGCCTATGAGATCGCCTATGATGTTCCAGAGGCGCCTTCTGATCCAGATTCCAGTGGACAGACGATCCAACTCAATGCTGATGATTAGTCCCGTCTGATGTAGAACCTCCAGAACCCTAGACACACTACTTCTACAAGTGAAAATACTATTGCGAGTCTGGCTAACATTTCAGGTATACTAGCCAACTCTGCCACTACTTCTCATGCTTGGATCATTGACTCTGGAGTCCATACACAACTAACATGAGAAGGTAGTCTACTAACCTTCTCCAAACGATCTTCATCAGTGAAGTCGAGTTGCCAATGAGGCTTACTCGCCTGTTACTACCGTCGAAACTACGGAGTTCTCCAAGCTCCAAATGTCTGAAGTTCAATGTGCTCCTGATTTTTCTTAGCTTGTTATATGTTCATAAGCTCTGTACTAAGCTTAACCACCATGTGATATTTGACGAATTATGTTGCTACTTTTATGATATCCGGACGAGGTAGATTTTTGGTGGGGGTATGAGAAGAATGACCTCTATTATTTATACATTCCCTCGGATTCCATTTTGTTGGTGATGTGTCCATCTCCAACGATTTGTTCCTATGTCATCTGCGTCTTGGGCATCCTTCTACCAAGACCCTATTCATGATGTTCCATGAACTCTCTACTATGGAGCCTTTTCACTGTGAGGCGTGTAAGTGCAGGAAACATCATCGAGCTTTGTTTCCAGTTCGTGCAGAGTCGCGCCATACCACTCTTTTTGGTTTAGCACATTGTGATGTTTGGGAACCATGTCTAGTCTGAACTTTGAGTGGTCACAGATATTTTGTTGTCTATGTTGAAGATTATAATGGATCCTCTTGGTTTATCTAACAAAGGAACATTCAGAGATTAATAAAATTGTTAAGAAGGTTTTTCAACATGTCAAAACCTTTCTTTGTCGATGTATAAATTAATCGAAATGATAATGCTCTTGAGTTCACCTAACAGGACTTGACATCTTTCTTTGCCTCTCAGGGGGCTGTCCGCCAAACATCCTGTCCATATACCTCTCAGCAAAATGGGGTAACAAATAGGAAACTTAGACATCTTCTTGTTAGACACCTTCTCGCTAGACATCTTCTCGATATTGCTCAGTCTCTCCTCACACGTTAGACCTCAATTAGACATCTTCCAAAATTCTATAAGGGGAATGCCATCCTTACAACCGTCCATCTCATAAACAAGGTCCCATCTTTTGCCCTAAACAGGGGCACTGCTTTCTCTCTACTATACCCCAATGAGTCTCCTTTTCCATTACCATTGAGGATTTTTTTGGCGTACTACGTTTGTTTATAACTTCCATGTTGTTGAGAAAGTGTCACCTAGGGCTATTAAGTATGCTTTTCTTGGATACTGTCGCACTCAGAAGGGCTATAGGTGTTGGGATCCTATTGGACATCCTTTGTTTCAATGGATGTCACTTTTTTTAGTAGACTAGCTTCTTTACACAGTCTGTCGGTGACGTTCCTTTGGATCTACCACCTCTACTGATCGTTTATAAATGCATCATTGCATTTGTGTATATACCTTTGCATGTTCCTTTTTTGCAGTATGATATGCCTTCTTCCAGTGCTCCCCCTACTGCCGCCCGGATGAAACTCAGGAGCTTCCTATAGCTCTCTGGAAACAAAAAAGGCAACATACTTTTTACCCTATCACATTTTACTTCTACTGATGGTTATCTAACTATGATAAGAGGTTTGAAGATGCCCTGATGGACACTTCTAGTCCCATAGATTATCATAGTACATTGCGGTACCATGGTTGGCGAAAACTCATGGATGAGGAGATGGACGTCCTTACCTCCTGGGGTACGTTGAATCTTGTGTCGTGCCCCCCAGGTGTTAGGCATGTGGCATACAGATGGGTCTTCGTGATCAAACAGTCGCATGATGGGTCCATTGACAGATTGAAAGCTAGACTAGTTGTAAAAGGATTCACGCAAACCTACGGGGTTGATTATTTTTTAGACTTTTTCTCTTGTTGCCAGAATGGGTTCCATACACACCATTCTCTTAGTTGCTGCTAATAAAGTCTGGCCTATTTTTCAGCTTGATGTGAAGAACACATTTCTCTATGGTGACCTCGAAGAAGAGGTTTATATGATTGAACCCTTGGGTTATGTAGTAGAGGGGGAGTGTGTATGACGATTACATAAGGCCATCTATGGCCTGAAGCAGAGCCCTCTGGTGTGGTTTGAGAGAGTGTCCACTGAGATTAGTGCTCTTGGCTTTTAGAGGATGATACCTGACTACTTTATCTTCGTCAAACGATGGTCTACTAGAACCGTTATACTTGCAGTCTATGTTGATGATATGGTTGTCATTAGAGATGATGAAGCAGACATTTCAGATACCAAGATTTTCCTCTAGAAGGTCTTTGCCATGAAGGATCTTAAGCAAATCCGCTCCTTCCTAGGGATTGAGGTGATATGCACCCTAGAGGGACTATATCTCTCAAAATGGAAGTACTACTAGACAGTATTATTGAAGCTGGACTACTTGGATGCAAGCCATCTAGCATCTCTACAGATCTAAGGAAGCATTCTATATGTACTGATCTTGAGTTTGAGGATACTACATGATATAGAAGCCTAGTGGGCAAACTATTTACCTCACTGTTACTAGGCTAGATATAGTGTATGCCGTAAGTAGTGTCATCCAACATGTGAAGAGACCTTTTTACAGTCACTGACAGGATGTTCTTCTGATCCTTCGATATTCGAAGGAATCTCCTGGACGTGAACTCTTCTATGGGGTCAACGGTACACTGATGTCTCAACCTATGCAGATGCTAATTATGCCAGTTCATCTTAGGATCGTCGATCCACTACATGATATGCCATGTTTATTGGTGGTAACCTGGTTGCTTGGCAAAGCAAAAAGCATACAATGGCCTCTAGATCGAGTGTAGAGGCAGAATAAAAGGCAATGGCCCAAGCCACCTGTAAAACCATCTAGCTTATCACCTTTATTCGGGAACTTAGACTTCCAACTGCTACTCTCATGCCTTTATACTATGACAACAAGTCAGCTACGTACATTGCCACCAATCATGTATTCCATGCGCGGGTACATTGAAGTTGATTGTCACTTCATTCATGATGCAGCATGAGGAAGAAAGATCACTACTCCACATATATCCATTGAGCTTCAGCTTGCATACATGCACTACCTATGAAACGACTCTCGTTGTTGATTTCCAAGTTGGGAAAATCGATAAATATGCTCCAACATGAGGGGAGAGTTAGAGTTGTTGTATTTTCTAGTTATTTGAGCCATGCAATCCTTTGGGAACTTATATGTAATTCTTCCTTTTTTACTCTCAAGTGTTTAACGCGATATAAGAAACCCTAGACCCATGAAATAAGACAACGATTCATTCTCTTCTCCGCAATATTTTTTAACATGGATAAAAACACATTAGTCAATATGGTTGGATCATCTAACACTTACCCCTCTTAGAGGAATGTCCAAGAATGCAATCGCAAGCCACATATGTGGCCACATAACCTAGTGGACATCTAACCGAACTACATTCTTGAATCAGGACCATATGCGCCAAGGTTGAATCTGAAAATGAAGGATCATTTGAAAGTACAAAGAATATAGCACTACTTACTAAGAAGTTTAAAAGATTTATAAGAAACAGAGAGATTACATCAAAAAGGAAAAGTATTTCTTATGCTGACCAACTTATTTGCTATCAATATAAGAAAGGTCATATTAGAAATGATTGACCTTTGTAAAAAATGGGCGAAGGAAAAAGATTCCAAAGAAACTTTTCAAGAAGGTCAAAAAGAAGGCATTGCAAGCAACATGGGATAATTCCGATGAAACTGATAAAGAGCCATAAGATGAGGAAGTTGCATGTCTAGGACTTATGACGTTGGATCAAGGTTTAAAAAAGCGCGAGGCGATCCGAGGCGTTTTCACTGAAATTGAGGTGAGGATTAAGCCTCGAGGTGGCCGAGGCGTAAGCCTTATTGTTTTTGAAAAAATAATAAAATAAAAGCAAAATACCTTAAAAAGTATATAATGATATTAAGTTTTGCCAAAAACACATTCAAAAATAATTACAAACTAGTAAAAGATACAACATATAAGCGATGAAAGCATTGAAGTTCAAAAAAAACTAATATTAAGTCATTAATATACGAAATATCAAGTTCCAACTTCAACGATTCTATATGAATACTGAACTAAAGTCTATACTTGATACTAAAAGTACAATAGAAATCATATTTTTTAGTGTTCAAAGTAAAAAAATGTTTGATATGCCTTGAATCCCAACCATATGTTTTGTTGGACGTAGTTGGAGAACCGCCATATGCACCTCCTGCCATATCATACCCCAACAAGATAGGGGTCTCAGAACTCATACAACCAAATAACAAAATTAAGTTGCAAACTTGAACTAATATAAACATTTTTTACAATTTAAACTCAAATCTAAGTGCAGTAGAACTAGTATTGTAGATGTATAATAAATTGAACATGATGTATACAAGATCATTGAGCTTTGCTTGTTTCAGGCAATCTTTTCTTATTTGCTTGGAGCTATATATAGAAATATGCAACTATGCAAGGTTTAACATGAAAACATAAACACAAACATAGAAAAAACATAATGCTTAGGTAAAAATATGGTCGGGTGCAAAGAAAATAACAAAAAAGTAAAAAAAGCCTCCAGCTTGAGGCTTATGCCTCCGCCTCGCCTCGAGCGCCTCAAGCCAAGTCAAGGCATATGTCCAACCCAAAGGACCTGAGGCGTGCGCCTCGGGGCGGTTTTGGCGCACCTCACCTCGAGGTGTTGCTTTTTAAAACCGTGCGTTGGATGAAGATGTAAATTTTGCATTTGACAAGTTATTAAATGCTTTTAATGAATTATATGAAAAATATAAGAGTTTAAAATTTTAAAATAAAGCCTTAATGAAGTAGTACAATTATGTAGTAAACGAAAATACTAAAATTATATTTGAACATCAAATATTACTAGAAGACCAAGGAAAAATTAAAGATAAAATCAAAGAACTTGAACATAGTATATCTCAACTAAAAATTAACTCGATTAAATTATTAAATGACCTATCAAAATTTACCAAAGATATAGAATATATAGATATGATGATAGAATCCCAAGTATTTGAATAATTAATATTAAGACATGATTTACTGCTTAAAGAGATTATTACTAAAAATGTTAATCATAAGATTACTAACAAATGAGATCCTAAAAATGAAGTAAAAGTATATTTAAAAGATAAAAATGAATAATATAAAAACAAAAATTACAAAGTAATTAAAAATAGAATACATGCTATAAAAACTTATTATCCAAACCCTACAATTAATGCTGTAAAATATTCCATTGGACACGTATGAAGAGAAAAATAGATAATGGAAAATACATGCTAAAAACATATGATTGGAGACCAGGACTTGTATATAAAGGTCACACACAAGAAAGTAAAAATATAACTTTTGGAAATGACCATAAGGACACCATAATATGAATTACTACAATAGACCAAGTTACATAATTACGAAAAATAAAATATGTATAATGTAATTATTAAAGTATATAATAGTGTAGAGATATATTTCATATTTATGTTATATATTTTTCTGTTCTTCTGTCCACTTTCTGTCCACTTTATGTAATTTGTTCATAGGCCTCTCCCTATATAAGTGAGCCTAGGGTCCAAGGAATAAACAACTTTTTCTATTTTCCCAACATGGTATCAGAGCGACGGTCCTAGACCGGAGCTCCCAAACCGTAACCCTAACCCCCCCTTTGCTGCCTTCTCTCTCGCGGGCCCCCCTCCTGCCCTGCAGCCCGTTGTCGTTCCCTTTCCTCCCTTCCTCCCGTACGTGCCCCGCTGCCCCGCAGTCTGACGCGCGCCGCCCGGGTCCCACTGTTAGGCCCTGCAGCCCAGGTCCCGTCACTAGGCCCTGTAGCCCGGGTCCCGCCGCTAGGCTCTGCAACCCAGGTCTCGTTGATCGGCCCTGCAGCCCCGCCATCGGCCGTGCACTTCCTCGCTTCAAGAGGAGTGTCGTCGCCGTCCTCTAGAAGCACCGTCGGCGAGCACTTTATCTGGATGAGATTGCTTGCAGTCTACACATGCAATCCAATCTTTCTATGTCAGTTTAGATAAACATGTGTCTAGTCTTCAACCCTAGTCTTCTCTAGCCATCATGTCAGAAAGCAAGGTTGATATCCCCTTCACAGGCGATTTTAGAGGTCTTGTGCCTATAGTAAAGATGGATGGGTCAAACTATGAACTGTGGGCTATGCAGTTCATGAGAATGATGAAGTCTACGGGTAAGAAACACATTCTTACCGAAGAAGAGCTGGTTGAAAAGACTGGGGTTAACGCCTCATGGGAGGTGGATGATGCATATGCCAAGGTTTGGCTTTCAGGGACATTGGTCATAGAGATCGCCAATGATATACTTCATCAACCCACAGCCAAGGCGATGTAGGATATTCTTGCTGCCACTTACTCATAGGAAAAGAATGAGACAAAGATTCTACAACTCCAGCATGATATCTTTACTATCAAGCAAAATGGGCGGCCCCTTCATCCGCTATATACATCCTTGTGTGGGATGTTCGAGAAGCTCTATAGCTTCATGCCTTTCACATCTACTCCTGAGCAACAGAAGACGTATATGAATGCCACCATGGTTGGTGTATTCCTAACAGCTCTTGATCTTGAGTATGAGGTAGCTCGTTCCCAAATTTTGGCAGACGTGATTATTCCTCCCATGGAGGAAGCCTTCCGCAAGCTCAGTCGGATCATTGATCCATCTACTAATGCCAGTCAGACTTCTTCAGCGATGGCGGCTTCCCGAGGTCGCGGACGCTTTTCTCAGTTTCGTGACCGTAGACCTCGTGGCAGAGGAGGTCGTGTTCGTCAGCCATGTACTTTTTGCTATCATCCTGGGCATAGAGAGGATACATGTTACTCCAAGCATGAATTCCCTGCCTCTGCTCGAGTGGCTGAGCAGATTGAGCCACCAGTTGCTTCCTCTATTGACCTTGTAGCACGATTGAGGGGCATTATACCTCCTGCCAGTCCTATGGCATCTTCATCAGCCCCCGGGAGTCATTCAGATGTGGCTGCTTCAGCCTCCTCCAGTACCTCAGGTAGTACTTTTGCACTTACTAGCAGTAGTGGATCTGATGTTATAGAATGGATTATGGACTCTGGTGCAACACATCACTTGTGAGGAGATAGAGATTAACTTACAGCCTACAGACAAGTTCCTCCAGGACGAACTGTGGTTATTGCAGATGGGACTAATTCCCCAATCACTGGACAGGGGGATATTAGCTTGACGGCGTCTATGCATCTACAGAATGTGTTACATGCACCTGATTTCTCTATGAACTTGTCCATTAGCCAGATTACGAAAGATTTACATTGTCGAGCCATTTTTGACCCATCCTCTCTTGTTTTTCAGGACATCCTTACGGGCAAGGTGATTGGGTATGGCTATGAGCAGGGCGGTCTCTATCGCCTAGTTCGTACTACCTATGCTGGGATTTCCTCTCTTTCTGTTGACATGTTTCACCATTTACGTGGCACATGCGCTTTGGTCATCTCCCGCTCCAGAAATTGTGTCGTGTTCTGCCTCAGATCGCCTCACACGTCCTTTCAATGTGAGGCATGTTAGTTGGGGAAGCATCATCTATTTGCCTTCCCCAGTCGTCAGAGTCGGAGCAGTAGCTCTATTCAGTGTTCACGAAAGCGGCCTGTGCGGCCGCATATGCGTATGCAGTGCCTTCAGTGCACCGCTTTCATGAAGCCTCCCATTATGCGCATGTGCACTTATGCGGATCGCATATACATTTTTTTATATTTTTTTATTTTTTAAATTTGTACCACATTTTTATTGTATTATTTGTGCCACGTTTTCCTTACTTTTGCATGTATGCCAACCAAGCATTCCATGACCATTTAAATCCATCTTCAAAGTAGTTGTACTGCGAGATTGGAGTAAACACGCGAGGAAGAAAAATAATATTGTACCAATAATTTAGCAAACTAATATAGTCAACTAATAGTAATTATGAATGCAATATATTATATGTAATGTTTGGTATTTTTGATGGAGGATCAGTTATAAATATAACGACAGAGATAAATGACATTATATTCAACAATAAGGGCATTTTGTGTGCTAACTTTTTATTTTGTTGATTGTTGTAAATTTTTTGGTGTGCTAACCGTTCTATTGAAGTATTGATATTTGATTGATAGAGATTGTTTTGAACTCTATATGAAAGTTATTTTTCTTAGATCTTCTGTTGGACCACAATTATACATAAATTTAATTCTGTTGTAGTTACTTTTGTATGTATTTATTTATTTTTAAATAAAAATAAGAAACCGCGTAGAACCACATATACCTTGCATATGCTCCAACATACCTCTTAAGCGCTATTCAGTGATCTGTCTGAACGCATATGCATACCACTTTCCTGAACCTTGGCTCTATGTTTGAGTTGTTTCATATAGATATTTGGAGTCCCAGTCGTGTTCCTGATCACCAGGGACACAGGTTTTATCTAGTTGCTGTAGATGATTTCTCTCGTCTGTCTTGGGTCTTTTTATTAAAGAATAAATCTGAAGTCGGAGATGTTATCAAAAGTTTCCCAACCGAAGTACAAAATGTGTTTTCAACTTCTGTGAAAATTATGAGAATTGATAATGCCCTAGAGTTTTGTACTAATGCTCTTTCCAATTATTTTTCAACCCAAGGTATTATTCATCAAAATCATGTGCCTATACTTACCAACAAAATGGTGTTGCAGAGAGGAAGCATCGTCATTTGCTTAATGTTACAAGGACTCTTCTCATTCAAAGTCGTGCACCGCATTCTTTTTAGAGTGATGTTGTTCTAACGACATGCTATCTTATTAATCGCATGCCCTCGTTTGTCTTGGGTGAGAAAATTCCTTTCTCTCTTGCCTTTCCTGAAAAGGAAATGTTCTCACTTACTCCTCGTGTGTTTGGCTCGGTCGCCATCATCTACCAGTTGTCCCAAGGTATTGGCAAGCTCTCTCCTAGAGTTGTCAAGTGTGTCTTTGTCGGGTACTTCAGGACACAAAAAGTGTACATATGTTATGATCCAATACGCATGAAGTATTATGTTAGCGCCGTTTTTTTAAGGCCGATTATGTGAGTGCCGATGTCATCTTTTTCGAGTCTGTAATGTACTTTTCTCCTACTGGTGATCGGTTGACTTCCTCAGACTCTGATGATGACATATACATATCATCACCTCCTTCACCTCCACCATCATCACCTCCTTCACCACCGCCGCCGCCGCCAACACCACCACCGTCGCCACCTCCACCAACTACTACGGTCCTAGTTCCACCATTACCACATCACTATACCCGCCGGCCTGCTTCTGCTCATGGTCACCGCTCATTATCTAGCACGCATGAGGTATGTTCTGAAAACACAATTTCTAATGATGGGTCTAATGGTCTACATGAGCAGGATTCTTTACAGGGGACAGATGTAGAGGTTGTTGATTTGAACTTACTTATTGCGCTTCGAAAGCAGAAGCGTAGTTGTGCATCATATCCTATAGCATCTATGGCAACCAATGATCGCTTGACTGGCGATTTCAGGAAATTTGCAGTTGCATTATCAGCCGTGGCCATTCCACGGAATTATCAGGAGGCTTTGAAGGACGGTCGGTGACGATTAGCTATGGAGGAAGAGATGGTTGCCCTTCAGTCAACTTGGAGCCTTGTCCCAGCTCCAACTGGAGTGTCTATAGTAAGTTGTAAATGGGTGTTTACAGTAAAACAAAATGCAGATGGTAGCATTGGCAGGTACAAGGCATGCCTGGTTGCACGAGGGTTTACTCAGACATACGGGGTGGATTGCCTTGAAACGTTCTCATCAGTAGCTCGTCACTAAACTTTACGGATTCTTCTCTCTGTTGTCGTAGCTCGAGATTGGCCTCTGTTTCAGTTGAATGTCAAGAATGTGTTTCTGTATGGTGATCTTCAAGAGGAAGTCTACATGCAACAACCGTCGGGATTTGTTGTCAAGGGGGAGTGTTCACATGTGTGTAAACTTCATAAAGCGATCTATGGCCTTCATGGAAGGCCGTATCGAAAGAGGGCGAAAGAATTTCTGGATCGTGAATTTGTTATCAAGGATCTAGAAGCTCTTAGATATTTTCTGGGATTGGAGTTTGCCAGAAATCAACAGGGGCTTGTGATGACTAAGAGAAAATATGCCACTGACCTATTAAGTGACACGGGTATGCTTGGATGTAGACATGCAACTACTTTTTTTTACATGCAAGGGTGAGCTCCCGAGTCGGGAGTCACCACAGATTGTATTAATACTTGGAAATAAAGGTTACATTACAGAGATGTCCAAAAATTATACAAGGCCCTGTAGTGGGAAACCACATTCTCCCAGTAAAATCTCTGATTTTTTAATATCACATCATTCCACCCCAACCAAATGGTTCACAACACCGCAAAAGGCTTAGAGCAATCGTCCGACGAACCCCTACCTATAAAGCGGATCGATCTCCAAAAAGCATCAGTCGTAGTGGTCTCAACCCAAGCGAGCTCCGTGCCCCTCCAAACCTGCGTCGATGTAGCACACCTAAAGAACAGGTGATTCGCATCTTCCATAGAGTCCTCACATCTGTCGCACCTCGCGTCTTCGATGCCAAACATTCTTCTCCTCCTAGCTTTATCACA
Organism: Ottelia alismoides; assembly: GCA_037367405.1. Lineage (NCBI taxonomy): Eukaryota > Viridiplantae > Streptophyta > Magnoliopsida > Alismatales > Hydrocharitaceae > Ottelia > Ottelia alismoides. The sequence continues at coordinate 154,268 of JAZKJV010005895.1, read as the reverse complement.
TATCCTGTTTCTTCTGAGGCAACAGAGAAAAATCTTCACCGTTAAAGGAATCCGTGCCGCCCAGATGATCTTCATATCCTGACACAGCTCCTCATCCCGCCCCTCAGTCGCCGCCGACCCTCTCAGAGACATGTAAACCTTCTTGACCGAGAATCTCCCCCCTCTCATACAAAATGGTCCGCCGCCTATGACAGGTCCCCTGGCGAAGGGATCTCCGCCAGCATCCTCGTGAAGTCCTCAAAGCACTGGTCCGAGAGGCCGGCGACGAAACGTGGCCCCCACGCCCCATGCTCTGCTACCTGTGCAAGAGTTGCATCTTTCTCTGCTGTCAAAGCCTTCAGCCTTGGAAATCTTCCTCCCAGAGTACCCTCTCATATCCAGTCATCTCTCCAAAATCTAAACATCCGGTTGTTCCCCACGTGGGATCTCAGCATGTGTGCAATGATCGGCTGAACAGCACGAATACTAGTCCATAGCAGCGACTCAAACCTTCTTCTTCAAGCAACCAACTCCTCGTTGACACCATAAATGGTTCTCACCAGCCTAGCAACCAATGGCGTCGACGGACCCCAAATCTGATATATCCACTTTGCAATCAAGGCCTTGTTCATGAGCTCCATATCACGGACGCCAAGGCCACCATCACATTTTCCTTTGATGACACCTTCCCAGCTAACCAGATGTAACCCTGATTTTTCCCGTCTGCCATCCGACCAAAAAGACCTCCTCATCAAGGCCTCCACCTTCTTCCTCACACCAACCGGCATCAACCTCATGGAGTAGTAGAAGACAGGAATGGCGGCGAGGACATGCTTAAGAAGCGTCAGTTTCCCTCCCCTCCTGGACAACGTAATTGCTTTCACACCAGCTAGCCTTTCCTCCATTCTGAGCACTACCTTGTCCCAATCAGACCTTTTAAGCTTGCCATCCATCAGCGGTAGGCCAAGATACGAAATAGGAAGCTCCCCCAGAGGGCAACCCACCACATCCACAAGCTTGCTGGGCTCCCCCAAGTCCATACCAAAACTTACAATCACCGATTTGTGCCAGTTAATCTCAAGCCCAGATAGCTTGCCAAAGATATCGACTAGGTGTGCCGCATTTCGATTCTGCTCCTCCGAACCACCAAGAAAAAGGACCGTATCATCCGCATATTGCATCACTGGGATAGACAATGACCCCATCCTAAAACCCTCACACCACCCAGTTTCCACCGCCTGCCTGCACAAAACCGCCAGAGCGTTCGCCACAAGAACGAAAAGCATGAGGGCCAACGGACAGCCCTGACGGACCCCACGCTGCGGCTGGACGAGGCCACCCTCCGGCTTGCCGTTCACCAGGATGGAGTATGAAGATGTCGTGACACATCTCTTCATCCATTGTACCCAAGTATCAGGGAAGCCCCTTTGATGCAAAGAGATCCACAAGAAGCTCCAGTCGATGCAGTCATAAGCTTTGGCGAGATCAATCTTCCATAGCGCTGCCTTTTTCTTCGATCTCTTCCATTCGAGGCAAATTTTCAACGCTGCAACCAAACCATCTGCCATTTGCCGCCCTGGGATGAAAGCGGATTGACCCTGAAGCACCACCGAATTCATAACCAGCCTCATTCTGTTCGCAAGTACCTTCGCCACGATTAAAAAGATGGCATTGGAGATTGCTATCGGCCTAAAATCGTCCATACTGACCGGATTCTCCTTCTTCGACAAGAGGAAGATCAACGCCCTGTTAATCTTATCAAAGCCTCTGTTGTCCGTGCTGAACTCCCTGATAACATGTAAAACATCCTCTTTTAGCACATCCCAAAACTCACGGTAGAATGACACAGGAAACCCATCCAGTCCAGGAGCCCCCTCCGCACTCAGCCCCCAGACAGCTCTCCTCACTTCCTCCTCCGTGAAATCTGCCACTAGAACCTCCCTTTGTTCCTCACTCAAAACTTCCGCCCCCAAGCCCCTCCACCCCCAACCGCCCCTCTACCTCCTACGTGAGAACCTGGCAAAGTGATCCCGCAGCGCACCCCCAATCCACCCATCCCCAGACACCCTCACGCCCCCAATCTCCACCCCGTGTGGGAAGTTCCTTCTTCTGCGCCCAGAAGCCAAGGAGTAAAAGAATCTCGTGTTGGTGTCCCCCTCCTTCAGTCATTTCTGCCTGGACCGCTGCCTCCATTCCACCTCTTCCTTCCTATCCTCTAACATCAACTCCTCAAGCAACCCCAACCTCTCCACCATCTCCTCCTGTCCCAACCCCCTCTCGTCATCCAGGTGATCAAGCCTCACCACCCCCTCTTGAGCTTCTCCTCTCCTGGCCCTACGCCATCTCCTGACCTCCCTTCCGAAAGCGACCAGCGAGGACCTGAGGAGCCTTAGCTTGATCGCAAACGTAGAAACAGCAGATCCTGCCGGAGACACGCTTCGCCACTGACTAGCCACCAATTCTCTGAAGCCCTCCTTCAAGAGCCAGCTACGCTCAAAGTGAAAGCGTGATCCCTTCGTTCCTTTCCTCGTCGGACGACCAGAGGATGGGTGTGTAATCTGAATACGCCCTCGGCAACGCCCACGCCCGAGCCAAGGGAAAAGCATCCACAGCCTCAGCAGAAAGCAGGAAACGGTCCAGTCTGGACCTCGATCTGGCGTTCCTCCACGTGTAAGTGCAGCCAGCCGCGTCAAAAATGGAAAGTCCCAAGGAACGAAACACCCTTCTAAAGCCCTTTGAACCCAGGTTCCTCCCCCCCCCCTCGAGTTTGGCCTGTCATCAGGTAGTATGGTAACGTTGAGATCACTACCAAGGAGCCAAACTCCAACGGAAAAAGCCTCTCCCACTCCCTCCAGGTCAGCCGCCAAGGACCTCCCATCTGCCCTAGTTGGGCCATAAATGTTTGTAACCACCAGATTCAAACCATCCTCCTTCCTCGTCAGGGACACCGAGAGGCAAAAAGACGTCTTCGACACCCCCACCAGGTCGTATGCATCCTTCAGCCAGCCCGTGAGGGCCCCGCCCCCAGCCCCCTGAGCTTCGATTTCCGCCACCCCGAACCGATCCCCACCGCCGAGCTCCCTGCTGACCCTGCCCTCACACCCCGACATCTTAGTCTCCTGCAGCATGAAAATATCAACCCCTGCCTCCAGTAGCAAGTTCTTGATCGCCAGCCGTTTCTCGGGGCGGCCTAACCCCCGGACGTTCCAAGAAATCATCTTCATTGATGGATAACATGCACAAACCTCCTAGGGGGAATCACCCCAAGCCTTTCGGCGATGCTTCTGTCGAGCAGTCCAAATCGCTTGCGTATCAACAGGACATCCTAGGCATTTAGCTGTAACCTTCGTGGGGAAATCTGAGGGGAGGCCATGAAAGCATCCCTTCGCTTTCTTCTCTCCACCTTCCATTTCGTCTCCGCTCATATGACATCCTGAATCTGTGGGTTTCTTCCCTAAGCTCCCCCATGTCCCCCAACAGCTGCATTTCAAGCGATCTGAACGCAAGGGATGATGTTCCCCCACCCTTCAAGCCCCCAACTTCCTTCCCATTTTGAGATGACGCCATCGTCAACATCGTCGATGTAATAGCATCAACCACCGCCCCCGCCTGGTTCGTTGCCAAAGCGGGTCCCTCTTGTACCACATACCCATCCACCCCAGACACCGCGTGACCGGGCGAGCCTCACAGCGCCGCGACCTCCTCTGCCTCGCGCCTTCTGAACCTGAGCAGTGTTGTCGTAGAGTCCTCCGATACATCCCCGCCTCGCATCTCCAGATCCGGGGTCGCGCCCCCAACCAAGACAGAAGAAGGTGGATCGACCCGTCCAGCCGAGGCGTTGAAGAGCTCTACCGGATCCAAAACCGGAATCGCCGCCTTCGAATCCAAAGCCAGAATCGCCGCATTCGGATCTCTTCTCGGATCCCCCTCATTCAAAATCAAACCCACCCGCCCCATCGGACACCTAGCCGTAAGATCCGGAACTGCCAGGGACTCGAAAAGTCGGGTCTGAGCAACGTGACCCACATTGTCATCACGGACCATGGAAGGCCATGTCGCGATATATCGGTGATATATCGCCGATATATCGATATCGACATGGGACCGATATCGAAATCGATATATCCGATTTTCAGGCATTTCCTTCAGAAAGATTCTTGACATGGCGATATATCAGCGATATATTGCCGATATATCGATATCGACACGATATCGATATCGATATTTCCTTCCATGTCACGAACCAAGTTCCCGCGAGGCATCTCACCACTGCTGAGAAGAACGTGTGCCACCCTTGGGATGCGAGCTGTAGACACTATGCTGAAGGAAATCTCCTGCAGGATATGAGGTGTCGCCTCCAAAAAGCGCGCCCCCTTGAGCGCCACGTAGGGAGCCCTTTCCTCGTTCTTCTCCGGCTCCTCCCCCCCCCCCCCCCGCATCTTCACCGGCCGGCTTCCGATGACCTTCCCTTCTCCACCCCTACGACCCTCCGGCCCCGCGTGCTCTATGATGCTGATACTGATGAGGTTGACAGGAGAAGATACAGGGAGCTGGTTGGAAAGTTTCTTTATATTACCATTACGAGACCCGATATTTCGTTTGCAGTCAGTCGGGTGAGCCAATTCATGGAACAACTTTGTCAGGTTCATATGGATGCAATATAAATGATACTAAGGTATCTTAAATCATCCCCAGGTGCAGGGCTGCTATTCAAAAAGGGAAGTTATATTACTATTTTCAGCATGCGCAGATGCAGACTATGCAGGGTGCCCCAAGGACAGGAAGTCTACATCTAGATTTGCTATATTTGTTGGAGACTCACTGGTCTCATGGAAAAGTAAGAAGCAAACTATTGTTGCAAAATCTAGTGTTGAATCTGAGTATAGAGCTATGGCACTAGCATGTACAGAGATGATGTGGGTTCAAGCAGTCGTAACTGATCTACATATAGATGTACATCTTCCCATGTCACTGGAATGCGACAATCAGGTTGCTTATTTATTGCTAATAATCATGCATTCCACGAGAGGACAAAGCACATTAAGGTTGATTGCCATTATATACGTGACATGATCCAGAAGGGCTTCATTGCAACATCTCATGTCAGCTCAGGGGATCAAACGATAGACATTTTCACTAAAGCCCTACTTAGAGGGTCCTTCCAGAAGTGTTCTTCCAAGCTGATCATGATAGATATCTATGCTCCATCTTGAGGGGGAGTGTAGATATATATTTCATATTTATGTATTGTTTATATATTTTTCTGTTCTTCTGTCCACTTTATGTAATTTGCTCATGGGTATCTCCCTATATAAGAGAGCCTAGGACCCAAGGAATAAACAACTCTTTCTATTTTCCCAACAAATAGTATTTTTGTTTTCTAAATAATATTAAAAATTGGGAAGTCTTCAACTATTTTTAAGGTTTATTATGATAAAAAACTAAAACTTATAAAATAAATTTTTAAATGTTTGTATAATCCGAACTTCACTTAGGACATACTTTAAATATGTTAGAGGGAATAAAACTCATTTTTAACTCAAATTAATCACTTGGTTATATAAAAGAAATCGGTTAGAATTCTTAGTGTACTATTTCTATCTATATGCATTTGGATCTCGATTCATGGATCTCTTGATCCGAAAAATAAGAGTATCTGACCATTTTCTTTCGTAAACGCATAATATGTATATATGATATTGGTAGAATCACACTAGGGGTAACAAGTAAACAACTTTTCTCGAGTTGATATTATGATAACAAGTGGATCAATTTAAATTCTTTGATAGTTCTAATCCAATTTTCTTTTAAACAAGTACTAAATATGAGGAACTTTAGTCCAAGATTTTTAATCATATTCGAAAGCATCTAATTCCTTTACCTCAACATGTTTGTATTACATTCTTTTAAGAAAAATCAAACGTACTAGTTTTCTTATTCAAATTATTACTTTTATATAATTTTTTATTTGCCCTAAAATTAGCGTGAGGGAGATGGAGGGAGAGTGCAAGCGCTTCCTTAAAGTTGGCGTGAAGGAGATGAGGGAGAATTCAAGCATTGCGTGGAGATATGAAACCCTTGCCCGGTACCTAAGCACAACGCAGGACTACTCTGCATGTCAAAAGGATTGTGCGAGAGTGTCATTGCAGCATGAGGAGTCGTCGCTAGCGGGATTAACCGCTAGGCAACGGTGGTTGCAGGCAACGGTGGTTGCAGGCAACGATAACCATTGGGCCTGCTTCCTATGGCTAGGGTCGCATGTGACCACCTTACATGACATCAGGGATTGTGGGTTGTGATTTCAGGCTTGATGGCATACAGCGACAAGGAGAGAGGTGTGGTGGCATGCGTGAGATATCGAGAGAGAAAGAGAGGGCGGCGGGTAGGGCTCTAAGGTATTAAGAAGATACCAGAACTCTGGTCTAGGATCATTGCTCTGATACCTTGCGGAAAGAAATGAATGACTAGTTTATTCAAAAGCCATAAGGCTCCTTCATATTAGGAGAATTCTTAGAGGATAAAATACCAAAAAGAAAAATTACATAGAAAAGGAAACAACATATATAAGAAATGACAAACAATATTTCCTATGTTGAGAAATACATTTATCTCTCCCTATCTTTTATGTACTTTCTATTTTAGTTTTTATCATGTATATTCCCCCTACGATTTCTCCTCTCTATATAAGAGAGCTCAATGGCACCATTGATAATCAATTCATTATTCTCTTCCAGATGGTATCAGAGCAACAATCCTAAATCGAAACCCTATTGCCCTAATCCCTTCTCCCACCCACCGACCTCTCCTCTCGTCGTTGCCGCCCCACGAGCTCTCATGACACCTGTAACCCTCACACTTCGCCGATCACACACAAGCCCCCTCATGCCTCGTGGACCTCTGTGCGGCACCTATAGCTGTCCTAGTAGCCTTGCAAGGAGCCGATGTCCATTGTGCGGCACCTGCTGCCACCTTGGGGGCACCGTCAGTCACCACGAGCTCCACCACACGATCCTCTATGCTACCGTAACCGCTCCAATGGCTTTGCGAGGTGGTCACAACTGCTCATGGCCTTGCGTGACCCTTAACAGTCCCTGGCGGGATCGCTCTTGCTACCTAGGGCACCGCCCTTAGCCGTTGCACCTCCTAAGATCTTCCAACAACCTGATTTTGGATAGTTACCGATGAAATCAAACCTCTAGTCTCATCCACCTGCCCTAGAGCGCTCCCTCAGTTGATGAGAATGGTTGTGGCATGAGTTTGCACACACAACTGATTCCCTATATGTTCGTGTAGACACGTTCGCTTTTGTCTACATCCTTAGTTGCGTCTTGTAACGACATCATGTCAGAGAACGAGATCAATATCCCATCTGCATGTGCCCTTTCAAAGGCTTGGCGCCCATAATCAAGATGGATGGGGCCAGCTATGAGTTATGAGTCATGCAGTTCATGAGCCATATTTAGTTGCAATGTGATAACTAGGCTGCTTTTTTCATTGTCAATAAACATGCCTTCCATGAGAGGGCGAAGCACATTGAGGTAGATTGTCATTATACTCGCAACATGATTCATACAGGATTTATCTCTAGATTCTCTACTTCTCATGTTAGCTCAGGAAAACAAAGAACAGATATGTTCACTAAGGCTCTAGTCAGAGAGTCATTTCATAGATGTTTTTCAAAGCTAAGCATGACTGACATCTACGCTCCATTTTAAGGGGGAGTGTTCAAAGATATATTCATCTCTCCCTATCTTTTATTTATTTTCGGTTTCTTTTGTTTCTATTATGTAATATGCCCTCTAGGGTTTCTCCCCTCCATATAAGAGTCTTATGACCCCTATTGATAATTATTAGAAAATAGGAATGGAGTCTGAAGAAGCCTCCTCGTCGGAGAACTGGGTCTCTCCCATCTGTCTCAGAGAATGGTACTCTACGCTGGAGCCCCTATGAAACCACATAAAAACCCTAGCCCACATGGCATAGGGAATGAGATCTCTACTCTGGAGTCCCTATGGATCACATGAAAACCTTGGTCGAAACACAAAAGATGGGGACCACGACAAATGACGGCATACATGTGTTCATTTGAAAACACCGCATACATGTGCATGTCTGAAACTGAAGACTCGGAAACATCTGACGTCGAGTCTGAAGATCTGAAAGGTAGAGTCGAAAAAATCTGGTTGGTCTGGATAATCTGATATCTGAATCTGGAACAAACCTGTGACTCTACACAATACTCCCCCTTTCTCCCATACTTGTCGGAAAACAATCACATCGACAAAGTTGGGAGAAGACAAGATAATGGGGAGAACAAAAAATCAATAAGCTGATCACATTTTTTTGTTGGTTCTTCTTGCATTTTTTTCGGCTATTTCACTCATCATTTTCTTAGCCATCACCTTTTTTTCTAAATAAGTCGTTCACGCATTTTTTTATGGCTTTTCATTTTTTTTGCAATATATATATATATATTTCGTACGGATTTTTTTGTATAATCCTTTTTTAATACAATCTCTCGGCCCAAAAAGGGCCCAAATAACTCAACCAAATGGATCTGTCCTTTTTTTTACTCGGCTGGGCTCAACAAACAACAATTTTTTTTTAAATAGAGCAACCCACTTGGGCTAGGGTTCCTAACTTAGGAACCTCTCGAAGACCGCCGCCACCGGAGTTCATCTGGACTCGCGTGCGACCTTGCTAGAAAGAGGCGAAGGAGAAGGGTGTCGCCTGCCTTGATGCTCCCCACCTGGATGCGGAGGGCGCGAGGACCTGCACCTCCGCCTGGAGGTACGAAGGAAGAGGGCGGCATCGCTGGATGTCATCATGCCCGGGCTAGGGTTGCCTTCGCCGCATGGGGCCCGATGCCTCTGGAGGCTTGTGTGGGGGTCGCTGCCAACTAGAGATGATGAAGAAGGAGAGGTGGCGACGCCGCTCACGGGGAAGAAGGGTTGTTGCTAGTGGGTTCGCCATCGGTTGGAGAAGTACGGCCATCGCCGCCTGGATATTTGCTGGAGCCCGATAGAGCTTTTCTCCTAGATGCGATTGGAGGAATAAGGGCTTCACTGAGCCCCATCAAGAATCATGCGAGGGAGGATACTTGCTGCCATGCCGCGTTGGAGAAGATCGCGCACCGCATGCGCTTTTGGAGATGGTGGAGCTTGCTTAGCGGAGGCTTAGGGCTGGAGAGGCCCACTTGATGCAGCTGCGCGAGGACTAGAAGAGACTCGTTGTTGGAGGGAGAGGAGCTACTACTCCAGAGGTGCGCAAAAGAGGAGGAATTGGTGTCGTCCTGTGATGCAGCTAGAAAGAAGGATTTGCGCATGTTATCGATTTTTTTTAATTTAGGGTTTCGAAATCCTGAAGACTAATAAACCACGTGGGAAGTGGAATCGCACAGATCGGGGAGGACAGATGCGCCTCCACTCAATGTGCGGCCGACTGCTGCATCCTGGAGTGTTGCGGTACTGGGTGCCAGTGCCTGGATCTTCAACTGGAGGAGGAAGGCTCATTGCGGCACATGATGGATACAAAATAATAATCTCCAAAATAAACTTCAAAAATAACGAAGAATGGATGCCAAACCAAATCATGAATTGGGTTTTCAGTACAAAACCCCAGATCTAAATCTCGAATCTTGAACATAAATAAAGAGAAACAAAATTCTTCGAAAATCGACCCGCTCTGATGCCATGTTAGAAAATAGGAATGCGGAAGCGAAATGATAAACAGAGCATGAACTAGAAATATAAAACACGGACTCAGAGATTTTTACGTGGAACCCTACTCCCTAAGGAACGGGATTGAACCACGGGAGAACGCCTCAAAGGGTTGATAGTCTATGGCTTTTCTCACTGGATATAGGGGGTGAGGGGCTTCTTATATAGCCCTCATTAAGTCTCCAGATCTCACAACTGGTAGATGTAGGACTAAAGACTTGGATGTGGTAAATGGATTCTGGAGTAATCCACTTACCCATCTACAACTCAAGTGGCACACAACACATATATACTCTAACAATAATCAATTCATTGTTCTTTTTCCACATCCTATAACATATATATGTATACATATATCCACAAGGTTAAAAGGAATCAAAACCCATGACCAATTGACCTACATTACAAACAAAATTCAAAATCATCCATAAGTAATGGTGAAGGTTCTATCTTTGGAGGGTATCCAAAGAGGAACGTTTGTTTGCAGAGTAAAACTGTAAAAGTGATCCTTCGAGTTTTAGAATTTACGTGCTTCGTAAAAAGGCCAAGAAGAGGAGCACCCCATAACATTGATCACTCTTCCATACAAAGCATTATGTTTTCGCAGTACGATTATGGTTAATAAGCATAAGTGCACAAAGTGGACAAAACAATACTTGCCAATCCATACATCGTTTCAGAAGAAAAATCCACCTGACCTTTGCTAGTGCGTCCCTTATATCGTGTTTGGTTTACATGAGGGATCCACCTGACCTTCGCTTGCGCATCCCTTAGATCGTATTTGGTATACATGAGGGTAAACCGATCATCCAAGATGTAATCCTTGTTTGGAATTGGGTTTACCCCATCACTACCCTTACATTTTACGGTTAAAATTTATAATATGGGTCCCACATTTCATTTACTATAATATTTCTAACAACCTTTAAACCAAAAGGGTCAACATCAAAAAATATTCAAATCATAACTATAATCAATATAACATATAAACAAAAATCACATCACGTTTATCATTCCAACCCTTGTAATCATCCATGCACCTACTTTCAAAAAAGGATTGCCCATTTTACTAACCCTTTCAAAGGAGTTTACTCCAACCCAATCCTAATACCAACATAAGGAGTTACGTATCCCACCGTTTGTCTCGTAGTTTACTATTTTTGTGGTATTCATTTGTAATCATCCCCATCAAAACCCAAGTTTTTTACATATAAAAATCAGATTGGGGTTAACCACATTGACCTTAATCCCCAATTCCTCAAGGGGTACTGCTTTAGCTTATTTATTTGCATGTGTATGAGATATAGCCATTTGAACTGATCCATAACGTCTCTCCCAAAATCAATGTCTATAGCTAAGACATAATTATAGTTCGTTAATGTGTTGAAGAAATACTCACTGACAAGTATAGTTGTCCCGGAAAAGTAGGTTTTTACGGCTGAGGTTGTATTTAATTCTTCTTCTCTTCATTACTTGTAACAGGTGCGGCACCTGAAAGCATCAGAATAAATCCATGAACGGATGTTTAACTCATAGAACGGCACCTGATGCTTCCCTCCTACGACTTTATTATCATGCGGCCTAAGCAAGTAACAGAATATTTATATGGAATCGATACCCTCAACACTGCTGGAATATAGAAGGACCCTTGAGCTGAAGATACAGTCTGATCATAATACTCAAGAACATCAGCCTGGAAAAGCAAACAAAAATATAATCTATGTAAAATTAAAAAAAATGTACTAAGCCTTCTCCTACTATAAGTAGGGTCGGCTACATGAATTCTTGCTCAAATCCATGTTGAAAGATTCGACTATTTTTTACGCTGGCCGTCGACTACCTAACGCAACCCCCTGCAAGAGTGGGATTTGAACCCTGGTCTTTTGTGTGGTGGACACACTGTACTACCACTAGACTATTAAGTGGGTACTATCTATGTAAAATGAAATATTATAAAAATTGTCCAGGATAAATCCAATGATATTCACTATATTTCAGCATCAATAGTATAAATTTCAGAAACAGACAAACCAAAAGAACATTAAGACTTAACATCTTATACAATAAAAAAACCATAATCTTCTATCTTTAAAAAAATGGTTTAACCTTCTCTGTGAATTCCAGACATATTGCACGTTTCCAGCAAACGACGTTGACAGGCCTGAGAAGATGTTAACAAAGCAAAAATAATATAAGAACACAGCAAACAGATACACAGACAATAAGAGGACGTGTCCATGAAATATATATTTAAGTGATCTGCAGTGGAGAAATTTGCATCAGGATAAATTTAGGAAATGGACACCTGAAAATCTGAAGTTCATTAAAATATCACAAAATATATGGTGCTACTGGCAGAGCTAGGTGATGATAATGATGATACTTCAGTTCTTAATATGATTGTTAACTTCATATTTGCTTCCTGGTAGCATGCCAATAAAACCAAACTAGGAAGGATCCCCAAACCATTCTCTTATCACTGCATGCTAGATTTGCGATCATCCTTTTTTGGGGGGGAAGGAAATGGGGTGTATACTCGAGACGAGTTACACCCATACCATATTAAATAAAAAAGATCATACTTACAGAGACCATGCCGAAAAAAGAGTCACAGCATGATGAGTTACATTATCAATATAGTAATGCTCTTGCCCAAAATTTACATCATTCTGTGTTTGCCAAATGACCCAAGCAAGAATAACTGGCCTAAAGCAGCCTGCGGGAGAGGAGATACAAGCAGCTCGAACAGAAACCCAGTATCGCCAAAGCTCCATGGAACATGAACATTCGAATAGCAAGTGTTGCATACCCTCCCCCACCATACAACGTATTGGACAATTCATGTCGATGTTCAGCAACCATTACCTTTCTCATGAGTTTTCTTTTCTGCATCCGCCAAAGAAAAAATCTTCATACATGTTGGCAATGGGGATTTCCATACGAGCTGACAAACATTCAATGCATCTCTTCGAGCGTCCTCCAAATCCGCAGTGAACGCCATGTATGCCTTTTTTACAGTAAATCTTCCATCTGCCCATAATTGTAAACATCTTTGTAGGCACATATGTGCTAATACTTGCATCAGAAAAATCACCGACATAGTCCACTGATTCTTATATTCTCATGTGACAATCCGAGCTCAACCACGACATAAAGTTCAATACTGATGTCAAATTAAGATTAGTGTATTTACCTACATTTTGACCTTATGCACTTGTATTGGCCCCGATTTGGGGTAAAAGAAGAGGTGCCTTGAAATTCCGTATCTTATAGATGGACAAGAAAGATGTTCCAAAATCTCCATATGCCACCCAATTGAAACTGATGCCTTTTTCCTCAACAAACGGGCAAGTATACATGGAGAATCAGACCTGGGCTTAGGCCTTGTTGAAAACATTGTACTGAGTTAAATGGATCTTGGGTGTGAACTCATTTAATATGCCCCTCTGCCGCCTCTGGAATATGCAGTCCTCTCCCAATTTCGTCAATGGTGGCAACCCAGGTGGGCTTTCATTCCCTATAGTTCCTTCTTTATGTACGCCCCACGAATGAGCAAATTGATTCACCCTCTTGTATGCGGTACACTAGAATGAACAAGCCACTCTTTCAGATTGGTTCCTACGCTGCCACTTACCTTATTACTGCACTAGGCTATGGGGTGGAAGTGATCGTAGTAACTACTAGACGTTCCACGAAAGGCTCAAAGCATTGTGAACAACCAACATCTCCTTGTTGCTCATTCATAACCGGGATAGTCTGTAGATTCATTCATCTATTTCTGAGGAAAACATTCACTCTAACTACGAGATTAAAATACCTAGTCGCTTGAAGGAGGCTGCTTGGCTATCATTCCTATGGCTTTCTCATTCTTGTAAATGGGGTTTCCATTTGAATCATGTCTCGCTTGCATGCCTATTTGCTTGTTGATTTCTAAATGATATAAGTCAGTTCGTTATTGAACTTGTTATAGATGCTCACCATGTTATTCCTTTCACATTAAGGGTATCCACACATTCGATATGTGGTTGACGATTCTCGCGGAGCTCCTTGTCAGTTTATGGATTGACGGAGACACATACAATGGCATGGCTTCAAAAGAAGATGTTAGTGTCATTTTGCCAAAGCATGGAAAGGGAAATTCTAGAGAATTTAGTTGATAATTTGCTGATATCGTTAGCGATCATGGAAATGATTCTATAAATTGATTTCCAAATAGTCTTTGATCAATAAATAAGATGAAAGTATGAACTTCTTTGCTAAAAGAGATGCAATTAGGAGGTTTGACTTGTACCACGTCATATACCCTATGCTAAAATATTAAAAGAAAGGATAATGCATTACACTTATTAGGATAAAATATTCATAAAATATATATAATATTACTTAAACGATAATAAGTAGTATATAGTTTACTTACTATGCTAACCATCAAAGTTATAAAAAGCAAAAGGCAGAATGAGATGGCTTCCCCATTATTGAGGCGAGGCATAGCCTGAAGGCAGTTTAGGTAGAAGCTTCATTTTCCACCAAATATATGCAATTTAAACAGAATAATTGTATAATATTAAGTTCCATCTTCTAGTATAAAATTACTAAAATAAAAGACAAAATGATAATCACAAAATATAATATAACTTCAATGTTTTAATATAACAGTATGCATACGTGCATATAAATACATAGCAATCCATAAACCACGTTCAAGATCCACATAACAATTCAATATACATTCCACTTAACCAATCACTGAAATCAAACCTTAGATATTTGAGCATTGAACATGGATATAATTGCTAATTTGATTTTGTTGGGAAAAGAGAAAGACTTGTTTATTCCTTCCTAGGCTCTCTTATATAAGGAGAGACCTATGTGGAAATTACATAAGGTAGACAGAGAGAAAAGAAAATAGATAAAAGGATACATAAACATAAAATATATCTCTACACTCCTTCACAAGATGGAGCATAGATATCTATCATGTTCAGCTTGGATGAACCCTTTTGGAAGGACCCTCTAAGTAAGGCTTTGGTGAAAATGTCTGTCGTCTGGTCCCTGAACTGGCATGGGATGTAGAAATGAAGCCCTTCTGGATCACGTCACGTGTATAATGGCAATCAACCTCAATGTGCTTTGTCCTCTCGTGGAATGCAGGATTATTAGAGATAAATTGGCACAAGTCAATGCTCTTTCGACAGTGCGAAGCGTAGGAGACCGAGAAGGCTCTCTAAAAAGAGAGAATGTGGCTCTCTTCGGTGGATAAGAAAAGAAGCCCGCTCCTGTCAGTCGCGATATATGCGCCTAGTTTGAGCGGATTCCACATTCATTCTTCTATTGGAGACAGGTCCTATCTCACCTACCTTTCCTAGCCTGATGTCTTGGCCCCACCCCTCTTCCTCTCGCTCATGACTCCAATCTAAGCGAAGCGTGAATGAGTCCTAGGGTCGGGAGACGAAGGATCGATACCAGCGGCTAAAGATTCCGGAACGTAGTTGCTCTTTCATCTCTCGCTTCTGACTGATGATGTCCGGTTTGACAATTCCCGGGCAAATATTCGCAATAAGAAAAGGGCGCTTTTTCGGAATCTTGGGTCGGTGGGGACATGACGACCCAAGATTCCGAAAAAGCGCCCTTTTCTTATTGCGAATATTTGCCCGGGAATTGTCAAACCGGAAAAGCAGGCAGGGAAGTTGAACAGGCGGGGGCGATGGGATTCTTGTTCATCGAGCTAAGATTGACCGGAGATGATTTGACCATAAATCAAGAATGCTGAGGTAATTAATTGAGAGGATAGTTGCAGCTGGAACTGCAAAGGCTGACTTCGCGGGATATCGAGAAGTGCGACAGATTATGTGTATGGTATCACCATCCTTCCATTGAAGCAGGGTGAAGTGAGGCTTCTGGAGCTAAGGCAGCATGATTGTCGCATTTTAGCGACATAGGAAGAGGAACATCTATATGTAGATCTGTCAGGACTCAGGAATGCTCGAACCCACATTACTTCTGTACATGCTTATGCCATATCTCTATACTCCGATTCAGCACTAGATCCAGCAACAACAGTTTGCTTCTTACTTTTCCATGAGACAAGTGAATCTCCAATAAATATAGCAAATTCTGATGTGGACTCTCTGTACTTGGGGCATTTTGCATAGTCTGCGTCCGTACATGCTGAGATAGTAATAGTGCCTCCCATTTTAGATAGCAGCCCTACACCTGGAGATGATTTAAGATACCTTAGTATCATATGTATAGCATCCATATGAACCTGACGAGGTTGTTCCATGAAATGGCTCACCTAACTGACTGCAAATGAAATATCGGGTCTAGTAGTGGTAACATAAAGAAGCTTTCCCACCAGTTCCCTGTATCTTCTCCTGTCAACCTCATCAGTATCATCATCATACAGCTTCATGCTTGGATCTATGGGTGTAGTAGCGAGTCGACATCCAAGCATACCCGTGTCACTTAACAAGTCAGTCACATATTTTCTCTGAGGCATCACAAGCCCTTGTTGATTTCTGGCGAACTCCAATCCCAGAAAGTATCTAGGAGCTCCGAGATCCTTGGTGACAAATTCACGACCCGAAAATTCTTTCGCCCTCTTTATTCCCTGCATAGCATCTCATGTAATACCATAATAGCAATCATACCTCCGGAGCTTCTTTGTACGAAAAGAGAATGATCTGCATTCGATCGTATGAACCCCTGCTTCTCGAACAAATCTGAGAGCTTCTGGAACGAAGCCTCTCGGGCTCTGCTTAAGGCTGCAGATTGCCTTATGAAGTCTACACACATGTAAATATTCTCCCTCAGCAGTAAACCCCAGCGACTGCTGGATGTAGACTTCCTCCTGGAGATCAACGTAAAAAAGGTATTTTTGACATCCAGCTGAAACAAGGGCCAATCTTGAACCACAGCAACAGATAAAAGAATCAGTAAGGTAGAATGACGAGCAATTGAGAGAATGTGTCAAGATAATCTAACCCGTACGTCTGAGTAAACCCACGTGCAACCAGTCGAGCTTGTACCTATCAATGCTACCATTTTCATTTTGCTTTACTGTAAATACCTATTTGCAACTCACTATAGACTGGGACAAGGCTCCAAGTACCTCTCGACTGGAGGGCTGACATCTCTTCCTCCATGGCTAGACGCCATCTACTATCCGACAATGCCTCCTGGGACGTCCGTGGTATGTCCACGGCAGATAAAGCAACTGCAAACCTCCTGAAGTCACCTATCAGACACTCAAAAGTGACATGAGAAGCCATCGGATATGAAGCACAGAAACGCTTCTGCTTCCTAAGAGCAATAGGCAAGTCAAGTTCTGCATCATCTCTGCCACCTGCCTGATCATCCTCCTCCTGAATGCTGAGAAATACCATCAGACCCATCATTAGAACTAGTATTGTCAGAAAAAACCTGGGGCATACTGGATGATGGATCATGATCATGAGCAGAGGCAGGTCGTCCACTATAGTGAATTGGAAGAGATGGAACCAGAACAACTGGAGGAGGTAGGGCTGGTGGAGGTGGTGGTGGAGGTGGTGGTGGTGTACTCGATGATGAAGGTGGTTGGTTCATGGGTGGATGTGGTATATATAGCTAATCATCTGAATCCGAAGGAGTCAACCTGTCACATGTAGGAGAAAAGTACATGACAGACTCAAAAAATATGAAATCTGCACTAACATAATACCGCCTGCATAACGGATCATAACAATGATATCCCTTTTGAGTCATGGAATACCAGACAAAAACACATTTGACAACCCTAGGAGAGAGTTTGTCAATCCCTGGAGACAACCGATGGATGAACACAACAGACCCCAAAAACTCGAGGGGTAAGAAAGAATAACTCCAACCGCAAGATGCCTAAGGGACTGCGGGCGCGGCTGGAGAAACGAATGCGTGCTTTCTCAGGAAGGCTGCGGGTGGTGGAGAAGGTCGAGGCGAGGCTCGCGGGATGGAAGGTTGCGGTACTCTCGAAGGGGGGTCGGCTGGTGCTATTGAAGTCCGTCCTTTCCTCCATCCCTATTTTCCTTCTCTCCAACTGCAAGATGCCTAAGGGACTGCGGGCGCGGCTGGAGAAACGAATGCGTGCTTTCTTATGGGCCAACGGTGCGGCCGGAACTAGGGGGATTCATTTGGTGGGCTGGAAGGAGGTCTTGCGTCAGAAGGATGACGGGGGCTTGGGGGTGAAATCTCTTGAACAAATGAACGAGGCACTTCTTTTAAAATGGGCTAGCAGAATCTGGGGTCCGGGTAATGACCTGACTTGCACTGCGATTCGCAAAATTTACGACGTTTCCGGCGTCCCTTCACCGATGGTCCTTGGCAGCAACTCTCCCACTCCGTTTTGGCGCAGCGTGGTGAAGGCCTTTGTGAGCAACCTCGCCCTTTTTAGGCCTGTTCTCGGGCGGGGGGATTCCTTCGCTTTTTGGACTGATGATTGTCTGGGGGGTGGGGCGTTGCGCTCTCGTTTTCCCTGGTTTTTTGCGATTGCAGGTGACAAATCTTGCTCGGTTGCCTCTTGCTGGAGCGATGGCCTCTGGTGCCCCATTTTCGCAGTATCCCTTTCTGATCAGAGGTTCGACGAATTCCTGGCGTTACTGGAATCCCTACGGAAGGTGCGTCCGCCTGGTGAGGGCAGGGACCACTGGGCGTAGAAGGATGGCTCCTTCTCGGTGAGAGGGGCCTATGGTGCAATTTCTAGACCACCCCTGGCTGGCTCGAAGTTGCTTTCCAGAGATTGCTCGCCGATCTGGGGTCTGAAGCTCCCGGAGCGGATTGGATTCTTTCTGTGGCTCCTTAGGCGTAAGTGGTTGATGACGAGGGATAGATGCATGAGGCTGCTCGGGGTTATTTCTGATAGGTGCCTTCTATGTAACGCGGCGATCGAATCGATTGAGCACTTATTTTTCTCGTGCCCCGTGGTAGCTCAAGTCTGGCTGGATCTGGGACCGGCATGGTGCAGCAGCGGTGACTTCCTCTCTTTTTGGGATTCGGCCCATGCCAACCTTCATAGACCACGGAGGGAGCGGATTATCCCGATGGCCATCCTCTGGGCGGTTTGGAGGGGAAGAAACGACCTCCTTTTTTCGGGCCAACGTTTTTACAAGGAAAATGTGTGTGTGTTAGTTAATCGGCTGCTTGACGACTGGAATCTGTAATGGGTGGGGTATGGTGCTTGTTGACTCGATTGTTCCTGTTATCTTTTTCTTTCGTTTTTAATATATTTTGGGGCGGACACCACTGAGTGTTTCCCCCTACCTTTCAAACTTCAAAAAAAAAGAAAGAATAACTCCTTGTCATGGAACACAAGGGAGAAAGGAATCTTCTCCTCCAGTATCGATGAGGGCATACGGTTAATAAGATAACATGTTATGAGAAAAGCATCCCCCCAGAATGAATGTGGTACACAGCTCTGGACAAGGAGAGTACGAGTGACATCAAGAAGGTGACGGTGCTTTCTTTCTGCAACCCCGTTCTGTTGAGACAAGTGAGCGCAAGATGTTTGATGAAGAATGCCATGAGATGAAAAGAATTGAGAGAGTGCATGAGTACAAAATTCAAGAGCATTATCAATTCACACAATTTTAACAGAGGTGGAAAAAATATTCTGCACTTCTTTAATAAGATTCATAATAGCATTGCCCTATTCTAATTTATTCTTCAGCAATAAAACCCTCAATTCGCACAATTTTAACAGAGGTGGAGAAAACATAGAGCACTTCTTTAATAAGATTCATAATAGCATTGCCCGCTTCTGATTTATTCTACAGCAATAAAACCCAT
The DNA here is from genome assembly GCA_037367405.1 of Ottelia alismoides. Classification (NCBI taxonomy): domain Eukaryota; kingdom Viridiplantae; phylum Streptophyta; class Magnoliopsida; order Alismatales; family Hydrocharitaceae; genus Ottelia; species Ottelia alismoides. The sequence goes on along the minus strand of JAZKJV010005895.1, from coordinate 134,772 downwards.
GACATACAACTGAAATCATCCACAACAACTAAATAAAATCTGTCCCTGATGATCGGGAATGCGACTAGGACCCCAAATGTCTACATGGAAAAACTCAAAAGGGAGCTACTGCTCCGACTCTGACTACTAGGGAAGACAGACCGATGATGCTTCCCTAACTGACATGCCTCACAACTAAACGACGATCGGGATGAGATCTGAGGAAGGACTTGATGCAGTTTCTGAAGGAGAAGATGATCAAAGTGTAGATGTCATAGGTAAGGAGAGACATGTCCAGTAGAATGAGAGGATGCTCCAGCATATGGTGTTTGGACCACTCGATAAAGCCCCTCCTGCTCACGGCCACTGCCAATCACTCTGCTCGTAAGAATGTTCTGAAACACAAGAGATGATGGATCAAATATAGCTCGATAATGCAAATCTTTAGTAATCTGACTAATTGACAGTAAATTCATTGAGAAATTAGGGCCATGCAACACACTCTGCAATTGCATAGATGGCGTCAAGGTGATCTCCCCCTGTCCTGTGGTGGGAGAATGAGTCCCATATACTATGATCACTGTCTTTCCTGGAGAAACCTGCATGTAGGCTATGAGCTTATTCCTGTCTCCACACAAATTATGTGTTGCACCGGAATCTATAATCCATTCCAGATATCAGAACTATAGTGTTGAGGTACTAGCTCCTGTAGTAGTAGCAACATCTGAGCTGTTCTCTGAAGCAGGTAAAGGATTACTGGCTGTGGGCATGATATCTCGCAGTCGAGACACAAGCTCATCATATCGTTGATCTGATGTGGGTGGAACGCCATAGTGTTGAGCCTGCTCTACAGTCTACTACTTGTGCAGATGCTAGGCAACCGTGTTTAGAGTAGCATGTATCTTCTGTACGACCAGAACGAGGACAGTAGATACAAGGTGGTCTACGTCCACGTCCACCTCTATCACGAGGTCTCCGTCCACGGTTTGTGGCGTTGGAGCAGGAGTGGAGATATTGATCATGCTCAATCTACGAAAGGCTTCCTCCATGGGAGGAATGGTAGCATATGCAAGAATCTGAGAAGAAGTGGCCTCATACTGTGAGTCAAGAGAGGCCAAAAAGACACCAACCATCGTGGCATTCCGGTACGTATTTAGTTGCTCTGGAGTAGCTGTGAGAGGCATGAAGCTGTGAAGCTTCTCAAACATTCCCCGCAAGGCAGTGTAGTGAGCATGTACGGTTCGACCATTCTTCTTTATAGTGAAGATGTCATGTTGAAGTTGTAGTATTTTTGTCTCATTCTTGGCCTATGAGTACGTGGCTACAAGAATGTCCCGCATAGCTTTGGCTGTGGGTTGGTGCAAGACATCGTCCGCAATCTCTGGTATCAAGGTACCAGACAACCAGACCTGAGCATACGCATCCTCAGCCTCCCGTAAGGTATACGACCCCGTCTTCTCCGCCGGCTCTTCCTCGGTAAGAATATGCTTCATACCCATCAACTTCATTAGGCTCATGAACTGCATGGCCCACAATTCATAGTTCGACCCATCCATCTTCACTATCGGCGCAGGACCTCTGAAGGCGTCTGTGGTGGGGATATCTACATTGCTTTCTGACATGTCAACTAGAGAAGACTAGGGTTGTAAACAAGATAAACTTTTGTCTACACCGACATAAACGGAATTGATTGCATGTGTAGAATCAAGCAACCAATCCCATCAAAGGTGATGGGAGGAGGCGAGTCCAGCCAAGGCACGCTGTCGACGGTGTCGCTGGAGATAGGAGCTGTAAAGCATTAAACTTGGCATCTCTCAGATCCAATATCATAAGATTCGGCTCGTCAAGAGGAAACCAACGGAATTTGTTTCGTGTGAATCGGACTTCGTTTCGATTTGTTATGATTTTCAGAAGAAAGAGAAGTAACGAGGCTTAAGATGTCATTAAACCTTAATGACCGTCATTACGATGGATTAACAATGATTAAGGAAATTAATGACGGATTGAAAACCACTAATGACCATTAGCGAATACTAATCAATAGTTAACAAAAGATAAGCCTAAGCCGCGAAAGTTAAATCGTGATTAGTGAAAGTTAATCACGATTAGCGTTAATTAAGCGTCCCGTAAGGTATACAACCCCGTCTTCTCCGCCGGCTCTTCCTCGATAAGAATATGCTTCATACCCATCAACTTCATTAGGCTCATGAACTGCATGGCCCACAATTCATAGTTCGACCCATCCATCTTCACTATCGGCGCACGACCTCTGAAGGAGTCTGTGGTGGGGATATCTACATCGCTTTTCGACATGTCGACTAGAGAAGACTAGGGTTGTAAACAAGATAAACTTTTGTCTACACCGACATAAACGGAATTGATTGCATGTGTAGAATCAAGCAACCAATCCCATCAAAGGTGATGGGAGGAGGCGAGTCCAGCTAAGGCACGCTGTCGACGGTGTCGCTGGAGATAGGAGCTGTAAAGCATTAAACTTGGCATCTCTCGGATCCAATATCATAAGATTCGGCTCGTCAAGAGGAAACCAACGGAATTTGTTCCGTGTGAATCGGACTTCGTTTCGATTTGTTATGATTTTCAGAAGAAAGAGAAGTAACGAGGCTTAAGATGTCATTAAACCTTAATGACTGTCATTAAGATCGATTAACAATGATTAAGGAAATTAATGACGGATTGAAAACCACTAATGACCATTAGCGAATACTAATCAATAGTTAACAAAAGATAAGTCTAAGCCGTGAAAGTTAAATCGTGATTAGTGAAAGTTAATCACGATTAGCGTTAATTAAGCGTCCCGTAAGGTATACAACCCCGTCTTCTCCGACGGCTCTTCCTCGGTAAGAATATGCTTCATACCCATCAACTTCATTAGGCTCATGAACTGCATGGCCCACAATTCATAGTTCGACCCATCCATCTTCACTATCGGCGCAGGACCTCTGAAGGCATCTGTGGTGGGGATATCTACATCGCTTTCTGACATGTCGACTAGAGAAGACTAGGGTTGTAAACAAGATAAACTTTTGTCTACACCAACATAAACGGAATTGATTGCATGTGTAGAATCAAGCAACCAATCCCATCAAAGGTGACGGGAGGAGGCGAGACCAGCTAAGGCGCGCTGTCGACGGTGTCGCTGGAGATAGGAGCTGTAAAGCATTGAACTTGGCATCTCTCGGATCCAATATCATAAGATTCAGCTCGTCAAGAGGAAACCAACGAAATTTGTTTCGTGTGAATCGGACTTCGTTTCGATTTGTTATGATTTCGGAAGAAAGAGAATTAACGAGGCTTAAGATGTCATTAAACCTTAATGACCGTCATTAAGACTGATTAACAATGATTAAGGAAATTAATGATGGATTGAAAATCACTAATGACCATTAGCGAATACTAATCAATAGTTAACGAAAGATAATGTGACGTCCCTAGGATCCGGGTACTCGGCAAATCAATCCACACACATATATTCCACAATCGAATATTTGACACTCACAAAAGCAGGAGAAAATAGAAACATGCAAAGGAATTTTTTTTGCTTCCCATTGCATTCAACCTATTCACAAGCACATGTATTTCCATTCACCAATTCCATTACATTCTATTATCCATTTCCATGTCCACAAAAAAATACATGTAAGGATAAATATAGATGTCAATAATTATATAATAAATGTCATGTCTCTCAGAAAGAAACTACAAGTAAAGAAGACAGTAAAAACTACTACCAATTGTGCTACAAGAAGTGTAGTGAAGCTGCACTAAAAGTGATGTCTCCAAACTGCTCAATGCTAAGGACCTGCGGATCCACACGTAGGTACGTTATGAGCAAAGTTGCCCAGTACGAATTAGATAAAACTATACAACAACAAGCAAGATATAATTTAAATGTATGCAAAAGATAAAGAAACTAGGTAACCAGATCTCACAAGAATCACATTTTTATTATGGTTATTAGATATGGATATGAGTAATCAAGCTTTGTGGATAGTCTGTGGTCTTGGTCTGGTGAGACCTCACACTATGACTCTAAGGCAAAAAGAATACCTTAGGGTTGGGGTGCCTCCGTAGGCATGCGGTGGTGTACAATGCATCTAACTAAGTTCGCAACACGTCCACTTAGCTCCATTTCACAATTGATACTTCCGATTTACAATCTAGATTCCAACCCGCGAATCTTCGCGACTAGCCCAATCCTCCTTATGCACAGGAGATTCACGTCCCATCCCCAACTTCATTAGCCACATTTCCCGGAACTCCCCTCTTACCGTTCCCACTCGGAATACCGACCAATGTGGCCTACATTGGCATGCACACGAGTGTTAACTCTAAGTGACAAGCGAAACACTAACCGATCAACCATAACTACTTGGCCCGCGCTAGAGCACCGGGCTAAAGCACGCAAGTGCCGAGGCCAACACCGTCAGATCAGCACCTCGGTGTGCCAAGCAACATGTCCCCCAACCATCGCAGCTACAGTAGTAGTTGGGATCGCGATCAACTAGGCTTCTACCCGGGACCCCAAGGGTGCATGCCCAATCCCTTGAAGCACCTAGCTCCAACTACCCGATCATCATGAAAATCTAATCCACGCGACGATATTTCATGATTACTAAAGATAATGCTACTAAACTGTCAGGAGATTTGAATTACTCGTTTAAATCATATATCATCACAAGGAGACTATTCAAGTCTTGAGCATGATGTTGTACGGAAGCTGTAACACTTAGTTCATCACTTACAACTGAGATTTCCCAACAACTATCTAACAATACTTGGTTTTAGCAACCCTTTCCTTAAAAGTTGAGTAGCAAGAGGTATGTAGCTTGTCATTTTTGCAATAAATGCAATCAGCTTGCAATATCTTTCAGATAGACCTCAAACAAAAAATCTGGATGTATTGGTGCAAGTTGTTGGAATTGCTTTAATAGTAAGCCTACTTCCATGCTCAATTCCTTGCCTTCAACAAATCATTAATGGACAGTTCCTTGATATCACCAAGACGATAATTGATAGAACCACTAGTATGTGAATTTATCGAAAATATTGTAGCCATCATTAATCCATGCTGGTTTCAAAGGGGTTGTGTTAGAGAGGTGGATCATGGTTGTTTCCTTGCATCCCAGAATGAGAACTATATCCAAATAGCTTGAGTCTGAAAGGGCCAACAATTAGAGTAACACGAGCAGTCGACTAAATAAAATAGTCCCCAACTTCACTTTTCTCTTAGATGACAGTCTCAAAGGAAAGAAACGTAAAACATGCATCAATATGTTAGATTGAAAATCTGGTGATTGAAAGACTGTCCGAAGAAAAAAAAGTTCCTTCAAACACCACCATAACTCCAAACCTACGTGGATGATGAGGATACCAATTAGTAGTTAAGAAAGAAAGTAGATAAAACATATAAATAAAACAATCTTTAAAAAAAAAATAGAAAGAAAGAAACATGCAGCTCTGAACTTTTAAATTAGAGATATGCTTCATTCCTCTGTCTTACTTCTGAAGAGATCAGGGCAAGGCCGAAATTCTGGAAGTCTTTTGCTGGTGCAACCTGTAGGCATAATCGAATGGCTGTTTGTGGCTATTATTTCTTTACTTCAAGCATCACATCATTTCAATGAATGTGACAATTTTTGACATAGCAACGGATAGTGTTAAGTACAACCATCAACTTGTAATAGTTCTCTGTCTATAGATTTTCAATCAGGCCTTCTAAGAATCAGCCACAAGTAATGCAAAAACCATATATAAGATTTGCAATGAGGGTGTTGTGATGTCCTATTCAGCTCAACACCAACGAGCATACAAATCATCCAAATGTTGACATTAATTTAAGCCAAAGCAATCGCATTTCTGAATGCAAATCACCCAAAACAAATTTCGTGGTACAAGCACGTCTAAGGCTCTAATGATGATCAAATATAGGACGAAAACCATGTAGAACCCGCAGCAAGAGGGAGGGGGTCGTACCTCAAGAAAATGAGTCACCTCGGTGACTTCATCCGTGAAGAACACCGTGCTTGACGCTCCGATCGCGAGATGAAAGCGTGTACGAGGATGATCCGGACCTTCCCAACGTGATTTCGGCTTTGGATCGCCGATGAAAGTACTCCGGTGAGCTCCGGTGAGTGGAAAGGGGAGGAGGAAGAGGGCTGATCGAAGGGGAGGAGGGTTTTGGGCGTTTTGGGCGGGAGGGTGTTGGGGTTTAAGGGTAAAACCCGTATTCGGATCCGGGTTCGGATCCGAATAGGACTCTGACCCCTCCTTGCTAAAATGGTCGTAACTCGGGCTTCTGAACTCGGATTTTCGCATTCTTGGACTCGTTGAAAAGCTATCGATGAGCCCTACATAATGCACTACTCAAATAAATTTTTTTAAATACTGGAATAAAAGCAGATTTACAATTAAGCCCAGATCCAGCTGGGTTTTGCATTTTAGTCCCTGTTCGGTTTTCGGGGGTTTCACATCATAAAAATCTCAAAGGAAGTCTCGTCCCCGAGACTTAGGATGACTCTAGTCGATTTCAATGCATGAACCCCATTGTGTCCAAGTCTCACAGAGAAACGAGCCCATAAAAATCTCAAAGAGAGCAAAGCCCATAAAAATCTCAAAAGAACTCGATTACGGTTTCAGTTCCATACCTGTAAACAATTGAGGGTATTTCTCCCTCATAAAAGCCTCAGGTTCCCACGCCACCTCCTCGACGTCTTGATTCACCACAGGAGTTTGACCAAAGGGATCTCCTTCCACCTCAGCCTCTTGACCGCGTGATCCAAAATCTGCACCGACTCTTCTAGGAAGAAGAGGTTTGGCTCCATCGCCAAGTCCTTGTAGCTGATCACGTGTCGGGGATCTCGAATGTACTTTCGCAAATTCTACGCGTGAAGCACTCCATGGATTCCCTCGAGGTGTGGGGGAAGGGCCATCCTGTAGGCAACTTTCCCGATACGGGCCAAAATCGCGAATGTTCCCACAAAATGCGGTGCTAGCTTGCCTTTTGCACCGAAACGTTGTATGCACCTCATTGGAGACATGCGTAAGAACACGAAGTCCCCAACCTGCAATCATGAGAAACGCTTAGTCACACAGGATTGGTTAAAAATTGTCCATTAAGGCACGAATGCACGACAACATACCTGAAACTCGAGGACTCTGTGCCGACGGTCAACGTAACTCTTCTGACGGCTCTGCGCAGTCAACAATTTCCTCCTAGCACTTTCCACTACTCTAGAGGTCTCCTCAATAATCTGCGGGGTGAACATGGCGTTGTCACCCACCTGTTGCCAACACAGAGGTGTGGTGCACCGCCTCCCGTACAATGCATCAAACGGTGCCATGCCTATACTGGCATGGTAGCTATTATTGTATGTAAACTCAACCAATGGGAGGTGATCTTTCCAAGATCCCTTCCACTCAACTGCGCATGCTCGTAGTAGATCCTCCAAGGTCTGAATCGTCCTCTCAGACTGCCCATCTGTCCGTGGATGGTAGGCTGAACTCATATGTAGCTCTGTTCTCAAGGCTCTCATGAATTCTCCCCAGTAATGTGATGTGAAACGGGAATCTCTGTCTGACACTACTTCCTTAGGTATCCCATGCAACTGAATGATGTGCTGAACATATAGCTTGGCTAGTTGTATTGGTGTATAGGTCATGTTGACCAGGATGAAATATGCTGACTTGGTCAACCGGTCAACAATGACCCAGATTGCATCATGCCCTCCAGGGGTGCGCGGCAATGATGTGATAAAATCCATGGAGATGCTATCCCATTTCCACACCGGGATGGAAAGAGACTATAGTAAATCAGGAGGCCTCTGGTGCTCTACCTTCACCATCTGGCAAGTAAGATATCTGCTAACATGTTCGGCTACGTCCTTCTTCATGCCTTCCAACCAAAAGTGTTGGCGGAGGTCCCTGTACATCTTGATGCATCCTGAATGTATGGAAAGTCTCGAGCTATGCGCCTCATCCAGGATCTCTTTCCTCAGCTCCTTGTCATCTGGGACACACACACGGTCCCCCTTCCATATGATGGATTCACGGACTCAAAATCCATCGAATTCATCCTTCAAACATATGTGGTACATGTCTTGGATCCTCTGATCTGTCTGTTGCCCTTGGACGATCCTATCCCACAAGCTTCTATACTTGACTGACACTGTCACTACATCGGATGTGCCCTTAAATGGATGCCACTCACGAAGTGTAGTGAGCACATCCCAGTCTGCAACCCGACCGTCGAACCCTCAGTGTATGGTTGCCTACTCAAGGCGTCTGCTACCACATTCCCCTTACCAGGATGGTAGGAGATGGTATAGTAATAATCTTTTAGCAGTTCCATCCACTGCCTTTGCCTCATATTCAGTTCCTTCTTATCAAAATGTTATTTAAGGCTCTTGTGACCTGAGAAAATCTCAAATATCACCCCATACAAATAGTGACGCCAGCGTTCATGGTTCTTCAGATGTCGTGACACGTACGTTGCAACCTATCCATGCTGCATCAACACTGCACCCAAGCCCTCCTTGGAAGTATCTGTGTACACGGTGAAGTTCAAGGTACGAGAAGGAAGGTTGAGCATGGGTGTAGAAGTCAATCGCTCTTTGAGCGTTCGAAAGCTCAACTTGCATTTGTCACTGCAGACAAATGGCACATCCTTTTGCGTCAATCGGGTGAGGGTAGAGCTGACTGAGAGAACCCTCTAACAAAACTCTTATAGTACCTGGCGAGGCCAAGGAAGGTGTGAATCTTTATAACCGTCTTCGGCCTCTCCCAAGAAACCACTGCCTCTATCTTAACAGGGTCAACCGACACCCCCCCTGAAACCACATAGCCAAGAAAAGCCACCTCAGAAAGCCAAAACTCAGACTTGTTATATTTAGCATACAACTGGTGCTCTCGGAGAGTCTTTAGTACGGTATAAAGGTGAGACACATACTCGTATTAATCATGAGAGTAGACTAGAACATCATAAATGAACATGATCACAAATTTATCCAAATGGGGACGGAAGACTCGGTTCATCAAATCCGTGAATGCGACAAGCGCATTCGTGAGTCCAAACGGCATCACCAAGAATTCATAATGGCTATATCTAGTGCGGAATGCAGAATTCATAACGTCGACCTCTTTAATCCTCAATTGATGGTATCCTGATCGCCGGTCAATCTTAGAGAATATTGCTGCTCCTTGCAACTAGTCAAATAGATCATCAATCCTGGGAAGTGAGTAATGGTTCTTGACCTTCAACTGCATGTAGTCTATGTATAGTCTTAGGGATCCATCCTTCTTCTTCACGTGGAGGACTGGTGCTCCCCATGGTGATGTGCCGAGGCAGATAAATCCCTTCTCCAATAGCTCCTACAACTGTACTTTGAGCTCCTTGAGCTCAACTGGTGTCAATCTGTATGGAGGGATAGATATCAACTGAGTAGCGTGATCTCGAACTCTATCTCTCGTACTGGTGGTAATCCAGGTACAACATATCAGGAAGCTCCTGCATAACTCGAACATCCTCTATCATATGATCTTGTGCCACTGAGTCTACTACATAGGCGAGGTATCCTAACACAACCCTAACTGAGAAATCGGTGTTACCTAAAGGCGGAGATGCACTTGATCCTGCCATCAGATGTGTTGCTTCACTCAAGAGAGACATATGAACATGGATGTAAACATGTTATTCTCCTGTGGATTCATGTTGGGTCAGAAGACTTCCACATTATCCAGTATTCGAATACCAATAAGGAATGATATGCGTGAAATAGAATGGAGTACCACTGCTCTGATACCAAGCTGTGACGTCCCTAGGATCCGGGTACTCGACAAACCAATCCACACACATATATTCCACAATCGAATATTTGACACTCACAAAAGCAGGAGAAAATAGAAACATGCAAAGGAATTTTTTTTGCTTCCCATTGCATTCAACCTATTCACAAGCACATGTATTTCCATTCACCAATTCCATTACATTCTATTATCCATTTCCATGTCCACAAAAAAATACATGTAAGGATAAATATAGATGTCAATAATTATATAATAAATGTCATGTCTCTCAGAAAGAAACTACAAGTAAAGAAGACAGTAAAAACTACTACCAATTGTGCTACAAGAAGTGCAGTGAAGCTGCAGCATGGCCTCAAATTTCGCCGAAATTCGACCGAATTTCGGTCGAATTTCGGTTTCGGTGGGTCACCGAAATGTGACCGAAATGGCCTATATCGGCCGAAATTTGGGGGCCTTAGTTCAAAAAAACGACCGAAATGACCGAAATTTCGGTCGAATTTCGACCGAAATTCGGCCGAAATGTCGTTTCGGTCAGTCACCGAAACGAAACCGAAATCCGACATTTAAGGCCTTGAGCTGCACTAAAAGTGATGTCTCCAAACTGCTCACTGCTTAGGACCTGCGGATCGACACGTAGGTACGTTATGAGCAAAGTTGCCCAATACGAATTAGATAAAAAACTATACAACAACAAGCAAGATATAATTTAAATGTATGCAAAAGAGAAAGAAACTAGGTAACCAGATCTCACAAGAATCACATTTTTATTATGGTTATTAGATATGGATATGAGTAATCAAGCTTTGTGGATAGTCTGTGGTCTTGGTCTGGTGAGACCTCACACTATGACTCTAAGGCAAAAAGAATACCTTAGGGTTGGGGTGCCTCCGTAGGCATGCGGTGGTGTACAATGCATCCTAACTAAGTTCGCAACACGTCCACTTAGCTCCATTTCACAATTGATACTTCCGATTTACAATCTAGATTCCAACCCGCGAATCTTCGCGACTAGCCCAATCCTCCTTATGCACAGGAGATTCACGTCCCATCCCCAACTTCATTAACCACATTTCCCGGAACTCCCCTCTTAGCGTTCCCACTCGGAATACCGACCAATGTGGCCTACATTGGCATGCACACGAGTGTTAACTCTAAGTGACAAGCGGAGCACTAGCCGATCAACCATAACTACTTGGCCCGCGCTCGAGCACCGGGCTAAAGCACGCAAGTGCCGAGGCCAACACCGTTAGATCAGCACCTCGGTGTGCCAAGCAACATGTCCCCCAACCATCGCAGCTACAGTAGCAGTTGGGATCGCGATCAACTAGGCTTCTACCCGGGGCCCCAAGGGTGCATGCCCAATCCCTTGAAGCACCTAGCTCCAACTACCCGATCATCATGAAAATCTAATCCACGCGACGATATTTCATGATTACTAAAGATAATGCTACTAAACTGTCAGGAGATTTGAATTACTCGTTTAAATCATATATCATCACAAGGAGACTATTCAAGTCTTGAGCATGATGTTGTACGAAAGCTGTAACACTTAGTTCATCACTTACAACTGAGATTTCCCAACTATCTAACAATACTTGATTTTAGCAACCCTTTCCTTAAAAGTTGAGTAGCAAGAGGTATGTAGCTTGTCATTTTTGCAATAAATGCAATCAGCTTGCAATATCTTTCAAATAGACCTCAAACAAAAAATCTGGATGTACTGGTGCAAGTTGATGGAATTGCTTTAATAGTAAGCCTACTTCCATGCTCAATTCCTTGCCTTCAACAAATCATTAATGGGCAGTTCCTTGATATCACCAAGACGATAATTGATAGAACCACTAGTATGTGAATTTATCGAAATCAAGAAATATTGTAGCCATCATTAATCCATGCCAGTTTCCAAGGGGTTGTGTTAGAGAGGTGGATCATGGTTGTTTCCTTGCATCCCAAAATGAGAACTATATCCAAATAGCTTGAGTCTGAAAGGGCCAACAATTAGAGTAACACGAGGAGTCGACTAAATAAAATAGTCCCCAACTTCACTTTTCTCTTAGATGAAACTTATAAGCCTTTGAAATTAGTCTCAAAGGAAAGAAACGTAAAACATGCATCAATATGTTAGATTGAAAATCTGGTGATTGAAAGACTGTCCGAGGAAAAAAAAAGATCCTTCAAACACCATCATAACTCCAAACCTACGTGGATGATGAGGATACCAATTAGTAGTTAAGAAAAAAAGTAGATAAAACATATAAATAAAACAATCTTTAAAAAAAATAGAAAGAAAGAAACATGCAGCTCTGAACTTTTAAATTAGAGATATGCTTCATTCCTCTGTCTTACTTCTGAAGAGATCAGGGCAAGGCCGAAATTCTGGAAGTCTTTTGCTGGTGCAACCTGTAGGCATAATCGAATGGTTGTTTGTGGCTATTATTTCTTTACTTCAAGCATCACATCATTTCAATGAATGTGACAATTTTTGACAGAGCAATGGATAGTGTTAAGTACAACCATCAACTTGTAATAGTTCTCTGTCTATAGATTTTCAATCAGGCCTTCTAAGAATCAGCCACAAGTAATGCAAAAACCATATATAAGATTTGCAATGAGGGTGTTGTGATGTCCTATTCAGCTCAACACCAACGAGCATACAAATCATCCAAATGTTGACATTAATTTAAGCCAAAGCAATCGCATTTCTGAATGCAAATCACCTAAAACAAATTTCGTGGTACAAGCACATCTAAGGCTCTAATGATGATCAAATATAGGACGAAAACCATGTAGAACCCGCAGCAAGAGGGAGGGGGTCGTACCTCAAGAAAATGAGTCACCTCGGTGACTTCACCCGTGAAGAACACCGTGCTTGGCGCTCCGATCACGAGATGAAAGCGTGCACGAGGATGATCCGGACCTTCCCAACGTGATTTCGGCTTTGGATCGCCGATGAAAGTACTCCGGTGAGCTCCGGTGAGGGGAAAGGGGAGGAGGAAGAGGGCTGATCGAAGGGGAGGAGGGTTTTGGGCGTTTTGGGCGGGAGGGTGTTGGGGATTAAGGGTAAAACCCGTATTCGGATCCGGGTTCAGATCCGAATAGGACTCTGACCCCTCCTCGCTAAAATGGTCGTAACTCGGGCTTCTGAACTCGGATTTTCGCATTCTTGGACTCGTTGAAAAGCTATCGACGAGCCCTACATAATGCACTACTCAAATAAATTTTTTTAAATACTGGAATAAAAGCAGATTTACAATTAAGCCCAGATCCAGCTGGGTTTTGCATTTTAGTCCCTGTTCGGTTTCGGGAGTTTCACAGATAAGCCTAAGCCGCGAAAGTTAAATCGTGATTAGTGAAAGTTAATCACGATTAGCGTTAATTAAGCATCCCGTAAGGTATACAACCCCGTCTTCTCCGTCGGCTCTTCCTCGGTAAGAATATGCTTCTTACCCACCAACTTCATTAGGCTCATGAACTGTATGGCCCACAATTCATAGTTCGACCCATCCATCTTCACTATCGGCGCAGGACCTCTGAAGGCGTCTGTGGTGGGGATATCTACATCGCTTTCTGACATGTCGACTAGAGAAGACTAGGGTTGTAAACAAGATAAACTTTTATCTACACCGACATAAACGGAATTGATTGCATGTGTAGAATCAAGCAACCAATCCCATCAAAGGTGATGGGACGAGGCGAGTCCAGCCAAGGCACGCTGTCGACGGTGTCGCTGGAGATAGGAGCTGTAAAGCATTAAACTTGGCATCTCTCGGATCCAATATCATAAGATTCGGCTCGTCAAGAGGAAACCAACGGAATTTGTTTCGTGTGAATCGGACTTCGTTTCGATTTGTTATGATTTTCAGAAGAAAGAGAAGTAACGAGGCTTAAGATGTCATTAAACCTTAATGGCCGTCATTAAGATCGATTAACAATGATTAAGGAAATTAATGACGGATTGAAAACCACTAATGACCATTAGCGAATACTAATCAATAGTTAACAAAAGATAAGCCTAAGACGCGAAAGTTAAATCGTGATTAGTGAAAGTTAATCACGATTAGCGTTAATTAAGCGTCCCGTAAGGTATACAACCTCGTCTTCTCCGTCGGCTCTTCCTCGGTAAGAATATGCTTCATACCCATCAACTTCATTAGGCTCATGAACTGCATGGCCCACAATTCATAGTTCAACCCATCCATCTTCACTATCGGCGCAGGACCTCTGAAGGCGTCTGTGGTGGGGATATCTACATCGCTTTCTGACATGTCGACTAGAGAAGACTAGGGTTGTAAACAAGATAAACTTTTGTCTACACCGACATAAACGGAATTGATTGCATGTGTAGAATCAAGCAACCAATCCCATCAAAGGTGACGGGAGGAGGCGAGACCAGCTAAGGCACGCTGTCGACGGTGTCGCTGGAGATAGGAGCTGTAAAGCATTGAACTTGGCATCTCTCGGATCCAATATCATAAGATTCGGCTCGTCAAGAGGAAACCAACAGAATTTGTTTCGTGTGAATCGGACTTCGTTTCAATTTGTTATGATTTCGGAAGAAAGAGAATTAACAAGGCTTAAGATGTCATTAAACCTTAATGACCGTCATTAAGACCGATTAACAATGATTAAGGAAATTAATGACGGATTGAAAATCACTAATGACCATTAGCGAATACTAATCAATAGCTAACAAAAGATAAGCCTAAGCCGCGAAAGTTAAATCGTGATTAGTGAAAGTTAATCACGATTAGCGTTAATTAAGCGTCCCGTAAGGTATACAACCCCGTTTCTCCGTCGGCTCTTCCTCGGTAAGAATATGCTTCTTACCCACCAACTTCATTAGGCTCATGAACTGCATGGCCCACAATTCATAGTTCGACCCATCCATCTTCACTATCGATGCAGGACCTCTGAAAGCACCTGTGGTGGGGATATCTACATTGCTTTCTGACATGTCGACTAGAGAAGACTAGGGTTGTAAACAAGATAAACTTTTGTCTACACCGACATAAATGGAATTGGTTGCATGTGTAGAATCAAGCAACCAATCCCATCAAAGGTGACAGGAGGAGGCGAGACCAGCTAGGGCACGTTGTCGACGGTGTCGCTGGAGATAGGAGCTGTAAAGCCTTGAACTTGGCATCTCTTGGATTCAATATCATAAGATTCGGCTCGTCAAGAGTAAACCAACGTAATTTGTTTCGTGTGAATCGGACTTCATTTCGATTAGGTATGATTTTCGGAAGAAAGAGAAGTAAGGAGGCTTAAGATGTCATTAAACCTTAATGACCATCATTAAGATCGATTAACAATGATTAAGTAAACTAATGATGGATTGAAAACCACTAATGACCATTGGCGAATACTAATCAATAGTTAGCAAAAGATAAGCCTAAGCCGTGAAAGTTAAATCATGATTAGTGAAAGTTAATCACGATTAGCGTTAATTAAGCGCCATTAGCAAATCTAAAATCCTCTGGAATGTTCTAACTTAACCCCTAAGTTTCAGATAAGTTTTGGCCAAAATCATGGGCCAAAACCATGGGCCGCTAACCGCGGTTAAGGTCTAAACCATGTTTTTCTAACCATTGTCAGCGGTTTTCTGTAACCTATAAATACCCTCCTACCCATTCATTCTCTACGATTTCCACTACCACCATCACCCCAAGGTCTAAGGTCGAGAGGTCGGGAGGAGAAGTAGGAGGCGAGGAAGGAGCGCTAGCGAAGCGCTGCTAGGAGAACGAGAAGGAGGAAGTTACGATCCTCTCTTACTTAGTTTGCTTCGTGAACTAGGTTTTCGATTCATGTTCAGTTTCCCTGTTGTTTTCCTTTCGATGATTTTATAAGGGGAAACTCAGCCGAAATTTTCTTAGAAATATTTCCCGATATAAGGGGAAACTCTGCCGAAATTTTCTTAGAAATATATCCCGATATAAGGGGAAACTCTGCCGAAATTTTCTTAGAAATATCACCCCGTATAAGGGGAAGCTCTTCCGAAATTTCAAGAGAAAATATGTTCTTCACGTTCTTCATGTTCTCCGTGTGTTCTTCGCGTTCTTCGTTCGTTCTTTGCGTTCTTGGCACGTTCTTAGCATTTTTGATATGAAAATGAAATTCGATCGTTTCAGGAGCCATAAATCATCCTTTTGAAAGAGAATCACGATAAAGAACTGTATACAAGAAGAGAGCTCGATTAGGTAACGAAATCCTTCCGTTTGTTGTTGGGTTTTCATATGAGATCGTTGAAATTTTTGATTTTATGTTTTTTGCTACGAAGAACCCTAATTTGGCTATTTTTGAGAAAATATGAAAAGTTACTTTATGATTTGAACTAAAATAACGTCTAAGCATCGAATTGATGCAGTGGCTTGGAAAGTTAGGGTTTAGAAGTTAAAATGAGCATAAATATGAGTATATAGATATGAATTAATATATATATATATATATATGTAAGTCTATACTCAGTATTTATGGTTATGCTAATCTAAGGCTTAACGGAAGAATTACATTATGGGAATTGATGTGTTTTGAGTTGGATCCTAAAAAGGATTGTGTGTTACGTTAAGAAATGACTGGAAGTAGAATTACAGGTCGGACATGCAACTTCTGGTTTGTCGGAAGGAACACGTATTGGTGTGACCCACCTAAGTGGTACACGGTTGCCTTCTTTTGATAAGTGCGCATGAAATGAATGATTTGCAACGCATGGTACCGGGTGCCAATATATTCGGGTTGAACGACATAAGATGTGGTCGTGCCATGTGGAGGCACTGGTGGTTCAATAGTGGCTGGGTCACGATAGCATGTATTTAAAGTTGCTAGGTTATGTGATTAAAGGTTAGCCTGAGCTTTTAACTTTTAAGCAACCGGGTACTCGAGGACGGTGTATTCCTTTGTGTTACAGGCTGAGGGTTTGAAACCCCGATTAATAAAAGAAAAAGAAAATTGTCAGGGTAGTATTGGAGGATTGATTGAGGCGACGTGCGGTAGCATAAGCTCGCCAGATCAACGTAATCTCCAATCCTGAAGTATCCACAGCTTCGGAGTCCAAAAATGTTGGAGTTCTCCCAGCCTAATCCCTGATGTGTAATAGAAAGGAATAGGACTTAAATTAATAAAAGGATTGTAACTTTTAACGACAACAAATTTTGCAAAATTACACAATTTATTTACTTTTCTCTTCTTCGTTACTTAGCACTCGCTTATTGTTATCCTATGATTTATTGGAAAACCCAACAGGTGTCGGTGAGCCATCGCAAGGACTTTAGTCATCCAGTCATGCACAGTAGCTTTACTCTCTAAGGTGTTTAGTAATATTTCTGTGTATTTCCTTCCAGTTGATGTACATGTAAAGGGTTGTAGTTAGACAATGGATCATGTAAACTTTATTTTGTGAATGGAAAAGTATTAAATACTTCTTTTTGAGTATTTTTATTTGCAGTTTGTTTCTGAATGTTAGTTGTGATTGCTGGATAAATTATTGTTGAGTAACCAGATCCGGATATGGGAGGATCTGACGGCCCAGAATTGGGGTCGTCACAGATTGGTATCAGAACCCGGTTACTCTAGTAATTTACTCAGTAATTGATAACTATAAGCGGCATTCAGAAACTAATGTGGTCTTAAGATCCTTTGATCTTAATAAGTCACTTCAGTACCATTTACAAGTCATTGTCCCTTATGTACATCATGTTAAAACATATAGGATCTGACCTTTGGCCTTAACTCATCCCAGGATCATGGCAGACCAAGATGTGTCTAGGAAATTAGCGGCTATGATGACAATGCTGCAAGAAATGAGACAAAAGCAGCAAGCGCTAGAGGAGAGGCTCAATGCACAAGCTGAGAGACCTGAGGCATCCAAACCTGTGGACGTTAGGATTAAAGGTTCTGTCCATCTTTCTGAGGAAGAATCTAGTTACCATCCTTCAACTGAGTCTGCTCCTACCCCAGTTGAAGGAGCAATGGAGAAAGCACTTCTTAGACACCAAACATTACTAAACAATTACCGAAAGGGAAAGATTGCTCGATTTAAAGGTATAGAGACAACTGCTGAGGCAGAACTATAGCTTGATGACGTCAGCAGGATGTTGAGAATAATACACGCACCAACAGACACTTGGATGCACTTCGTTGATTACTCTCTAGCAGACTATGCAAGACGATGGTGGAGAGCCATTTCCAAGAAATTAGTAGATCATGTTCCATGGGATGTTTTTTAAGAGAGGTTCCGAGCTCACTTCTGTCCCTCCCATTGGGAATAATTGAAGAGAAGAGAGTTGACTTTTTTGACTCAAGGATCCAAGAATGTACGAGATTATCATATTCACTTTTACGGAGCTGCTACGTTACTCCCCAGCTCTAGAAGTTTCACCACAAGAGTGTTCTACCAAATTTGTTAGGGGTCTTCAGGGAGATTTGAAAGAGAAGCTTGCAGATTTTAGAGCCACCACTGTAGATGAAGCCATGGACATTGCATCTCTTATTGAGATGGAGAGGGATGAAAACCGCCAAAGTAGAAGCTTCCACTTTACTGGCGGATCATCCAAACGTAAGGCAAATTATAACCGAAGAAACAGTCGTTATCATCCAGTTGGGTCTAATATAAGCTCGTCAAAGACTTTGGGCCAAGAATTATCCAAAAAAAGGGATTTCTCTATACCTCCACTATATCCTCGCGACTCAGCAGCAGAAGCTAGTACCTTTGTGGCTGGGTTTTCAGCTCAAACAAGAGCACGTGCGTGTTTTTACTGTCATCAGGAAGGCCACATCAAGAAAGACTGTCCGAAGTTGAGAGGTTCGGGGTTTAAACCAACCCCAATTAACAGTATAACATCCACCTCGAGCAATGGAGCAACGCGCGGAGAAAAACAGGGTACAGGTCGTGGCTCACAAGGAGCATCTCCTACACAGCAACCACCACAAAGTGTTGCGGGTTCTAACTTGCCTATTCCTAATGGTCAGCTCAATGCAATTACTGAAAAACAAGCCTACAATTCAGGCACAGTCGTACGAGGTACTGTTACTATTCATGGCTTTTCAGTACATGCGTTATTTGATTCTGGTGCTTCACATTCATTTATTGCTCGACGGTTAGTACCTACTTTGGGTAAGATACCAGTAAAAGTATAACAGTCCTATCTGATCAAGGGACTAGAAGGACAAGTATTTATAATCCGAGAAATCCTACATAATTGTATAATACTGATAGCGGGACATCAGTTACATGTTTCACTAATATTAATCGAAATGGAGGACTTTGATCTTATCCTAGGGTTGGATTGGCTAGAAAGGCATCATGCATGTCTTGACTGTTTTCAGAAGACAGTAACGTTTCACCTTCCTAACTCGATAGAGTTCTAGTTCATAGGAAAGACATCCAATGATAATATCGAATATATCTCTATTTTGAAGGCACAACAGTTGTTAGAGTAAGGGTGCTAAGGTTATTTAACCTATGTAACCACTACATCAGGGTCAGACAAAATGATGGAAGATATACCTATAGTATGTGAATTTCCCGATGTATTTCTAGAGGAACTACCTAGATTACCATCTGAGCGAGAGATTGAATTTGAAATCTCTCTCATACCTGATACTCAGCCTATCTCTATCCCTCCGCATAGGATGGCACCAGCTGAGTTACGAGAGTAAAAGGTACAGTTGCAATAAGTTTTTGATAAAGGATTCATTCGTCCTAGTACTTCACCATGGGGTGCACCTGTCTTATTTGTCAGGAAAAAGGATGGGTAATGCGGTTGTGCATTGACTATAGACAACTAAACAAGAAGACCATAAAGAACAAGTATCCTCTACCAATAATAGAAGATCTCTTTGATCAGTTAATGGTTCAACTGTGTATTCCAAGATTGATTTAAGATATGGATACCATCAGTTGAAAATTAATATACAAATATTCTCAAGACAACTTTTCGAACTAAATTCTTAGTAATGCCTTTTGGACTGACAAATGCCCCAGCAGCCTTCATGGATCTCATGAATAGAGTATTCAAAGAGTTCTTAGATCACTTTGTAGTAGTCTTTATTGATGATGTGCTTATTTACTCCACAGATAAGTATCTGCATAAACACCATCTCAGGCAGGCACTCGAAACTCTAAGGAAGAACAAACTGTATGCTAAATATAGCAAATGTGACTTCTGGTTATCTGAAGTATCTTTCTTAGGCCATGTTATTTCTGAGGAAGGTATATCAATTGATCCTACAAAGGTTAGTGCGGTAATGAGTTGGGAACGCCCGAAGACTATCACGAAAATTTGATCTTTTCTGGATTAGCTGGATATTATAGAAGTTTTTTGAAGGAATTTTTACGAATAGCATTGCCAATCACTAGGTTGACCCATAAGGGAGTTCCATTCATATGGTCCGATGCATGCGAAACAAGCTTCTAAACACTAAAAGAATGCCTGACATCTGCACCTATCCTTACTCTACCCTCTGAAACTGAAAGATTTACAGTGTACACTTATGTATCTAAAGAACTTGGAGTAGTTCTTATGCAACATGATAAGGTAGTTGCTTATGCATCACGACAGCTCAGAATACATGAGAAGAACTACCCAACACATGACCTTGAATTAGTTGCCGTAGTTTTCGCTTTAAAGATATGGAGACACTACCTGTATGGTATTATTTTTGAAATCTTCACCGGTCATAAAAGGTTGAAATATCTGTTTGATCCAAAGGAGCTCAATATGAGACAGAGACGGTAGCTAGAGTTCTCAATATGAGCTCAATATGAAAGATTATGATTGCACTATCTCCTACCACCCTGGTAAGGGGAACTATTGGACATACGAGCCCACGGCGAGCCATTATGCAATAAATGTTATTGCAAAAATCATTCCCTGATCTAAAATGAAGAATAAATAATTTGCATAATATGTCCCTCTGTACAATTAGGGTTATGTACCATGGTCATCTTAATAATCATACAGATGTTGATTCAATAATTGAATCATAGAGACTGGTGTTTGGATGAATATCTAAGGAGTTAGATTGAGGACTCATCAAACGCTGTCAAATGATTGTTAAGAAATGATCTCCATCCTGAGTAGGAGATGGCAATCCTTTCTCATATAGGTTGATATCTGACCGACCTCTTAATGCAGGTGCTCTGCATAGGAATAGAGATTCGGAGGTGTTAGATTAGTTAGGTCAAAGGGTTGACTTAACAAGATCGAGATAACCAAAGTCCTATGTTAAATGCTGTCACGATATAGGCACGCATCCTCTGACCGGAGACAGATGTATTGTTATATGTCTGAGTATGTACATTTGGCAGACCAATAGGTTAATGACCTACCCAAGGTCTATACATCGGCGAGCTGGTGTGCATATAAGGGCATATGAGTAATACGATCTCTTGAAGGGATCATACAGGTTCACTTCTGAACCGGAAGACATGAGCTTTCTCATGAGGTATTGAGATCGATAAATTCCATGCATGGTCGTCTCGCTTATGAAGCTTGACATAATTTAGAGGTATAATATACGTTTTTGGAAAGCATATGATCGATATCAAATCCCAATGATCAAATGAGAATCTTAATGATAGAACCATGAAGGTGACAGTCTAAAAGAGATCTTTAACTTCGGGTTTATTAGAAGGTCTTCCAGTATGCAGGATGTACAGGTATTGGGAATACCTGAGGGTGATGTGACCATAAACGATTGTATAACCATGACGCTTCTATTCCGAGGGAGTGATGAAACAGGTCTGGATTTTAGTGACTCCTCTCAGTAGAGAAGTAACTTGACTTAGTCCAAGTGTTGAACATTGATCTGAATGAGATTCAGATATAATGAGAAGATTAAATTTACGGACTTGATTTAATCAAGCATCTATGGGAGGTCCGTAAGATCTGGATTTGAGATATGATCTCAATGTCCAAGTCACTATACGTGGAACAATACAATCGCACTGTCCTTATCTCCAAGTATCTGCGGAGAAAGCACACTATTCTTGAAGGAGTTCAAGAATAATTCCTTTGATGATATGTATCCAAGCAACATGATATTGATGATTAAATGAGATTTAATTACAAAAAATGATATGAATGAGATTCATATTATGAGAATGATTGTCCAAGATAATTAAATGAGATCTAATTATCAAGGAAATGCAGAATATGGATAGTATTATCCATGCTATCCATAATATCAATGTATATTATAAATATGATTTATAATATATTGGAGAGAGCACATTTGTAAACAATATTTACTAGTTGATTATTAATGTGAATTGGATTCACATTAAGCGATTAATTGGAAAAATAATTTACATTTTTATTTGGGTTGTGAATGTGATTCACATTTTTTCAATGGCATGATTGAAATATTCGCTAATTAATTTGGAATTAATTTAGTGAATATATTTGCAATAAATGTTGTTGCAAAAAATTAAGAGATAATGAGATAACATAAAGGAGATAAAAATCACCAAATAAAAAAGGTGATGTCACCCTTGAATTGTTCAAGGGTGATGCCTCCCTTTTTTAAGAGGTGATTATTATCCTCTTTATTATCTTTTGTTGATTAATTTTATTGAGTTAAATTATGTTGATGATAATGCAATATATATTTAATTTAATATAAATTAATAGTTGTTGTTTTATTAAACAACAATGATCATGACCATTGATTGAAAACACAAATCATCCTAACCGTTGATTTTGTGTGTCCATTGATTGTGATCCGTGGACTCCCAAACCACTATATAAGAAGGGGCAACCCTAGCATTTGAGGACATGCATGAAGTGCTCTCTCTCCTTCTCTCATTCTCACGCCCCATCTCTCTCTCTCTCTAAGAGTGCACGTCCACTCTGAGTTCTTGAGAGAACTACAGTCGTCGCTACGCTGTCGCGCTGTCGGATCTCCGTCTTCCTTGGTGCTTCCCGCACAAGTTGAAGACGTCGGATTTCGTTGGACAAAATCAGGAGATTCAAGGCTTGGATCTTCAACTTGGATTGCGGGAAGCACGTGTCTCATCATCGCACCCGCAAGAGCCATCTTCGTGGATCGGACTTGAGTCAGGAGGATCTCTTGCTTTAGAGATCAAGTGATCGCAACTAAGCTTCAAAAGGTATTTCTAATCTTTGTGGTTAGATGAAACGATCCAAGAAATGATCTTTGATCATGTGGTTTCATCTTATGATTTAAAATTTTAAAATTCCGTTGCACCGAGCAACTAGTATGACTAGTCGCTCTTGATTGTATATGATACGATCATCACGCTTCTGTGATGCGCTTGAGAATCCTCTCGTATCCTTCAAGTAGTATCAGATCCAGGTTTACGGAGGTCTTGGATATGATCCATGAACCTACGAAAATTTGGGCTCATTTGGGTTCGTGAAGATTTTAGCATTTCAATTTTCGCAGCCCTGTCTTGTGATAATTTTTCGACACTGTTTAAAATGTTCAAACATGAATTTATCACTTAGATAATGTTCCCCATTAAATAAGGAAAATGTGAAATTTGAGTTTGCGTAATTTGCATTCCGTTTGCTCAAGATATGATCGTTTTATTGATCATATGTCCACTATTTCGGGGATAGCGATTAGAGACGTAATTAAGAAGTTAATTACGGTTTTAAAATGCCTGGATATGTGTGTTTATCACATGGTTTCTGTTTTAAATCAAGTTATCAATCTCTAGAAATTGATTTTGCTTAATTTGGATTTAAAATGAATGAGATATGCTAATTTTAGTTAGTGAGGGTTATTGCTGGAAATTGCATGTTTATCTAGAAACCTCGTGATTGTCATTTAAGAAATTTGTGAAATTAATAGTTAATTTCTTGGAATAATTGTGGATAATATTTGGAAAATATTAGAATAATAATTATTCCCTTAAATGACATTGCATCAACCAATGTATGATTAGATTAGATCTAGATCACCAATTGGTTACTTAATACATTTTCATCAAACTTGTTGCTTAATTAGATTTTTGGAATTTGTCTAGCAAATTTCTTTATAATCAAAATGGTTTTGATTATTACTACATGGTATAATTTCGGTTGAAAAACTGATGATCATCCCAAGTACAAAGTGATTGACTCGGCATTGTTTTTCTCGAGGCGGATATGGTGTCTAGTCAGGGAGCGTTGGGTAGCAGGTTGAACTGTGTGTGGTCTGTCCCACTCCCGCCGGTACTGGCCATGACAGCGGGTAGGGAACGAATGATGCTTAAGAGATCATGATGTATTTTCTAATTATTAAAATTCGAATAATACGTACTTTGAGATAATACCAGTAATTCAAGTAACAATCAAGTTTGATGATTGAATTGGAATGATAACTGATTTAATATGATTAAATTAATTATATCCAATTAAAACGCTCTATTATGAATAGAGTTGTTATTTCCCTTGGAAGAATTAATTATAATGAATATGATTCATAATGATTAATTAGAATTTGAATATGAGGTGGAGCATCACATAAGTGACATCCATGGTCTCCCGTCAAGGCGAAGGGTTCCGTCGCCAGATATTGTATGTAGGAGACACCTGTCCGAAGTGACAGCTCATGCATACAATCTATTTGGATCGGGCTCTTCGCTTCTCGAAATAGTAAGGACATATACATAGTGACCCCAATATTGGATCCTCATATTATTGGGGAGATATTGGATTGCGCATAGCGAGTTGTATTTCTGTTGACGGTTGGTTCAATTAATGACGGGTCAACATCACCTTAGGAGTGGTGGGCCCGGGTGTTAAAGATCGAATTGAGAGATACAAGTTGGACTTGCAAGGCGGAATGTGTTCCCGCTTCTTTTTATCCGAGTTACATGTTCTCATATTATTGGGATGTGACAAAGATAAGAAAGGAGATCCCAGATCTTGCTTGAGATATAAAGGTAAGTATATCTCTTACATTGAAAGTGATTAAGGGAATGAACTTTCAGTGTTGACAAGGCAAGACAACTTTGATATAAAAATTCCTAAATCAAAGTAAAACGTGTATATATATTTATATATATTTATGCAAATTTCTTATTTCAGAAAAACCCTCATTAAACCCACTCAGTACTATACTCAAATAACCAGTAAAATAGTAATCATATAAAAACAACATGCTACTTTTGCTAAGGGAGAACCAGAAATTATTAGGAATGTCCTCCGAAATTGTTTGGTTAAGATAGGAGAAAATTATATTGAAGTAGACCTGATTCCTATGGAGATAAGGGAATTTGATGCTATCATAGGAATGGATTGCTTAAGTACATATCATGCTCTTCTAGAATGTCATAAGAAGTATGTTACTTTTAGAAAACCAGGTGATGTCAAATTCACATTCTATGGAGAAAGAAGGATATATCCTACCCATGTCATCTCCTATCTCTTAGCCTAGAAGTTGTTAAGGAAGGGATATTCCTCTTATGTTGCTTATGTGTTTAATATTATGGCAGAAGAAATCAGTTTAGAAAATATTTCTGTGGTGTAGGAGTTTCCAGAAGTGTTTCCAAATGAACTGCCAGGAGCTCCTCCTGATAGGGAAATTGAATTCACTATTGACCTAATTCCGGATACCAATCCAATTGCCTTAGCTCCTTACAGAATGGCCCCAGCTGAACTTAAAGAACTCAAAACCCAATTGCAAGAGTTGACAGATAAGGGATTTATACAATCCAGTATGTCTCCTTGGATTGCTCCTGTTCTATTTGTCAAGAAGAAAGATGGTTCCATGAGACTTTGTATAGATTACAGGAGACTAAACAGAGTGACTGTCCGTAATAACTATCCTCTGCCCAGAATAGATGACTTATTTGACCAATTGCAAGGGGCCTCTGTATTTTCTAAGATTGATTTGAGATCTGGCTATCATCAGTTAAAGATTACAGGAGAAGATGTCCCTAAAACTGCATTCCGAACCCGATATGGGCATTATGAATTCTTGGTGATGCCTTTCGGCTTAACAAATGCCCCTGCTGCTTTTATGGATTTGATGAATCAGGTATTTCGCCCTTTCCTAGATAAATTTGTGATTGTGTTTATTGATGATATTCTATTATATTCTAAAACAGAAAAAGAACATAGAGAACACTTGAGAATTGTGTCCTTGCTAGTTCAGATGGAAGTTGAAGACGATAGGCCACACTTCCAATTCTCTCTGTGATCTCGCAAGGGCCAATGTATCTTGGGCTTAGTTTCCCATTCTTCCCGAATCTGATTAGGCCTTTCCATGGAGATACTTTCAGGAACACATGGTCTCCCACTTGAAATTTTAAGTCTCTCCTTCACTTATCTGCATAATTTTTCTGTCTGCTTTGCGCTGCCTTCAAGCATCTCTTGATTTCCTCAACTTTTTCTATTGTGCTTTCTATTAATTCAGGTTGAACCAATATTCGTTCTCCAACCTCACTCCAACAGATAGGTGTTCTACATGATCTACCATATAAGGCTTTGTAAGGTGCCATCCCAATACTAGCATGATAGCTGTTATTGTATGCAAACTCTATAAGTGAGAGATGTTCATCACAGCTTTCTTTATAGCTCAATGCACAAGCTCTAAGCATGTCTTCTAGAGTCTAGATAGTCCGTTCTGATTGGACATCTGTTTGAGGATGAAAGGTTGTACTAAATGCTAACTTTGTTTCCATAGCTTTATGTAAGCTTGGCCAAAGCTTAGAGTGAATCGTGGATCTCTATCAGATACAATTAACAAATGAGCCCCATAACGGCTAACTATCTCAATAACAAAGATCTTTCTCAAGCGGTCTAGACTGTATGTCATGTTAATGGCTAAGAAATGTGTATATTTAGTTAATCTGTCTACTATGACCCATATTGCATCCTGACCTCGACGTGTCTTTGGAAATCCCGTAATAAAATCCATAGTGATATTCTCCCATTTCCATTCTGTTATAGGAAGTGGTTGTACAGTTCCCACAGGTCTCAACCACTCCAGTTTAGTTTGTTGGCATATTTGACATCTAGAAACATATTTACAATATCTCTCTTCATGTCAGACCAACAATAGTAAGTCTTAAGTGTTTTATACATCATAGTACTTCCTGGGTGCATAGCATACATGGAGTTATGTGCCTCCTCCAGAATCTCTGTCTTTATATCATATTTATTCGGAACACAAAATCTTCCTTTAAATGATAAGACCCCTTGACCATCTATTGTATATCCTACTTGATCACCTCCTTTAATCTTCTCAATTGTTCTAATGATTTCGGGATCATGTACTTGTGTTTCCTTAATTTTATCATATAATATGGGTCTCACATGTAAGGATACTAATAAGGCTCAAGAGCTATTTATGGTTAACTTTGCACGTAACTCTTTCAAATGTAAATACTCTGCTTTTAAGTGAGATAGCTGACCCTTAGACTTTCGACTGAGAGCATCAGCTACGACATTGGCTTTCCAGGGTGATATTCTATGGAACAATCATATTCTTTGATTAGCTCTAACCATCTTCTTTGCCTTAAATTCAACTCTTTCTGAGAGAAAATATATTTCAAACTCTTATGATCTGTAAAGATTCGACAAGATTCTCCATATAGGTAGTGTCTCCATATCTTTAAGGCAAATACTATAGCTGCTAACTCAAGGCCATGAGTTGGGTAATTTAACTCATGTTGTTTTAGCTGTCTAGAAGCATAAGCAATCACCTTATCATTCTGCATTAAGACGCATCCCAGCCCTTGTCTTGAGGCATCGCTATAGATTACATAATTACCTTGTCCTGAAGGAAGACTAAGTATAGGTGCTGAGGTGAGGCGACTCTTGAGTTCCTTAAAACTCTTCTTGCATTCTTCGTCCCAACTATACTTCACATTCTTCCTAGTTAACCTTGTCAATGGTGCGGTAATTCTAGAGAAGTTTTCTACAAATCTTCGATAATACCCAGCTAACCCAAGGAAACTTCGGATTTCTGATGTATTCATCGGTCGTTCCCATCTAAGAACTGCTTCTATCTTTGATGGATCTAGTAATATTCCTTCTCCAGATATGACATGGCCTAGAAAGCAACCTTCTTCAACCAAAACTCACATTTATTAAACTTTGCTTATAATCGGTGTTCCTTCAAAGTTTGCAGCACAATTCTCAAGTGTTCTTTATGTTCTTACTCTATTTTAGAATATACTAGAATATCATCAATAAATACAATCACGAACTTGTCCAGATATAGACTGAAAACCCTATTCATCAGGTCCATAAAGGCAGTTGGGGCATTTGTCAATCCAAAAGGCATTACCAAGAATTCATAATGCTCATATCGGGTTCGGAATGCAGTTTTAGGGACATCTTCTCCTCTAATCTTTAACTGATGATAGCCAGATCTCAAATCAATCTTGGAAAATACAGAGGCCCATTGCAATTGGTCAAATAAGTCATCTATTCTGGGCAAAGGATAGTTATTGCGGACAGTCACTCTGTTTAGTCTCCTGTAATCTATACAAAGTCTCATGGAACCATCTTTCTTCTTAACAAATAGAACATGAGCATCCCAAGGAGACATACTGGATTGTATAAATCCTTTATCTGTCAACTCCTGCAATTGGATTTTGAGTTCTTTAAGTTCAGTTGGGGTCATTCTGTAAGGAGCTAAGTCAATTGGATTGGTACCCGGAAAGAGGTTAATAGTGAGTTCAATTTCCCTATCAGGAGGAAGTCCTGCCAGTTCAATTGGAAACACTTCTGGAAACTCCTTCACCACAGAGATATTTACTAAACTGGTTGCTTCTGCCTTAGTATAAAACACAAAGCAATATAAGAGGAATATCCCTTTCTTAACAACTTCCGGGCTAAGAGACAGGAGATGACATAGGTAGGATATATCCTTCTTTCTCTATAAAAAGTGAATTCGACATCACCTGATTTTCTAAAAGTAATGTGCTTCTTATGACAGTCTAGAAAAGCATGATATGTACTTAAGCAATCCATTCCTATTATAGCATCAAATTCCCTTATATCCATAGGAATCAATTCTACTTCAATATAATTTTCTCCTATAAATAGTTCTGCTCCTTACTTCTTTACATGTCCAAATGGTAACTGGTGCTCTAATTCATGTCTTTTAACAGACTGGGCAGCCATGCATCCTAGTGTTTGAGCTATCAAGGTCAATGTATCATACACGTTGTTGTTGTTATCATTGTCCTGATTAGGGCCTTGGGTGGTCGCTTGTGGCTGCTCTGCTGCCATTGTTTCCTATAAAAATAAAACCTCAATTAGATCCTTTATCAACGTATATCCTCCAAGAATGATTCCAGATATCCTCAAGACTATAACATCATTTTCCTTCTAAGTTCAAATCAAATTATGATAACTAAATTATCTTCCAATACTTATAGATCAACTTCTAATATAATTCATGCTCAAGGTCCTAAAATCTTTGCTCTGATACCACAAGTTGTCACGACCCGTCCCGCTAACCAGAACGTGCCGCGACAGAGATCTTTCTTCACCTTTCTTTTTTCTTCAAAGTACACATGTGGCAATCTCATCAAACATACCATCTTTGTATTTAAAGTTCACATTACAAAGAAGTGTCTTACAGAAGTTCTATTACATCTCCTTACAAAACAACAGACAGTACAAAAAAAACAATGAAAATCACCTCCTTTTAGTATATAAGCAGTCCATTCTCCTTCTGGTCGTGATTCAGTTGATCTGTACATAATTATAATATAAAGGGATGAGTCTAAACCCCTTTATGAGCTTAGACCCAGTGAATGGATCTCAAGCTTTTTACATATATAGCCAAATGTTGAAATATGGGTATCATGCCAAAAATTATGCTGAATACTTTGAAATAACTTGCAACAGACTTTATGACAATAATCATATAAAAACAACATGCTAGTTTTGCAATTAAAGACCGAAATCACTTCAAAAGAAGATAAACTGAAACATAAATATCATTATCAAGCTGTTTGCACTAATCACCACTGTGGCTAAGTTATCGACTCATGAACGCTGAAACAAAGCTAAGTCATACGCGCAGACGATCCCAAAGACCACCTTGCATAAGGCTCAAAGCCTATATGTATATAGAATGCGGACCCAAAGTCCTCTTAATACTAATGGTTTGCAATAACTAATGGCTGTTTCAGGGTCATATCTAATGACATCACCATATCTAATGGCTAGTTCATGAATTATATAAAATAGCAACTGTGCTGCTTACTTTCTGATTCTGATTCTTTTCTTGCCACTAATAATCCGTACTCTTGCTAATTCAAGCTCATAACAGCTAATTCATGATAATAAAACAATCTGATATAGTATGCATATTATTACAACTGGAAACTATTAAGAACTTGAAAACCAATCCATATCGCATAGTAACTGTTTAAACATGTTTCTTTTATATAAAGCTCAAATCTAATTAGTGAAACTTATGTTTTGTGTTCCACAAAGAACCATATGTTTGAAAACGTGCTATCGTGGTAAAACACTAGAAACGACGTCTGAAATACGTTCTAAAGTCTTGATTTCATATCAATTGTATGATATTTGCAATTCATAAGTAAATGCTTTAGAAAACATGGTTGCATACTTGCTATTCAAAACCATGCATAAAAACTAAAGATTATTGCTTTAAAATAGCGCTTGAGAATCCCTCACCTGATCGCTATCTAACTCGAGTCAGAATCGCCTTCTTTAGTGAATACCCCCTATATCCGTCTTAGATTGAGTATTACAGCTTGATGGCTGACAGAACTTCGTTACGGCTTCTATTGTGCTCTCGGTAACTGACAGAGCTTCACTGTGACTCCTATCGTGCTCCTCCAATAACCTCGACGACCTTGTGGCTCTAAGGTGGTGAGAGGGTGTGGGATGGAGTGAATAGAATGGGGAGGTCATGGGTATATATAGGCCTCCAACCCCTTTTACATGTGTGACATGTGTCAACATCTAAAGGAGATTTTAAGACACATGTTACTTCTCTAACATGCATGAAGACACACGGCAACACTTGCCATTCATGCACCATGGCACATGGCTCATGCATGAGAACTTGTTGCACAAGTATGAGGCTACACTAGGACACATGTTAGTCTTAGAATGATGACATATTGTACTCTTATGTATTGACACTTGTCCTAAATGTATAACGACATGTGTCCCATGATTTGCTCTCCATGTGTCCTACTTTTGCTAATGACGCTTAATTATCACTAATGACGGGTAATAGTACTAATCACGCTCAATTAGTCTTAATGATGTGATTATGGTCTAATGAGTATAAATCTATAACATTGTGGGGCCCTATACTAGAAGTGGCTTCTACTACTTATAAGCTACTGCCATACTTCCATATTACTAGATGTGGTAATATGTTGGATGTACTAGAAAATCCAGAGAATCTTTTAAAGTCATAATTATTCAAGATTGTCTCTGATTTATACAAAACAAGTTTCAATGAAATCGTTGCATCAAAGCGAATCTATTGATTGTGTCAAACGTAAAATGTGAATACTATTAATTCAATATTTCTTTGAAATAACACTTCATAACATTCAGAAACATAGTGTATATATAGTCATATTCTACAAAACTCACAACTACTCAAAACGCGTATTACAATTTCTCCCCTACTTGCAATAAATTTCGTCCTTGAAATTTATGTACCTTTGCTAGCTTGAAAATAAGTGGGGATATTGAGATCTCATTTCTTCCTCTCGTTCCCATGTGGCTTATTCTATTGCGTGACTCCTCCATAAAACTTTAACTAAGGGAATCTTCTTTATACGAAGCTCTTGTACTTTATAATCTAGAATTTCTACAGGAACCTCCTAATATGATAGATCTTCCTTCAATTGAATATCTTGGGGTTGTATCATATGGGTTGGATCTGGAAAAAAAGTGAAAAAAGATCTCTGTCGCGGTACGTTCTGGTTAGCGGGATGGGTCGTGACAACTTGTGTTATCAGAGAAAAGGTTTTAGGACCTTGAGCAAGAATTATAATAGGAGTTGACCTATAAGTATTGGAAGATAATTTAGTTATCATAATTTGATTTGAACTTAGAAGAAAATTGATGTTATAGTCTTGAGGATGTCTAGAATCATTATTGGAGGATTTATGTTGATGAAGGATCTGAGGTTTTATCTTTATAGGAAACAATGGCAACAGAGCAGCCACCTGTGACCACACAAGGCCCTAGTCATGAGAATGATAACAATAACAACGTGTACGACACGTTGACCTTGATAGCTCAAACTCTAGGAGGCATAGTTGCCCAGTCTGTTAAGAAACATGAATTTGAGCACCAGCTGCCATTTGAACATGCAAAGAAGTTGGAAGCAGAACCATTTGTAGGAGACACTGATCCAAAGAAGGCAAGGGAACGGTTCAAACATATGGAGAATATATTTGCTCTAATGGACTGTACAGATGAACAAAAGTTAAAGTATACAATATTTCTACTGAAAGATAGCGCTGATGATTGGTGGACATCGGTGAAAATGAAATATCCAAACACATCTCACATTACATGGGAGATCTTTGAGAAAGAGTTCAATGAAAAATATTACCCAAGGGTTTATCAGGAAGAGAAACGTAGGGAATTCCTACTCCTTACTCAGGGGAGCAATTTGTTTGATGAATATGAGAAGAAATTCACAAAACTTTCAAAGTTTACTGCTTCTCTGGTTACAACAGAGGAAGAAAAGTGTAGACGTCTAGAAGATGGTATGCATATTGACTTAAAGGAAATGGTTTCGGCCATGGGATATACTAATTATGTAAAATTGAAGGAGGGTGCTCGTAGGGCTGAACGAGTAGTGATAGAAAGAAGGAAATGCAATGATCACGGAAAGAAAAGGTTTGCAGATAGACCCCAATGGAGAGTAACCATGAACAAAGAACTAAGAATAGCTGGGAATTCAAGGCAAGATAATAGGTCAGCCCTTAAAGTACAAGGGAATTAAACAAATAGATTTACAGTTGGGACTTCTGAAAACAGAACACTTTCTTTTCCACAATGTACAAACTGTGGAAAGTTTCATCCGGGAAGTTGCTGCGAGGGGACCGTTGGGTGTTATCAATGTGGCGAGATAGGCCACATACGTTAGAATTGTCCCGCACTTGTCCAAGGTTGTCGGGTTATGAGAAGACCAGCACAAAAAGAAAATCGTGATATCGTTATACGTCGTCCTCCACCTGCAAGGGAGTAAAATAAAAACAATACACAGAAAAGATCAAATCAGAGAGAAGGAAAAGTTTTTGCTATGACCTTAGAGGAGGCCATATCTGCGGATGATGTTGTATCAGGTACCACTATTATTTTTGGTAAAAGTGCACATACCCTTATTGATTCTGGTGCAAGTTATTCTTTTATTTCACAAAGATTCTCCATATATGATGATAAAGTAACAAGTACTCTCAAGCATGCTTTAGCAACTTCTTTGCCTAAGGGAGAACCTTAAAATTATTAGAAATGTCCTCCGAAATTGTTTGGTTAAGATAGGAGAAAATTATATTGAAGTAGACCTGATTCCTATAGAGATAAGGGAATTTGATGCTATCATAGGAATGGATTTCTTAAGTACATATCATGCTCTTCTAGACTGTCATAAGAAGCATGTTACTTTTAGAAAACCGGGTGATGTCGAATTCACTTTCTATGGAGAAAGAAGGATATATCCTACCCATGTCATCTCCTGTCTCTTAGCTCAGAAGTTGTTAAGGGATATTCCTCTTATGTTGCTTATGTGTTTAATACTAAGGCAGAAGCAATCAATTTAGATTATATCTCTGTGGTGAAGGACTTTCCAGAAGTGTTTCCAAATGAACTGCCAGGAGTTCCACCTGATAGGGAAATTGAATTCACTATTGACCTCATTCCGGGTACCAATCCAATTGCCTTAGCTCCATACAGAATGGTCCCAGCTGAACTTAAAGAACTCAAAACCCAATTGCAGGAGTTGACAGATAAGGGATTTACACAGTCCAGTATGTCTCTTTGGGGTGCTCCTGTTCTATTTGTCAAGAAGAAAGATGGTTCCATGAGACTTTTTATAGATTGCAGGAGATTAAACAGAGTGACTGTCCGTAATAACTATCCTCTGCACAGAATAGATGACTTATTTGACCAATTGCAAGGGGCCTCTGTATTTTTTAAGATTGATTTGAGATCTGGCTATCATCAGTTAAAGATTAGAGGAGAAGATGTCCCTAAAACTGCATTCCGAACCCGATATGGGCATTATGAATTCTTGGTGATGCCTTTCAGCTTAACAAATGCCCCTGCTGCTTTTATGGATTTGATGAATCAGGTATTTCGCCCTTTCCTAGACAAATTTATGATTGTGTTTATTGATGATATTCTAGTATATTCTAAAACCGAAGAAGAACATAGAGAACACTTGAGAATTGGGTTACAAACTCTGAAGGAACATCGATTATATGCTAAGTTTGACAAATGTGAATTTTGGTTGAAGAAAGTTGCATCTAGGCCATGTCATATCTGGAGAAGGAATAGCAGTAGATCCATCAAAGATAGAAGCAGTTCTTAGATGGGAACGACCGATAAATGCATCAGAAATCCGAAATTTTCCTTGGATTAGCAGGGTATTATCGAAGATTTGTAGAAAACTTCTCTATAATTGCCGCACCATTGACAAGGTTAACGAGGAAGAATGTGAAGTATAGTTGGGACGAAGATTGCGAAAAGAGTTTTAAAGAACTCAAGAGTCGCCTCACCTCAGCACCTATACTTAGCCTTCCTTCAAGACAAGGTAATTATGTAATCTATAGCGATGCCTCAAGACAAAGGTTGGGATGCGTCTTAATGCAGAATGATAAAGTGATTGCTTATGCTTCTAGACAGCTAAAACAACATGAGTTAAATTATCCAACTCATGACCTTGAGTTAGCAGCTATAGTATTTGCCTTAAAGATATGGAGACACTACCTATATGAAGAAACTTGTCGAATCTTTACAGATCATAAGAGTTTTAAATATATTTTCTCTCAGAAAAAGTAGAATTTAAGTCAAAGAAGATGGTTAGAGCTAATCAAAGATTATGACTGTTCCATAGAATATCACCCGGGGAAAGCCAATGTCATAGCTGATGCTCTCAGTCAAAAGTCTAAGGGTCAGCTATCTCACTTAAAAGCAGAGTATTTACAGTTGAAAGAGTTACGTGCATAGTTAACCATAACTAGCTCTTGAGCCTTATTAGCATCCTTACATGTGAGACCCATATTATATGATAAAATTAAGGAAACACAAGTACATGATCCCGAAATCATTAGAACAATTGAGAAGATTAAAGGAGGTGATCAAGCAGGATATACAATAGATGGTCAAGGGGCCTTATCATTTAAAGGAAGATTTTGTGATCCGAATAAATCTGATATAAAGAAAGAGATTCTGGAGGAGGCACATAACTCCATGTATGCTATGCACCCAGGAAGTATTATAATGTAACAAACACTTAAGACTTACTATTGTTGGTCTGGCATGAAGAGAGAGATTGCAGAATATGTTTCTAGATGTCAAATATGCCAACAAACTAAACTGGAGCGGTTGAGACCTGTGGGAACTTTACAACCACTTTCTATACCAGAATGGAAATAGGAGAATATCACTATGGATTTTGTTACGGGATTTCCAAAGACACGTCGAGGCCAGGATGCAATATGGGTCATAGTAGACAGATTAACTAAATATACACATTTCTTAGCCATTAACATGATATACAGTCTAGACCGCTTGGGAAAGATCTTTGTTAATGAGATAGTTAGCCGTTATGGAGCTCATGTGTCAATTGTATCTGATAGAGATCCACGATTCACTTCTAAGCTTTGGCCAAGCTTACATAAAGCTATGGGAACAAAGTTAGCATTTAATACAACCTTTCATCCTCAAACAGATGGCCAATCAGAACGGACTATCCAGACTCTAGAAGACATGCTTAGAGCTTGTGCATTGAGCTATAAAGAAAGTTGGGATGAACATCTCTCACTTATAGAGTTTGCATACAATAACAGCTATCATGCTAGTATTGGGATGGCACCTTACAAAGCCTTATATGGTAGATCATGTAGAACACCTATCTGTTGGAGTGAGGTTGGAGAACGAAAATTGGATCAACCTGAAATAATAGAAAAAATTGAGGAAATCAAGAGATGCTTAAAGGCAGCGCAAATCAGACAGAAAAGTTATGCAGATAAGCGAAGGAGAGACTTAGAATTTCAAGTGGGAGACCATGTGTTTCTGAAAGTATCTCCATGGAAAGGCCTAATCAGATTCGGGAAGAAAGGGAAACTAAGCCCAAGATACATTGGCCCTTACGAGATCACGGAGAGAATTGGAAGTGTGGCCTATCGTCTTCAACTTCCATCTGAACTAGCAAGGATACATGATGTCTTTCATATCTCCACATTTCGGAAGTATATTCCAGATCCAACCCATATGATACAACCCCAAGATATTCAATTGAAGGAAGATCTATCATATTAGGAGGTTCCTGTAGAAATTCTAGATTATAAAGTACAAGAGCTTCGTACAAAGAAGATTCCCTTAGTTAAAATTTTATGGAGGAGTTACGCAATAGAAGAAGCCACATGGGAACGAAAGGGAGAAATGAGATCTCAATATCCCCACTTATTTTCAAGCTAGCAAAGGTACTGAAATTTCGAGGACGAAATTTATTGCAAGTAGGGGAGAATTTGTAATACGTGTTTTGAGTAGTTGTGAGTTTTATAGAACATGACTACACTATGTTTTTGAATGTTATCAAATGTTATTTCAAGGAAATATTGAATTGATAGTATTTATACTATACGTTTGACACGGTCAATAGATTCGCCTTGATGCAACGATTTCATTAAAACTTGTTTTGTAAAAATCAGTACCATCTTGAATAATTATGACTTTAAAAGGTTCTTTGGATTTTTGAAGCACATCCAACATAGTACCACATCTAGTAATCTGGAAGTTTGGTAGTAGCTTATAAGTAGTAGAAACCACTACTAGTATAAAGCCTAAAATGTTATAGATTTATGCTCATTAGATCATAATCACATCATTAAGACTAATTAAGCATGATTAGTATTGATTACCCGTAATTAGTGATAATTAAGTGTCATTAGCAAAAGTAGGACACATGGAGAGCAAATCATGGGACACGTGTCATACATTCAGGACAAGTGTCAATACCCAAGATTACCATGTGTCATCATTCTAAGACTAACATGTGTCATAGTGTAGCCTCGTGCTTGGGCAACAAGTTTTCTCATTCATGAGCCATGTGCCATGGTGCATGAATGGCAAGTGTTGCCATATGTCTTCATGCATGTTAGAGAAGTAACATATGTCTTAAAACCTCCCTTAGATGTTGACACATGTCACACATGTAAAAGGGGTTGGAGGCCTATATATACGCATGACCTTCCCATTCCATTCACTCCACCCCACACCCCTCTCACCACCTTAGAGCCACAAGGCCGTCGAGGTTGCTGGAGGAGTACGATAGGAGTTGCATCGAAGCTCTGCCGGTTAGCGAGAACACGATAGAAGCCGTAACGAGGTTCTGTCAGCCATCAAGCGGTAGTATTCGAATCTGAGACGGTTATACGTGGTATTCACTAAAGAAGGCAATCCCGACTCCAGTTAGATAGCAATCAGGTGAGGGATTCTCAAGCGCTATTTTAAAGCAATAATCTTTAGTTTTTATGCATGGTTTTGAGTAGAAAGTATGCAACCATGTTTTCTAAAGCATTTACTTATAAATTGCAAATATCATACAGTTGATATGAAATCAAGACTTTAGAACGTATTTCAGACGTTGTTTCAAGTGTTTTACCACGATAGCACGTTTTCAAACATATGGTTCTTTGTGGAACACAAAACATAAGTTTCACTAATTAGATTTGAGCTTTTTATAAAAGAACCATGTTTGAACAGTTACTATGCAATATGAATTGGTATTTAAGCTCTTAATAGTTTCCAGTTGTAAGAATATGCATATTATATCAGATTGTTTTATTATCATGAATTAGTTGTTATGAGCTTGAATTAGCAAGAGTGCGGATTATTAGTGGCAAGAAAAGAATCAGAATCAGAAAGTAAGCACCACAGTTGCTATTTTATATAATTCGTGAACTAGCCATTAGATATGGTGATGTCATTAGATATGACCCTGAAACAGCCATTAGATATGGCAAACCATTAGATACGGTATCAAGAGGACTTTGGGTCCGCATTCTGTATACATATAGGCTTTGGGTCGTATGCAGGGTGTTTTTGGTCTTTGGGACCGTATGCGCGTATGACTTAGCTTTGTTTCAACGTTCATGAGTCGATAACTTAGCCACCATGGTGATTAGTGCAAACAGCTTGATAGTGATAATTATGCTTCAGTTTATCTTCTTTTGAAGTGATTTCAGTATTCAATTTCAAAACTAGCATGTTGTTTTTATATGATTACTGTCATAAAGTATGTTGCAAGTTATTTCAAAGGATTCGGCAAAAGTTTTTGGTATGATGCTCATATTTCAACTTTTAGCAATATGTAAAAAAGCTTGAGATCATTTCACTGGGTCTAAGTTCATAAATGTGTTTAGACTCATCCCTATATTATAATTATGATCAGATCAACAGAATCAAGACCAGAAGGAGAAAGGACTGCTTATACATTAGGAGGAGGAGGCTTTTGGTTTTCGTTGTTTTTTTTGTACTGTATGTTGTTTTGTATGGAGATATAATAGAACTTGTGTAAGACACTTCTTTGTAATGTAAACTTTAAATACAACGATGATTTGTTTGATGAGATTTCCACATGTGTACTTCAGGAAAAAAAAGCAAAAAGAAGTGTCTTACACAAGTTCTATTACATCTCCATAAAAACAACAAACAATACAAAAAAAAACAACGAAAACCAAAAGCCACCTCCTCCTAGTGTATAAGCAGTCCTTTCTCCTTCTGGTCTTGATTCTGTTGATCTGAACATAATTATAATATAGGGATGAGTCTAAACTCATTTATGAGCTTAGACCCAGTGAAAGGATCTCAAGTTTTTTTACATATAGCTAAAAGTTGAAATATGAGCATCATACCAAAAACTTTTTCTGAATGCTTTGAAATAACTTGCAACATACTTTATGACAGTAATCTTATAAAAACAACAAGCTAGTTTTGAAATTGAATATTGAAATCACTTCAAAAGAAGATAAACTGAAACATAATTATCACTATCAAGCTGTTTGCACTAATCACCATTGTGGCTAAGTTATCGACTCATGAACGCTGAAACAAAGCTAAGTCATAAGCGCAGACGGTCCTAAAGATCAAAAACACCATGCACATGGCCCAAAGCCTATATGTATACAGAATGCGGACCCAAAATCCTCTTGATACCATATCTAATGGTTTGCCATATCTAATGGTTGTTTCAGGGTCATGTCTAATGACATCACCATATCTAATGGCTAGTTCATAAATTGTATAAAATAGCTACTGTAGTGCTTACTTTCTGATTCTGATTCTTTTCTTGCCACTAATAAACCGTACTCTTACTAATTCATGCTCATAACATCTAATTCATGAATATAAAACAATCTGTCATAACATGCATATTCTAACAACTAGAACTATTAAGAACTTGAAAACCGATCCATATTGCATAGTAACTGCGCAAAACATATTTCTTTATAAAAAAACTCAAATCTAAGTAGTGAAACTTATGTTTCGTGTTCCACAAAGAACAAAATGTTTGAAAACATGCTATCAAGATAAAACACTTGAAACGACGTCTGAAATACGTTCTAAAGCCCTGATTTCATATCATTGTATGGTACTTGCAGTTCATATGTAAACGCTATAGTAAACACGATTGCATACTTGCTATTCAAAACCATGCATAAAAACTACAGATTATTGCTTTAAAATAGCGCTTGAGAATCCCTCACCTGATCGCTATCTAACTTGAGTCGGAATCGCCTTCTTTAGTGAATACCCCCTATATCTGTCTTAGATCGAGTACTACGGCTTGATGGCGGACAGAACTTCGTTACGGCTTCTACTGCGCTCTCGGTCACCGACAGAGCTTTGCCGTGACTCCTATCGTGCTCCTCCAACAACCTCGACGGCCTTGTGGCTCTAAGGTGGTGAGAGGGGCGTGAAGTGAATAGAATGGGGAGGTCATGGGTATATATAGGCCTCCAACCCCTTTTACATGTGACATGTGTCAACATTTAAAGGAGGTTTTAAGACACATGTTACTTCTCTAACATGTATGAAGATACATGGCAACACTTGCCATTCATACACCATGGCACATGGCTCATGCATGAGAAAACTTGTTGCCCAAGCATGAGGCTACACTATGACACATGTTAGTCTTATAATGATGACACATGGTAATCTTGGGTATTAACACTTGTCCTGAATGTATAATGACACGTGTCCCATGATTTCCCCTCCATGTGTCCTACTTTTGCTAATGACACTTAATTATCACTAATGACGGATAATCAGTACTAATCATGCTTAATTAGTCTTAATGATGTGATTATGGTCTAATGAGCATAAATCTATAACATTGTGGGCCCTATACTAGTAATGGCTTCTTCTCCTTATAAGTTATTACCAAACTTCCAGATTACTAGATTCGGTACTATGTTGGATGTGCTTCAAAATCCAAAGAACCTTTTAAAGTCATAATTATTCAAGATGGTCTCTGATTTATACAAAACAAGTTTCAAAGAAATCGATGCATCAAGGCGAATATATTGATTGTGTCAAACGTATAGTGTAAACACTATCAATTCAATATTTCCTTGAAATAACACTTGATAACATTCAAAAGCATAGTGTAGTCATATTCTACAAAACTCACAACTACTCAGAACGCGTATTACAATTTCTTCCCTACTTGCAATAAATTTCGTCCTCGAAATTTAAGTACCTTTGCTAGCTTGAAAATAAGTGGGGATATTGAGATCTCATTTCTTCCTCTCGTTCCCATGTGGCTTCTTCTATTGCGTGACTCCTATCGTGCTCCTCCAGCAACCTCGACGTCCTTGTGGCTCTAAGGTGGTGAGAGGGGTGTGGGGTGGAGTGAATGGAATGGAGGGTCATCGGTATATATAGGCCCCCAACCCCCTTACATGTGTGATATGTGTCAACATGTAAGGGAGGCTCTAAGACACATGTTGCCTCTTTTCCATATATAAAGACACATAGCAACACTTGCCATTCATACACCATGGCGCATGGCTCATGTATGAGAAAGCTTGTTGCCCAAGCAAGAGGCTACACTATGACACATGAAAGGCTGTACTAAATGCTAACTTTGTTCCCATAGCTTTATGTAAGCTTGGCCAAAGCTTAGAAGTGAATCGTGGATCTCTATCAGAAACAATTGACACAGGAGCCCCATGACGGCTAACTATCTCATTAACGAAGATCTTTCCCAAGCGATCTAGACTGTATGTCATGTTAATGGCTAAGAAATGTGCAGACTTAGTTAATATGTCTACTATGATCCATATTGCATCGTGACCGCAACGAGTCCTTGGAAATCCTGTAACAAAATCCCTAGTGATGTGTTCCCATTTCCATTCTGGTATTGGAAGTGGTTGTAAAGTCCCCGCAGGTCTCAAACGCTCTGGTTTTGTTTATTGGCATATAGGACATCTAGAAACATATTCTGCAATTTCTCTTTTCACGCCAGACCACCAATAGTAGCTCTTAAGTGTTCTATACATCTTAGTACTTCCTGGGTGCATAGTATACATGGAGTTATGTGCCTCTTCCAGAATCTCAGTCTTTATATCAGATTTCATCGGAACACACAATCTTCCTTTAAAGAATAAGACCCCTTGACCATCTATTGTATACCCGGCTTGATGTCCTCCCTTAATCTTCTCAATCATTCTAATGATTTCAGAATCATGAACTTGTGTTTCCTTAATTTTATCATATAATATTGGTCTCACTTGGAGGCGCCACCTGCCTGGGGGGCTCTACTCGGAGACGCACCAGAACCATGGAAGGACATATCGATATCGGTATCGATATCGATACCATGTCGATACCGATATATCGGCGATATATCGACGTCATATCGCCGACATCGGAATTCGGCTTGCCTTTTTTTCCTGTCGATACCCGATATCGGACATATCGGCGATATATCGGTGACCAGTCGATACAGATATATCGCCGATATATCGGGATACGGCCTTCCATGGCCAGAACGATGAGCCCTTGCTAGAGGCGGCACGGAATGACGAGGGGAGCCGCTTGGTGCCTGCGTGTGCGTTTGCGCGAGATCGGGCAGAAAGAGGAAGCCTCGCGTCGTCTGCGCACGATGGAGGGAGGGACTCGTCTTGCGCCGCCCGCGTGGAGGGGCCGCCTGGAATAGGGATCTGAGAACCCATCACCTGAGAGGAGCGGCTCGGCCTGGCAGAAAGCCGCCGCTTGGCTGATGCGCACATGTAGAGGAGTCAGCGACCGGAGTCTCCTGTAGAGGAGATGCGGCAGGGGCACCATGCCTGCAGCAGGCCTGGAACCGTGAGCCATAGGGGGCGGGAGGCACCGCCAAATGAAGAGACATGAGATAGGGTTTGAGGGTTGTAGACGATGGCGATGGATCTCGGGGCTGGGGGTGATGGCGATAAGGCTCGGGGGGTTTGTGGCTGGAGGTGTCGATCGAGGCGGACGGCGTTGTGGGAGATCTGCAAGTGGGTGACCCACCGCGTGCGGGGAGGCGTTTGTGGAGGCGCGACAGAGAGGGTGGTGTGGACCCTCGAACCTCAGGCGACACACGGTCGAGGTCGAGGCAGAGGAAATCGAGGCGGCGACGAAGGCTGGAGGGGCTCGCACGACGGTGGCACGGCTGCGAGAGCCTCTGCTGGAGAAGGGCACGTGGGCACGGAGATGGACGGCCGCACATGGATGAAGAAGCTGATGTGGTTCTTGGCAGTGGTCTATGCGAAGAGGTGGATGACACCTGAGGTTGGAGCTGCTACAAAGATTGCTCCTATTGTTGCCTCGAGTGGTCGGCGTAGGCCACGAAGCTTGAGCAAAAGGGGATAGATCTGCAACACGGGACTATCGGCTGGATCTCGCCCAAAGAGGAGTCGCCACCGGTGCA
Organism: Ottelia alismoides; assembly: GCA_037367405.1. NCBI lineage: Eukaryota > Viridiplantae > Streptophyta > Magnoliopsida > Alismatales > Hydrocharitaceae > Ottelia > Ottelia alismoides. Next base: position 91,866 of record JAZKJV010005895.1, on the reverse strand, counting down.
TGGAAGCCCATGTCACAGGCCTCCTTTATGAGCTCTCTCTCTCTCTTATCGAAGACGGCGGATACCCTGGCAGCAGATGCGATAGGGGGTTAAATAGATCGATGAACGGGAGCCGGAGAAGGAAGGCGGAGGTGACGAGGCGATGGGGATTGGAGATAAGATCAGGAATCGGATATGGCAGCGGCCGGATTTGGAAGGGGGATAAGTGATTGATTGGATCGAAGATGGGGATCCGAAGGGGATTGAGATCGGGTTGGATTTGCGGGTGATCGGGGAAGGTTGGCGGAGATGTCGGGATGATGCAGTGCTCCTGTGCACGGCTGAGCGACTGAAGTGAGGCGGCGGATGCAATCGGGGATCGATGCTGGCGGTCGAACGGCGACCCAATTAGGAAGGTGGAAGATGAAGATCGGTCGTTCGATCGGCAGAGATCGGACGGCCGAGGTTGTGCCACATGGCGTTGGGCGGAAAAATAAAAATAAAAATAAAAAAAGAAAAGAAATAAAAGGGGTGACACGTGGCGACTCCAGGAGGTGCCATGTGTCACTCCAAAAAAACATAAATTAAAGTCAAAGAAAATCAAGAAGAAATAGCAAACGACCTCGGATCGAAATGTTTTCTTCGTGAAAGTTGTTCGTCTCGATGAGATCTACAACTTTCATGAAAAGACTAAACAAAATAGGTCATGTGTACAAAGTGGTATTTTTGGTGGCAATCTATGTACATAGAAGACCTAATTTTTGGGTTTTGTAATTTTCTGTCATTTTTAAAATAGGATAAAAATGAGAAAAATAAAATACAGATATTCACAAGTTAATCTAATTTTTATGGATTTTTAATAATTAAGAAAATGAGAAATAAAATACAGAGCACTTATTGTACAGACTCTCAATGAGGACCCAGACTCAATTAGTTTCTTTGACTTCAAACTTATTTTGGATTTGGATTTTTATGCATTTTAATAAATTTTTTATCAAAGAAAACAAATGAAAAAGAAATAAAAGAGAAAGAATTAATTGTGTATATAAAATAATAGGATCAAAATCCAGCAAAATACACAATGTACAAAAGAGGCCAAAAACCTAACTTTCACATATGAAGTCCGATTCTTTTGAACTTGGTCTTGTTTTGAAGATAATTGAATGTGCATTGAATTGGACACTATATGATAGAGATAACAGCGTTTTAGTCCGACCACCCTGAGATTAGGGTTTTGTTTTATTTGCCACTTACTTTTCTTAGTGATTTTTTTGTATTTTTCTTTTATTCTTGTTAGTGATATGTACACAATGGAGGTAATTTCAGGTGATTTTGAGTTAGCATGAGTTAATTAAAAATCAGGGAAGTAAGCTATTTTATAGATCAATTTTACTCTGGAATTTTGGCTCCTCATTTAATGCCATGATGAATGATAAAATGTGAATATTATTTACATATGCATGAATGTTAATTATGCAAGATAAATGATTAAATGCATATGAATGGGCAACTGAGCTTAATTAGTCTCTTTTAGAGTGATGAATCAAAGATTCATCAACCGACGCCCGTAGTCTGGCGGCCTGCATGCTGCCTACAGTAGCCTTGTGGGCTATCTGCTGGTCGGTTGTAGCCCCTCCCGTGAATTGTAGGCCACCACACATGCGGATTGCAGACCGCCTCTTACCGATGTAGTACACGATCTGCTTTTGATCAGAAAATATGATTACTGTAGAGATATATTTTATGTTACGATATTATGTTATTTGTATTGTTTCTTATTTTCCTTCTTCTTATGAACGCTTTATGTAATTTACCCATAGGCTACTCTCCTATATAAGAGAGCCTAGGGTCTATGGAATAAACAACGCACTCATTTCTCCCACCATGGTATCAGAACGGCGGTCCTAGACCGGAGCTCGAATACCCTAACCCTAATCCCCACCCGCCAGCTCCTTCTCTCCTCATCTCGCCGCCCCTCATCTCGGCGGCCACTTCCCTCCGCCAGCGCCGCCGCCCCTCATCTCGGTGGCCCCTTCTCCTCCGCCTGCACCGCCGCCACTCATCTCGGCGGCCCCCTCCGCCAGCTCAGCCCCCTCCTGCTGGCGCCCCCTCTAGTTCACTAGCGTTCGTACGCCGCCCAGCCCGTGCGTGCCCAGTCCGGCCTGCGCCCGTGCACCGCCCAACCCGTGCGTCTCCACGCGGGCTCCCCCGTGCGTGTCTCATCCACCGTCCAGTCCTCTACCATGTTGAGATTGGTTGCATGAGTCTATACATGCAATCCAATCTCTTTATGTCGATGTAGATACAATCCTGTCTAGTCTTCAGCCCTAGCATTCTCAAGCCGACATGTTAGAGAAGAAGGCCGATATTTTCTCCACAGGCGCCTTCAGAGGTCCTGCGCCTATAGTCAAGATGGATGGGTCAAATTATGATCTATAGGCTATGCAGTTCATGAGCATGATGAAGTCCACTGGTAAGAAATACATTCTTACCGAGGAAGAATCGGCTGAGAAGACTAGGTTAACGCCTCATGGGAGGCAGATGATGCATATGCCAAAGTGTGGATCTTAGGTACGTTGGCAATAGAGATTGCCAATGATATATACTACATCAGCCCACAACCAAGGCGATGTGGGATATTCTTGCAGCTACTTATTCACAAGCAAAGAACGAGATGAAGATTCTACAGCTTCAACATGATATCTTCACTATCAAACAGAATGGACGGCCACTACACTCTTTATATACATCCCTAAGTGGGATGTTTGAGAAGTTGTATAGCTTTGTGCCTCTCACGTCTACCCATGAGCAGCAAAAGACTTATAGGAATGCCACCATAGTGGGTGTATTCCTGAAAGCCCTTGATCCAGAGTACGAGGCGACACGTTCCCAGATCTTGGCAGACTCTACTATTCCTCCTATGGAGGAAGCTTTCCGCAGACTCAGTCGTATTACTGTTCCATCTTCTACTGCCAATCAGACATTCTCAGCAATGGCAGCATCTCGAGGTCACGGTAGTCCTCAGTTTCGTGGTCGTGGACCTCGGAGCAGGGGGGGTCGTGTCAAGGAAGGCCGTATCGATATCGATATCGTCTCGGTCCGCTCAGAAATGGATATATCGGGATATATCGCTGATATATCGACGATATCGATGGAAATGTCTGAAATGGCTCAAAAACCCATTTTTTGTCATTTTTCTGAAATTAAGATCGCCAAGATATTAAAACAACAAATAACCTACAAATACACACTTATGCCACACATATTGGTCATTTATAGCCCATATATCGCACATATCGGTCATCATATCGAACATATCGCTGTTAATGTTTATTCCTAACCTTTAGATATTAGAAATGGATTCCAGTTAAATTCTTATAACATTAAATAACTTACGAATATACACTTAGATGATAAATATAGATCATTTGTGAAGACTATGGTCCTTATATTGCACATATCGGTCATATCGAACATATCGTTGGTACTGTTAGTTGTTGAATCACTAAATAACTTACAAATATACTCTTAGATCACACATATCGATTAATCTATGAATCTTATATCGCATATATCAATCATTTTGAACATATCGATATTAATGTTTTGATTATTGACTTATAGATATTTTGTTATGAAGAATTGACTTATAGATATTGGAAATGGATTTCATTCAAGTTCTTACAACATGAAATAACTTGTAAACATCCACCAAGTTGAAGAACCATTGTATGCACCCTTCTGTCGCACCATATCCTACCAGTACGGGGGTCTCGCTGCCCGGTCAGCGAACCTGGGCGGGCTAGGGGGGCTCAGGTTGGCCCTCCCTTGGGGGGTGTAGGGGTAGCGTCTCCGACCCGAAACAAAATATGAATAAACCATCGTGTGTTTTAATACTAGGTGTAGCCAGATATGTGTTATAATACTGGGTGCAGCTAGATAAATAGTTGAATCAATCTTGCATGAATAATAGCATGGATATGTAGAGATATCGGCAAAATATCGACGATATCGATCGATATCCGGGATTTTTTGTACTGAATCTAGTCATTTTTGACCAATATGAGCCGATAGGCGATATATCGCCGATATCCCTATAAAAAGATATATTTGGTAATATCGAAACCCCTACCCTATCGAAACCGATATATCGTCGCCGATATATCGCCGACACGGCCTTCTATGGGTCGTGTTCGCCAACTATGTACTTTTGCCATCGTTCTGGACATACCGAGGATATATGCTACTCCAAGCATGGATTCCCTGCTTCTGCATGAGTGGCTGAACAGATTGAGCCTCCAGTTGCTTCCTCTTTGGATCAACGGTTTGATGATCTTGTAACTCTTTGAGAGGTATTATACCTCCATCTGATCCTGTGACGCCCTCGCCGGTCACTGAGAGTCATTCCGATGTTGCTGCTTCAGCCTCCTCCAGTAACTCATGTAGTACTTATGTACTCACTAGAAGTAGTGGATCTAATACTATACAGTGGATTATGGACTCTTATGCCACACACCATTTGTGTGGAGATAGAGATCAACTTACAGCTTACAAACAGGTTCCTCTAGGACGCGCTGTGGTTATTGCAGATGGGACGTACTCCCTGATTACTGGTCGGGGGGAGATTAGCTTCACACCCTCTATGCATCTAAAGAATGTGTTGCATGCACCTGATTTCTCAATGAATTTATTGTCAATTATCCAGATTACGAAGGATTTACATTGTCGAGCTATTTTTGACACATCTTCTCTTGTTTTCAGAACATCCTTAAGGGCAACGTGATTGGGTGTGGCCGTGAGCAGGGTGGTCTCTATCGCCTAGTTCGGACTCCATATGCCGGAATCTCCTCTCTACCTGCTGGACCTGTCTCACCATTTATGTGGCACATGCGCTTTGGTCATCTACCGCTTCAGAAACTGTCGTGTCCTGCCCCAAATTCCGCCTCACGCGTCCTTTCAATGTGAGGCTTGTCAGTTGGGAAAGCACCATCGGTCTACCTTTCCCAGTTGTCAGAGTCGGAGTAGTAACTCCAGTTTTGAGTTGTTTCATGTCGACATATGGGGTCCCAGTCTTCCTGATCATCAGGGGCACAGGTTTTTTTTGAAACCAGAAAAGGGGGAGACACTTTTAGATGTTCGCTCCTTAAGTATGTTAATGAAACAGAAATAGTACAAAAAAAAGGAAGAGGGGGCGCTCTAGGCTAGCCAAGAGCGCAAAACGCCCAAGGCGCGAGCACTGACGTTCTCAACATAAATCTCTGACTAGAAAACAAACGCTCATTCCTAGACAACCAAATAGACCATACTAACGCCAGAGGTTGCAGCAGTTTCGGCCTCGGCCAGAGCCTGGCAACCCCCAGAGCCCTACAGAAGTCCACCACACCATCCCTGTCAACCCAGCCCAAACTTGAGTCAGCCCAAAGAGGAAGCACCACCGGACACGCAAAGAAGAGATGCTCCAGCATCTCGATCCCCTCCTCGCACAGGAGACATCTATTGGACACCGCCCCAACCAGCCTAAGAAAACGGTCGCGAGTCGGGAGCCTCCTCCTCCTGAACAGCCAGAAGAAGAAGGCAAACTTCGCCGGAAGCCCCAGGCCCCAGAGGAAGGAGCAGTTCACCGCCAGAGCCGCGGAAAGAGTGGGGGCGGCCTGCATATCACTGAGTATGCCTTCCCGACGGAGAAGGAGCCCCCGCGCCACACCCAATGGTCCCGCCCCCGGGAGGGACTCGCAGCGTCCCGAAGCGCGTCCAGCAACTGCAAGAACTCCTCCAGGCGCTGGTCAGAGAAACCCGTACGAAAAGCCAGCATCCAGCTACCGTCCACCTAGCAGGTCGCGACCCTAACCACCTTGTCCGTCGCCAAAGCAAAAAGACGAGGGTAGCGCAGGGATAGCACTCCCCCATCCGTCCAGTCATCACTCCAAAAAGCGAACCGCTGCCCATCTCCCAAAATCGGCCTGAAGTGCATCCGAAAGTTCTGAGAGAGCGAGAGGACGGCCCTCCAGAAAGGAGAGGGGCGCCGTCCGCGCGAACCGACAGTCGTCGCCGCCACAGGAGCCGCAACATCGACCCCGTAGATACGCCTAAGGAGGGTGCAACACAGGTCCTCTCCCACACCCCAAACTCTGGCCACCTACTTCATCAAAAGCGCCTCGTTTAACTCACCCAGCCGACAAATACCGAGGTCGTCGTCCCTCGTCTGCAAAGTGACCTCCTCCCAGCTCACCAGGTGTATCCCAACGCCCTGACCATTTCTTCCCCATAAAAAACGCCTCATCAAACCCTCCAACCTCCTCCTGATCCCCACCGGCATGAGCCGCATGGAGGAGTAGTAGACCGGCATCGCAGATAACACCGCCCTCAAGAGCACCAGGCCCCCCCTGGATAAGATCGGCGCTTTCCACCCCGCGAGACTCTTTTCCAGCTTCTCGACCAGCGACAGCCAGTCCGCCATCTTCGACCTCCCGGGGTTCAGCGGCAGACCCAGGTAATGAACGGGGAAGTCAATCCCTCCGGTACCCAACGTCGAGCCGCACAGACCCGCCATCTCGCCCGACATGCTAAAAGGGACCATCTTCGACTTGCTGTGATTCTGAAAGAGCCCAGACATCTCGCTGAACAGCTCCAACGTAGCCGCCATCCCTTTGACCTCATCCAGACCCCCCCTCTATGAAGAAGATGGTATCGTCCACATACTGGAGAAGCGGGATCCTCAGGTCATCCCTCGAGTAACCCCTCGTCAGCCCTGCCTCCTGCACCTTGCCCACCATACAAGTAAAAACATCCGCCGCGATGATGAACAGCAAGGGGGCAAGAGGGCAGCCTTGTCTCACCCCCCTCTGAGGCTGAAAGTACCCCCTTCAGGACGACCATTTACCAGCACCGTCAGCGAAGCCGTTGTCACGCACCGCTTCATCCATGTTATCCAGAGCTCCGGAAACCCCTCATGTGCATAGCTGCCCAAAGGAAGCGCCAATCCAGCGTGTCGAATGCCTTCGTGAAGTCCACCTTCCATAGGACGGCCTGAGTGCCCTCCCTCTTCCACTCCGCTATAATTTCAGACGCCATAACTAAGTTGTCTGCAATCTGCCTCCCCGGAACAAAAGCTGTCTGGGTCGGGGCAATAATGTGGTCCAGTACCCTGCTCAATCTGGTCGCGAACACTTTAGCAACGATGAGATACAATGCGTTAGAGATCGCAATGGGACGGTATTCTTCAATTCTCTCCGCACCCGGCCGTTTAGGCAACAGAACGAGGAGCGCCTTATTTACATGCTCGAAGCCCGCATTACCGCAGCAGCACTCCCGGACAACCTCCAGCACCTCACCACCAAGCAGGTCCCAGAAATCCTTATAAAAGGAGACGGGGAATCCGTCCGGACCTGGCGCACCATCGGGAGCGTGAGGCTATTATTACCATTGAGAATCCGTCCAGACCACCGATTTCAGCTCCTCTAAAGTAACCGAGAGCGTGAGCCTAGAAGCATGATCCCTCGACAAGAGCGTCGCACCTAAGCCCGACCACCTCCAACTACTGTTAGCATCCCTTGCCGAAATCCTGTAGAAGTGATCCCCAACTACCCTCCCAAGCTCCTTGTTCCCCTCCACTACCTCCCCCCCAATGGGCAGAGTCCTGATGTGGTTCTCCCTTCGCCTCCCGTTGGCCACCCTGTGGAAGAAGGCTGTATTCGCGTCGCCTTCTGTGAGCCACCTATACCGCGATCTCTGCCTCCACTCGGTGACCCTCTTCCTGTCATCATCAAGGATCTGCTCCTGTGCTTCCGACCGCAGCCTCAGCTCGTCCCTATCCAAGGGACGATCGTCCTCTAGAGCGTCAAGCAAGCCAACCACGCTCTCCGCCGCCGTCCGAACGGTAATGCGAGCCACCCTCGACTCACGCTTGAAAGCGCAAATCCTGGACCGTAGAGAGTCCAGCTTCTGAACGAATCTCGACATCGTCAACCCCCCAACCACAGCCGAGTTCCAGTGCGATGCCACCAAATCCCTAAAGCCATCCTCCAAAACCCACGCCTTCTCATAGCGGAATAAGCCACGAGCGGGCGTAGGATCGCCCGAGTCCCAAAGAATAGGTGTGTGATCCGACCATGACCGTGGCCGGGCAGCCATAAAGGAGAGCGGGAAGAGAGCCATAAGCTCAGACGACACCAGAAACCGGTCAATCCGCGACCTGGAGTTGGCGCTACGCCAGGTGTACTTGGTGCCCGCCGTGTCGAGCACCTCCAGCTCAAGCGACTCTACCACCTCCACGAAAACCTCAGAGTCGGGGTCCTGACCCCCCCGTAGCCGCGGCCTGTCAGAAGAAAGCAGGGTGACATTGAAATCTCCCCCCACCAGCCAGGGGATGCCCGAGAACGCCTCCCTCACCCCTCTCAGATCAGCCCAAAGCTGCTGCCTCTCAGAGCTCTGGCACAGGCCATACAGGCTAGACAACGCAAACTTGACCCCCGAACGAACGCACTCCAAGAGGACCGTCACGATGTGGGTCCCCTTCATCTCCCCCCGCCTGGCGAAAGCCGATCCTCTCCAAGCGACCAGAACCCCACCTGCGGAACCCACAGCCCCAATTGACTCAAAATCAGAAATGGAACCAGCACCGAACGAGCGCCACTCCAGGCCCGAGATTGCGCCCAGCTTCGTCTCCTGCAGGAACACGACGTCACAGCTCCACTCCACCAGCCTTGAACCCACGACCCTCCTCTTCCCCGGGTCACCCAGACCCCTCACGTTCCAGGAAAGGATCTTCATCTAGCACCGGTCGTCAACCCCGCTTCCAAAGCCACCACCCCTGTTTCCCGAGCCACTTCGGACTTCAGCCCTGAGATGGGGATCGCCGGAACTCCCAACCTCGATCGAGACCTTCTCCTGTACCTCTTCCCCGCCCTCCGATCCCTCCCGCCCCCAACCACTAGCGAGGATGGCAAGTCATCGGCCCCAAAGGCCCCTTGGAGAGCACCGGACCCGAGGGCGAGCTCTTAATGGCAATGCCCCCGCCAGAGCCTGCCCCCCCCCACGCCCAGAGATACCACGCCAGCCGGGACCCGAGCAGCCACCACCTCCCCGGAAGGGCGAGAGCTGGTCCACCCAACATCCGGGAAGCCCTCGAAAGCACCGCGCGCCTCTATAGCTGGAAAGCATGTCCCAACAGCCGCACCTTCCACGAAAGACAGCTGCCCCGAGCCCCTCAATAGCAACGAATATCGCCCATCCGGAGAACGCCGGAGGTCTATCAACCACACCGAGGTGTGCGCCTCCGAAGGTACGCGTATGGCTGAGCTCACGGCCCCCTCCAAAGGTTCTTCGAGCGGCTTACTTAAAGCCTCCAAAGGTGTGCCCCAAGGGCCGCCCAGTGGGGCCCCCCACGGCTCAAGAAACGAAAGGCCCCCAAATCGTAAAGGCAAGGCAAATGAAATGGCAGCCTCACCAACCGCATAACACGCCAAACGCGGCAACTCTTCGACTTCCTTAGGACCCGTCAACCGCGCCGACTCCTCGCCTTTCGCAAGCGGACCCGAGGCCTCTCCCCCGGGCGACCCTTCCCCTTCCGCTTCCCGGGCTCTCGAGCAGCGCGACTCTTCTCCTTCCCCCAAGGAACCGAAATGACGAACGGACGCCCCTCCCGGGCCGGCGAAGCGCCATCGCCCCCAACCGCCCGCCGCCACCTCCGGATCAGAACCCGGCGAGGTGCCATCGTCTAGAATCTCCAAGACGCTCCCCAGATGCCGAGCGCCGGCCGCAAACTGTGAACGGTTCGGGCCAAAAAGGGAGCACCCCAAACCAGCGCCACCCGAACCACAGGATGCATGAAAGCGCCATCTGCAAACCTTGGATGCCTCCATAAGAACAGACCCTCCCCTCCAGACACCAGGAGCAATGCACGTTGTACGGCGGAGAGGCCCCGCACGCCCACCCTACCTTCAACGAGGGAAACGACATCACCGCGGAAGCCGTCGCCGAAGCGATTGGAACGATCCTGCATGAGCATTGCCTTGGAACCGGCATCGTCACCTCCAAGCCTCACCAAGGGGACCCCCACCAGGAGCCTCCCGAACCCCCTCCCACCGTCCGGCAAACCGCTGCAGTTCCTCCCTGCTCCCTTCTCAAACGACCCCCCATGAGCCGCCTCCGCCTCCCTCCCGAAGGAACTCCGAGAGTCGACCCCCGCCACCAGAGAAAACATACGGCATCCTTCCGCACCGCAAGAGAAACATCGGGGCGGCAACGAGCAAACTGAAGCCACATGGCCGCGCATCCCACACCGAAAGCAGTGCCGCCCTGGCTTCCGGTGGGAGACCGCCACCCAGCCAATCGCATCACCAGGGTCCCCGACGAAGTCCAGCTTCTCCTCCACGCGAACTCCGGACCCTTCGCCGACCTCCTCCCGCGAACTCACCTTCCTTGTACGACGGTTTCTCACCTGCGCCCCCCTCCTCCCCACCGCCACAGGAAGAGGCCGCTCTCTCCGGCCCCGAACGGCAGACGTCCTCCGCCATACTCGCGGCTTCTTCGACTCCCCTCTCCCCATAGTCACGGGGGGGGGGGATTTTTCCAGCCAAAGCGAGGTGTAAGATAGGGTTGCCCTCTTGCATTGCTTTTTCAGTCAGAGAGCAATCTTGGTACAAGTTCCTGAACTAATTCAGGGGCACAGGTTTTATCTTGTCGTTGATGATTTTTCTCGTTTGTCTTAGGTCTTCTTATTACAGAATAAATCTGAAGCTGGGAATGTTATCAAAAATTTCATAAATGAAGTACGTAATGTTTTTTCTGCCTCTGTGAAAATTGTGAGGACTGATAGTGCCTTGGAATTTTGTACTAATATACTCTCCAATTATTTTTCTACCAAAGGAATTATTCACCAAACATCATGTGCCTATACTTCCCAACAAAATGGAGTTGCTGAAAGAAACCATCATCATTTGCTTGATGTCACTAGGACGCTTCTCATACAGAGTCGTGCTCCTCATTCTTTCTGGGTGATGTTGTTTAAACACCATGCTATCTCATTAATTGCATGTCATCATCAGTCTTAGGTGAGAAGATTCCTTTCTCTTTGGCTTTTCCTGAAAAGTCCTCCTCGTGTGTTTGGCTCGGTTGCCTTCATCCACCAGTTGTCTCCAGGTATTGACAAGCTCTCTCCTAGAGCTGTCAAGTGTGTTTTCGTCGGGTACTCCAGGACACAAAAAGGGTACATATGTTATGATCTGGTACGCATGAAATATTATGTTAGTGCCGATGTCACCTTTTTTGAGTCTGTTATCTACTTGTCCCCTACAGGTGATCTATTGATGTCTTCGGACACAGATGAAGCCATATACATGCCACCACCTCCACCACAACCATCTCCGGTACCACCACCACCACCACTACCTACACCGCCCCCTCCTCCTATTATAGTTCATGTTCCGCCTTTGCCATACCACTATACCCGTCGGCCTGCTTCTGCTCATGGTCATCGCTCATCATCTAGCTCGCATGAGGTATGTCCTGAGAATATAGTTTCTAATGATGGATGTTGGGAAAAAATGAATGAGATGTTTATTCCATCAGCCCTAGGCTCTCTTATATAGGAGAGTAGCCTATGGGTAAATTACATAAAGCATACAGCTGAAAATAAAAATAACAGAGAGACACAAAGGAAATTAATATATATGTTAACACTCCCCCTCAAGATGGAGCATAGATATCAATCATGCTCAGCTTGGACGCACACTTCTGGAATGGGCATCGTAGTAATGCCTTGGTGAATATATCGGCAGTTTGATTTTCTGAAGTAACATGAGATGTAGCAATGAATCCCTTCTGAATCATGTCACGTATGAAGTGACAGTCAACCTCAATATGCTTGGTCCGCTCATGGAATGTTGGATTGTTTGCAATGAACAAGGCTGCCCGATTGTCACATTCTAAGTTCATAGGAAGTGGTACATCTATACATAATCTATAAGCACAGCCTTTACCCACATCATCTCTGTGCTACCCTGGGCCATAGCCCTATATTCAGATTCAGCACTAGATCTGGCTACCACCGTCTGTTTCTTGCTCCTCTATGAGATTAGAGAATCTCCAACGTAGACTGCAAACCCCGAGGTGGACTTCCTGTCCTTGGGACAACCTGCATAGTCTGCATCCGCATATGCTGAGATAGAAATCCCCTTGCCCTTCTTGAATAGCAAACCTGCACCTGGAGATGATTTGAGGTATCTAAGTATCATATGTATGGCATCCATATGAACCTGACGTGGTTGCTCCATGAATTGGCTCACACGACTCACTGCAAAGGATATATCGGGCCTAGTGATCGTGACATACAACAGTTTGCCAACCAGCTCTCTGTATCTTCTCCTGTCCACCTCCTCTGTGTCATCATCATATAGCTTCATGCTGGGGTCCATTGGTGTTGTAGCAGGCCGACACCCAAGCATACATGTTTCACTCAACAGGTCCGTAACATATTTTCTCTGCGACATTACTAACCCATACGGATTTCTAGCAAATTCCAGCCCCAGAAAATATCTAAGGACTCCAAGATCCTTAGTGACAAATTCGCTCCCCAGCTTCTCTTTTGCCTGCTTTATGCCTTGCTCATCTTCTCCTGTAATCAAGATGTCATCTACGTAAACCATAATTGCAATAATACCTCTTGAAGTCTTTTGTACAAACAAGGAATGATCAGCATTAGAGCGTTTGTATCCCTGTTTTTCAAAGAGGTCTGAGAGCTTCTGAAACCATGCTCTGGGGCTCTGCTTAAGGCCATAGATAGCCTTATGAAGTCTGCACACCTTGGAACACTCCCCCTCAACAGCAAAACCGGGTGGTTGTTGCATGTAGACTTCCTCCTGTAGGTCTCCATATAAGAACGCATTCTTCACATCCAACTGATATAGCAGCCACTCTCGAGTGACCGCGACTGACAGCAAGATCCGTAGGGTAGAATGACGGGCTACTGGCGAGAACGTATCAAGGTAATCCACCCCGTATGTCTGTGTAAAGCCACGTGCAACAAGGCGGGCCTTGTATCTGTCAATACTGCCATCTGCATTTTTCTTTACTGTAAATACCCACTTGCAGCTCACCGGGGTCACATCTGCAGGTATAGGAACTAGACTCCAAGTTCCCCTAGATTGAAGTGCTGCCATTTCTTCCTCCATTGCTAGACGCCATCTACTATCCTGCAGAGCATCTTGATAATTCCGTGGAATATCTACAGCTGACAAGGCAACCACAAAGTTCCTGAAATCCCCAGATAGTCGCTCAAATGACACAGAAGCTGATAAAGGATATGTAGCGCAGCTCCTCTTCGATTTGCGTATAGCAATAGGAACATCTAAATCAGTTGTGTCCTCATCTGGCCCCTGCAACATATCCTGCTCAGAAATATCATTAGATCCATCAAGAGAAGTATCTTCAGTACATACCTTAGGCGAGCTAGGAGATGAGTCATGACCATGAGCTGGAGGAGGCCTGCAGGTATAATGGAATGGTAGTGGTGAAACGGGGATAGTACGTGGAGCTGGTGGTGGTGGTGGTGGTGGTGATGGTACTGGTGGTGGTGGTGTCATATATATGGCATCGGTAGTCAATGAAGGTAGTTGATGATCACCTGAGGATGAAAAATACATTACGGATTCAAAAAATGTAACATCTGCACTGACCATATACCGCCTATGCAAAGGATCAAAGCACTTGTACCCCTTTTGAGTTCTGGAGTACCCAACAAACACACACTTGACAGCCCTAGGAGAGAGCTTGTCAGTACCAGGAGACAACTGGTGGACAAAGGCAACAGAACCAAACACACGAGGAGTAAGGGAAAACAGATCCTTACCAGGGTAGATAAGGGAAAAAGGAATCTGTTCATCTAAGACAGAGGACGGCATACGGTTAATTAGGTAACATGCTGTGAGAACCGCGTCACCCTAGTAAGAATAAGGAACATGACTCTGTATAAGAAGTGATCTTGTGTCATCTAGTAGGTGGCGATGTTTCCTTTCAGCGATCCCATTTTGTTGAGAGGTATAAGCACAGGATGTTTGATGGATAATCCCTTTTGATGAGTAGTAGTTGGCTAGGAAATGAGTACACAATTCTAGGGCATTATCACTTCTCACAAATTTCACAGATGTGGAGAAAACATTTTGAATTTCATTCAGAAAATAGATAATAATATTGCCTGCTTCAGATTTATTTTTCAACAAAAATACCCATGACACACGAGAGAAGTCATCCACAATAACTATATAAAATCTGTGTCCCTGATGATCAGGTACACGACTCGGACCCCAGATATCAATATGAAGTAACTCAAGCTTGGAGGTGCTACTCCGACCTGGACGACTGGGAAAGGTAGACCGGTGATGCTTTCCCAACTGACAAGCCTCACATTGGATAGATGTGTGAGGAAGACCCTGGGGTAACACACGACGCAACTTCTGAAGCGGTAAATGCCCAAAGCGCAGAAGCCACAGCAAAGGAGATACTGGTCCAGTGGGAATGGATAAGGTTCCAGCAAATGGAGTCTGATTTAGGCGATAGAGGCCTCCTTGCTCATAGCCACGACCAATCACGTTGCCCGTAAGGATGTCCTGAAAAATAAGAGAAGATGGATCAAAAATTGCCCGACATTGTAAATCCTTTGTAATCTGACTGATTGATAACAAATTCATTGAAAAATCAGGTGCATGTAACACATTCTTGAGCTGCATAGAAGATGTCAGTCTAATCTCCCACTGACCAGCGATGGGGGAATGTGTACCATTGGCAATGACCACTGTTCGGCCTGGAGGAATCTGAGAATATCCTGTAAGTAAACTCTGATCGCCACATAGATGATGTGTAGCGCTCGAGTCCATAATCCAAGGTAATGTATCTGATCTACTACTGGTAAATGCAAGTATGCTACCTGAAGCACTGGTAGACGCAGAGGCAGATGCAGCAGCATCAGATTGACTCTCAGTAGCAGGTGATGGGCCAGATGGGGGAATAATACCCCTTAGACGGGCAACTAGATCATCGAACCGCTGATCCAAAGTGGCAGCAGATGGAGGCTCTATCTGCTCAGCGACTCGTGCAGATGCAGGAAATCCATGCTTAGAGTAGCATCTGTCTTCATTGTGTCCGACGCGATGACAGTAGGTACATGTTGGCCGAGTGCGGCCTCCTCTGCCACGAGGTCCACGTCCACGGGTCTGATGATGAAATCCACGACCCCTGTTGGCGGCCATGGCTGAAGCATTCTGATTCGTGGCCGTGGAAGGAACGGTGATGCGGCTCAGTCTATGGAAGGCTTCCTCCATGGGAGGAATAGTAGAATCGACCAAGATCTGGGATCGTGCCGCCTCATACTCTGGATCAAGTGCAGCAAGGAACACGCCCACCATAGTCGCATTCCGATACGTCTTCTGTTGTTCTGGCGTGGCTGTCAGGGGCATGAAGTTGTAGAGCTTCTCGAACATCCCTCGCAGGGATGTGTAGAGTGAATGTAGAGGGCGACCATTCTGCTTTATAGTGAATATATCATGCTCGAGTTGCAGAATCTTCGTCTCATTCTTCGCCTGAGAGTATATGGTGGCCGCCAGAATGTCCCACATGTCTTTGGTCGTGGGCTGATGGAGAATGTCATTGGCAATCTCGATCGCCAACGTTCCAGATATCCAAACTTTGGCCGTATGCGTCATCGGCCTCCCAAGAGGCATTGGCTCCAGTCTTCTCAGCAGGCTCTGCTTCGGTAAGAATGTGCTTCTTACCCGTTGACTTCATCATACTCATGAACTGCATCGCCCACAGTTCATAGTTTGTACCGTCCATCTTTACAATAGGCGCTGGACCACGAAAGGCGCCAATGGATGGGATATCCGCCTTGCTTTCTGACATACTGGAAACTGAAGACTGGAGCGATTGACTGAAGATATGATTTGTCTACAATGATATAGACGGGCTTAATTGCATGTGTAGACCTCAAGCAACTAAACCCATGTAGTTGACGGTGTGCGCTTTAGGGCTTAGCACACGCTTAGGGCTCTACTGTGCCCTCTGAACCACGCAGGCACGCAAGGCAAGCGCTCAGTCGCACAGCGTGAGGATGAGCGCGCAGTCGTGCGTGAAGGTGCGCGCTAGGCGCACAGGCGCAGGCGCGAAGATGCGCACAGGCAGGCGCTCGCGCACAGGCAGGCGCTTGCGCGAAGAAGCGCTAGGCGCAGGTGCACAGGCAGGGGCGCTCGCGCGAAGATGCGCACAGGCGTTGGCGGATGCCCAGTGGAGGCGCAGAGGCGCCGCCGGAGGCGCAGGCGGGGCGGAGGCAATGGCAGAGGCGCCGGCGATGAGGAAGGGGCGCGCGGGTGGGGTAGGGTAGGGTTAGGGTTTTGAGAACTCCGGTCTAGGACCGTCGCTCTGATATCATGTTGGGAAAAAATGAACAAGATGTTTATTCCATCAGCCCTAGGCTCTCTTATATAGGAGAGTAGCCTATGGGTAAATTACATAAAGCATACAGCTGAAAATAAAAATAACAGAGAGACACAAAGGAAACTAATATATATGTTAACAATGGATCTAATGGTTTACTAGAGCAGGCTTCGTTACAGGGAACAGATGAGGAGGTTACTGATTTGGATCTACTTATTGCGCTTCGGAAACAGAAGCGTAGCTGTGCGTCATATCTTATAGCATCCATGATTTCTTTTGATCGTTTATCTGGTGAATTCATGAATTTTGCTGTTGCACTATCTGGCGTGGACATTCCATGGAATTACCAAGATACTTTGAAGGACAGTCGATGGCGCTTAGCTATGGAAGAAGAGATGGTTGCTCTTCAGTCGAGAGGCACCTGGAGTCTTGTCCCTGCTCCTACTAGTGTGTCTACATTTAGTTGTAAATAGGTGTTCACAATTAAGCAAAATGCAGATGGTAGCATCGACAGATACAAGGCACGCCTGGTTGGACGAGGATTTACACAGACATATGGAGTGGATTATCTTGACACATTCTCACTTGTTGCTCGTCATTCCACCTTATGGATCCTTTTATCTGTTGCAGTTATTCGAGATTGGCTATTGTTTTAGTTAGATGTCAAGCATGCATTTCTATATGGTGATCTTCAGGAGGAAGTCTACACGCAACAGCCACCCAGTTTTGTTGTTGGGGGGGGGGGGGTGGTATTCACAGGTGTGTAGACTTCATAAGGCGATCTATGGCCTTAAGCAGAGCACTAGAGCTTGGTTCCAGAAGCTTTCAGACTTGTTTGAAAGACCAGGGTACAAACGTTCTAATGCAGATCATTCCCTCTTTATACAAAAAACATCCAGAGGTATGATTGCAATTATGGTGTATGTTGATGATATCCTTATTACAGGAGATGACATACAAGAAATCATTAGGGCGAAAGAAATGCTGGGTCGTGAATTTGTCATCAAGGACCTTGGAGTCCTTAGATACTTTTTGGGACTGGAGTTTGCTAGAAATCAACAAGGACTCGTGATGACCCAGAGGAAATATGTCACTGACTTGCTAAGTGAAACAAGAATGCTTGGATGTCGACCTGCCACTACACCTATGAATCCAAGCATGAAACTATATGACGATGATACTGATGAGGTGGATAGGAGGAGATACAGAGAACTGGTTGGAAAACTTCTTTATATTACCATTACCAGACCCGATATATCTTTTGTTGTTAGTCGGGTGAGCCAGTTCATGGAGCAACCACGTCAGGTACATATGGATGCTATACAGATGATACTCAGGTACCTTAAATCATCTCCAGGTGCAGGTCTATTGTTTAAGAAATGCAAGGAGGTCACTATCTCAGCATGCGTAGATGCAGATTATGCAGGATGTCCAAAGGATAGGAAGTCCACCACTGGATTTGTTGTATACGTTGGAGATTCTCTTGTCTCATGGAGAAGCAAGAAGCAAACTGATGTAGCCAAGTCTAGTGCTGAGTCTGAATATAGGGCTATGGTCCAGGTCAGTACAGAAATGATGTGGGTTAAAGCTGTTCTTACATATCTATATATAGAGGTCCCACTTCCTATGGTACTGGAATGTGACAATCAAGCTGCTATATTTATTGCAAATAATCCAGCATTTCATGAACAAACCAAGCACATCAAAGTTGATTGTCACTATTTACGAGATATGATCCAGAAGGATTTTACTTGCACATCTCATGTCAGCTCAGGGGACCAGACTGCAGATATTTTCACCAAGGCCTTACTTAGAGGACCATTCCAGAAGTGCTCGTCCAAGCTGAGTATGATCGATATCTATGCTCTACCTTGAGGGGGGTGTAGAGATATATTTTATGTTACGCTATTATGTTATTTGTATTGTTTCTTATTTTCCTTCTTCTTATGAACGCTTTATGTAATTTATCCATAGGCTTCATGAACGAACCAAGCACATCAAAGTTGATTGTCACTATTTACGAGATATGATCCAGAAGGGTTTTATTTCCACATCTCATGTCAACTCAGGGGACCAGACTGCAGATATTTTCACCAAGGCCTTACTTAGAGGACCATTCCAGAAGTGCTCGTCCAAGCTGAGTATGATCGATATCTATGCTCCATCTTGAGGGGGAGTGTAGAGATATATTTTATGTTACGCTATTATGTTATTTGTATTGTTTCTTATTTTCCGTCTTCTTATGAACACTTTATGTAATTTACCCATAGGCTACTCTCTATATAAGAGAGCCTATGATTCATGGAATAAACAACGCACTCATTCTTCCAACAATTACGAACATCTAATTCAAGTTTTCCGGTCCTAGACTACAGCAAGGGTTGAAGAGGATGGTTGTTTGAGCCTATAAGTACAACCAATCTCTGTGTGTAGGCATGCTCAGAGTGTCTACATCACAGTTTTGTTCCGGATTTTCGGCATCTTTCCATCATGGCAGAGAACAAGCGTGACGTATTTTCGTCGTCCGGTGCCTTCAAGGGCCCGGCTTCCATCGTGAAGATGGATGGGACCAACTATGAGTTGTGGTCCATGCAGTTTTGCACTCTTCTGCAGTGCCATAACAAAAAGCACATTTTGATTAATTCTGAGCCGACTGACAAGACTGGAGCTAATGCTTCATGGAAGCAAGATGATGCATATGCACTGAGTTGGCTTTTCGGAACGCTTACCACGGAGATTGTCAATGACATTATCAATCAACCCACAGCCACGGCTATTTGGGATATTCTGGCTGCCATGTATGGTCAAGCCAAGAATGAGAGCAAAATCCTCTAGTTGTAGTTTGATATATTCTCGACCAAGCAGAATGGTCAGCCTCTTCATGCCCACTTCTCGCATCTCAAGGCATGTTTGAGCGTCTTCATAGCTTTATGCCAATTGCTACCAACATTGAGCAGCAGTAGGCATATCAGAATGCAACTATGACATGAGTCTTCTTGTCATCCCTTGACTCCTGAGTACGATACAGCACGTACTCAACTGCTTATTGGAGAGACGATATCACCAATGGAGGAGGTATACAAGAGGTTGAGCAGAATGACTACTTCATCTCCTACCATGGCTCAAACTTCCTCTGTGATGGCAGCTTCTCATGGCAGAGGGGGTACTTCACATTTTCGCGGACGAAGACCCTGTGGTCGAGGAGGAGGACGTTAGCGTGGACCATGCTCACACTACCACCGTACAGGTCATTCGGAGGAGACATGCTATCTGAAGCATGGGTATCCTGCCTCTGCCCATGTAGCTGAGTAGACAGAGACTACTCCGGCTCTTGCTCATGATGCGCGGCTTGATGATATTGTCTCCAGATTGAGAGAGATAGTGACTAACCATCCACCCCAGCTGCAAGATCTTCAGATGCTGCAGCTGTTGCTAGAGCTTCTACAAGTTCATCAGGTATTGCCTATGCACTTACAAGTTGTAGCAGTTTAGATTTGATTGATTAGATCATGGTCTCCAGAGCATCTCATCATATGTGTGGAGATCGAGCTCAATTTAGTTCTTACAGATCTATCCCGCCTGGTAGATTAGTGGTAATTGCAAATGGGCTTCATCTCCCCATTGTTGGTTGGGGGAAATTGTCCTAGCCCCCTCGATGTACATGCAGAATATCTTACATGCTCCTGCATTTCAGATGAATCTTTTGTCTATTATTTATATTACAAAAGAGTTACATTGTCGTGTCATATTTGACACATCTTCTCTTGTGTTTCAGGACATACTCACGGGCAAGGTGATTGGATGTGGCCGTAAGCAGAGAGGACTTTACAGACTGGTCCAACCTCCTTATGTCGAGTATTGTTACTATTACATCAAGATCAGTTTCTCCTTTCATGTGGCATCTTCGCTTTGGCCGCCTTCCTTTACATAAGTTGTGTCATGTTCTTCCTCAGATCTCTATTCATACCACCTTAGAGTGTGAAGGATGTTAGCTTGGGAAGCACCATCGTTCTTTTCCGAGTCGTCAGAGTCGTCACAATTGTCAGTCATTTGAGTTGTTTTGACATTGGGGTCCTAGTCATGTTCCCGATCATCAGGGACATCGATTCTATATGGTCGTTGTGGATGATCTTCTATATTATCTTGAGTTTTCTTGTTGAAGAATAAGTTCGAAGCTGGTCATGTTATTAAATCGTTTCTTATTGAGATTAGGAACATTTTTTCTGCTAATGTGAAGTTTATTCGCACTGACAATGCCTTGGAATTCTCCACTTTACAACTGTTTGACTTTCTCAAGTCTCTTGGTATTGTTCATCAGACTTCGTGTGCTTACACTTCGCAGCTGAATTGTTTTGTTGAACGCAAACACCATCATCTTCTTGATGTCACGGGGGCTCTTTTAATTCGGAGTCGAGCTCCTCATTCGTTGTGGGGTCATGCGGTCCTCACTGCATGCTACTTAGTGAATCGTGTGCCTTCCACTATCCTTGGAGAAAAGGTTCCTCTCTTAATTGTGTTTCCAGAGAAGGACCCATTCTCCCTTACTTCCAGGGTCTTTAGTTCTATGGCCTTTGTCCACAATTTTACTCATGGTCGTGACAAGCTCTCTCCAAGAGTTGTCAAATGATGCAGCGTGGAGTCAAAATATAGGGCCGAATATTTATCTAATTTTATCGGTCAATTTTATTTACGTTCATTTAAATTGTCGTGTCTTTAATTAAATAAATGAGATCGCTTGTGATCTCAATAAATCAGTTAGAGATTTTTGAATTTCAAATTAGTTAGTTAGTCGGTTAATTAGTTAGAGTCAATTTAGGATAATTAGTTGTCAATTTGAATTTGTTTTCTATTTTTGTAATCCCGTCCCTCCTATATAAAGGGATGGTGGTCCATTGTTTTTAAACAGTTCAGTATGTTATCAATTTGAGAATTATTCTCTATCCCTCTCTCTCTTCTCCCCTACGCGGTCTTCGCGCTTCTTCTCCCTCAACCCCTCGTTCCCGACGAGTTTCTTCTTCTCAACCCCTCTATTTTCTTCTACCAAATAATTTCCACCGTTCAAATTTATTTCCCGCGCCGCGCCGTATTCGATTTGCATCATTTGGTATCAGAGCATGGCCTACAGATCGTCCTAACGATCTGACGATCCGTACAGGCATTCGCATCCACATGCGACGAAGCACCATCGTTCGTCCGAACGAACACGTCGATCCAACGATGCTTACTACAAAAAGATGGACGCAATGCGGGATTTCCGGTACAAATCTCAAGAATTCAAGGCCGGATGTCGAGAAATGATAGTTGAATCCAAGGCTATGCGCGTCGCCAGATCGAAGGCTCCAGCGACCCCGATCACCGAAGCCATTATCCCGAGTTTTGGCGAAGAAAACCCCGCTGTGGAGGAAGATTCGGTTGCTGTCCAGACCATCCCGGAAGAGAAACTCGACGTCAACAACAAACCACTCGCAGTCCAGGCCGCTTCAGATCAGTCCCCATCGACGATATCGCCTCCAACGATCGTCTCGGCCCCGTTGCATCCCTACCTCGTGATTCCCACACCGTCGGCGACTAAGCCGGCCCCGGTTCTCCCTCCCGCCTGCGCCTTACTGCACCGCACCCCACCGATCGTCTGCACCTCCCCCAGCGTGCGCAGCCTCGCGCCCGCCTTCCCCCCTCGCCGTCCCTCCTCCCCCACGCGTTCCCCGCATCCCCCGCACCCCTCCCGTGCCTCCAAGCACGCATCACCCACCTCAGTACCCCGCATCTCTACTACAAGCCCCATCGCCTCCCAAGCCCGTGCACGCCGCCTCGTGCACGACCTGCGCAATCTCCTCGGCGGCGCCGCTACGCGTGGCTGTCCACCCCAGGAACTCGCTGCCGCCCGTGGCCCCACATAGCAAGTATCCGCCGCCGCCTCTGGAAACGAGAAGCCCTAACGTGTGATTTCCTTCCTAGGGAAATTGGATCCCGTAAAAATAGTAAATGGGATATGATTTGGAAAATTTGCATAAATATCTGGCTCCCTAAATCTTTTTCTATGAAGGTTAACTTTTAGGCGTTAATTTAGAATAACTGCAGTACAGGTCGCCTCCCAGAGACCTTTATCAACAGGGCCAGTAAGGGATATAATATTCTATGAGATTATTTTAAGTGAAGGGTTACAAAAATTGCAGAGACACCCTCCTATTGGAAAAAACTACAAACGTAACACTGAAAGGGATCTAATTGAGGGAAATTTAAGCTACCATTTCATGGATGAATTCTCCAACGACGCATCAGATCAAGCAATTCGTCGGGAGACGAATTTTTAAAGCGGAGGAGAGTTGATGCAGCGTGGAGTCAAAATATAGGGTCGAATATTTATCTAATTTTATCGGTCAATTTTATTTACGTTTATTTAAATTGTCGTGTCTTTAATTAAATAAATGAGATCGCTTGTGATCTCAATAAATCAGTTAGAGATTTTTGAATTTCAAATTAGGTAGTTAGTCGGTTAATTAGTTAGAGTCAATTTAGGATAATTAGTTGTCAATTTGAATTTGTTTTCTATTTTTGTAATCCCATCCCTCCTATATAAAGGGATGGTGGTCCATTGTTTTTAAATAGTTCAGTATGTTATCAATTTGAGAATTATTCTCTATCCCTCTCTCTCTTCTCCCCTACGCGGTCTTCGCGCTTCTTCTCCCTCAACCCCTCGTTCCCGACGAGTTTCTTCTTCTCAACCCCTCTATTTTCTTCTACCAAATAATTTCCACCATTCAAATTTATTTTCCGCGCCGCGCCATATTCGATTTGCATCATCAAATGTGTGTTTGTTGGCTATTCTTGTACCCAAAAAGTGTATAGGTGTTTTGATCATGTATGGAGAAAGTATTATGTGAGCGTTGATGTCATATTTTTTGAGTTTATTATGTATTTCTCTCCTACATGTGACAGGTTGTCTAACTCCGACTCAGGTGAGGATGTCTTTGTTCCACCTCATGTTGTGTCGTAATCATCTCCACCACGCCCTCCACCACCTCCACCTTTGTCCACCTTGACGCGGTTCTTGCCACAATTTTACATTCGCAAGTCCTCTACTCACCCCTCTCCCCATGAACATTCCTCGTCATCCAGCACGCCGCAAGTATGTGACAAGTCTTTCGGAACAAAACAAGTCCAAAATTCTCACCTCCTATAGTGACGTTGGTCTCGAAGACTATTAGGATAGTGGAATCATCGCTTTTGATGGCAAGGAGGGAGCTTACAAGGAAGATGGCAAAATCGGGATCCCACCTGATTCTCAAACCAATCTATGAAAAGTGCTGAAGATCTTGCCAGGAGGGCCAAGTTCATACATTGAAGTTAAGGAAAGCTATAATAGGTTGAGGGAAGCGAGAGCTTGGAGCGAATCGACCAAGGAAGCGAGAGCTTGGAGCGAATCGACCGGTTGAAGATCTTTCATCTTCGCACCTGGGGCTTCGCACCCTGCTCCTTCCCCTTCTTCAGCTATTGAGCCCTGATTCTCCTTCTCTGTCTGCCCTCAGCCCTGCTCGCTCTGGCAAGAGATAAATCCTAGACAAAAATGCCAATTCTCAAGCCATTACAGACTAGCTACTTCCCAATGTACATACATATCCTAGACTTTCAGGCGGGCCCATCTTAATCGGGAGTAGGAATGGTGCGATGCGATAGCTGAGCTCGAGAGTGAAGCTGAGCTCCAATGCGTAGGGTGTGAGCCGGCGGGTGCGAAGCAAGCACTTTCCGGACCACAAATATATAGCTAAGGCCCAATGTGGTACCTCCTCAACCCTCCGAAACGCATCTCAAATCACTAAATCAGGTTCCCTTAGATTTGATCTCAAGTTTTCATAATTTAGAACAAGGATCACATTGCTTCTACTAATGGCACTGTTGACATGCTTGCTCCACAGGATACTCTACAGGAGGAGTTGATACCAGAGAACAGAGAGGTTGATGATCTTGATGTAACTATTACCTTGAGGAAGTCGCGTCGTAATTGTGCCACTTATCCCCTAGCTGCTCATGTTTCTTTGGATCATCTTTCAGAGGAGTACAGGAGGTTTGTCGTGGGACTTTCCGTTGTCACTATCCAACGAACATACCAGGAGGTCGTACATGATAGTAGCTGACGACTTGTCATGGAGGAGGAGAAGGCCACTTTGCAGTCTCGTGGTACCTGAAGTGTTACTTCTTCTCTCTAGGTGCTTTTGTTGTGGGGTGCAAATGGATCTTTATGGTCAAGAAACGGGCAGATGCAGTGTAGATCGCTACAGGGCAAGGCTTGTAGCACGTGGGTTCACCCAGACATATGGGGTGGACTATTAGGATATGTTGGAGTATTGGTTGTGCGCCACATGAGTTGTAGATGGGTAAATGGATCACTCTAGGATCCATTTATCACATCCATGTGTTTAGTCCCACATCTACCAGTGGTGGGACTTGGAGGCTCTGTGGAGGCTATATAAGAAACCACAGACCTCCTGTATCCATTGAGAAAGTGCAATGCATACATATGGCCCTTTGAGGCATCCTCCCGCGGTTTCATCCCACTCCTTCGGGAGTAGGGTTCCACGTAAAAATCATGTGTTCCAAGTTTATTCTTTCTGTTCTTTTATGCTCTGTTTATCACTCAGCTTCCGCATTCCTATTTTCTAGCATGGTATCAGAGTGGGTTCGATTCTCGAGGATGTATTTTATATATTTTGTTCGAGATTCGAGTTTTGTTTTTATATTCTGGGAGATTCATTAGTTGAAGATTGTTATCATGTATTGATCATTCCAAGTTCGAGTCTCAGTTTTAGGGTTTTTCTTAAAACCCTAGTTTTTCAATCAACAAGATCGAGAGAGTTTTTTGTTTGAGGTTTTTCTGGAACCCTCGATCGGGGATTACAGTTCTTCGATTCCATTCGCATCTCCAGCAGCAACAGTTTCTCATCCCTTCCGCGCAATGGAGGCGCTCCAATCCCGCAACCCTAGCCGCATCTCCAGCCCAACCTCCACGCAGAGCCCTCAAGTCTCATGTGTCGCTTCATCTTCTGACAATGCAGCGAGATCCAGTCCATGCGCACAAGATTCATGGCGCAACCTGTAGCCAGTCGATCCTCTACTCGCCGCTTTGTGGCAAAACCTACCTGGCGATGTGCATCGAGCAGCGAAGAAGCATGTGCAACTCGCAATTCCAGATCGATGTTCCAGTGTCAGGAGCTCCATCGCGCGACTCCTCATTTTGCCTCTCTCCATCGCGTGACTCCTCCTTGCGCCTCTCTCCATCGTGTAACGGTGCAGACCTCCTCCTTCTCGCTCTCCCAAGTGGCGGTGATCTCCCTCGACAGCGCAGATCTTCTAATCGGTTGCAGGTAAAGCCTCTTCCAGACGTTCTTCCCCCTCGCGCCTCTAGGCGATGCCCTTCTTCTTCGAAGCGACAGGAGCAGAGCTCCATCGAGAGGGTGGCAGGTTCATTTAATAGTCGAGGGTTCCCAGGCTGGGAACCCTAATAAGACAGGGCGGCGGCGGTGGAGAAACGATGGGTTCCCAATTGGGAACCCTAACGTGTGAAGTAGGGGGGGGGGGGGGATTGCCTTGTTTTGTATTTAAAAAAATGGGAAAGTGCAGCATGTTTCGCCCAGTTCCATGATTGGGCCGTATATAAAAAAGAGAGAGAGGGGATGGTTTGTAAAAAAAGGGGGAGAGTGAGCAGATTGGGCCCAAGTGGGTCGAGATTAAAAAACTATTTTCAAAAAAAGGTGCGTGTTGAAGGGAACCGAAAAGATGTTTGTTATCAAACCCTAGAGCTCTCTTATATAGGAGAAAAGCTCTATGGGTAAATTACAAAGAAGGGGCCATAGAACATAAACATGATAGAAAGCACCCGATAACACAAATATCTGAACACTCCCCCTCAAGTTGGAGTATATATATCTATCATGCTCAGCTTGGAACAACAGTGATGAAAAGGACCTCCAGCCAGAGCTTTAGTAAACATATCTGCAATCTGATCTCTTGACGCAACATAAGATGTTGAGATAAGCCCCTTTTGGATCAAATCACGAGTGTAGTGACAGTCTACCTCGATATGCTTTGTCCTTTCATGAAATGCTGGATTGTTAGCTATAAATAACGCTGCCTGATTATCACATTTGAGCTGCATAGGAAGAGGCACTTCAATCGTTAAATCGGTTAGGACAAATTTGACCCACATCGTCTCAGTACTACCTTGGACCATAGCTCTATATTCTGATTATGCACTGGATCGAGCAACAACTATTGTTTCTTACTCTTCCATGAGACTAATGAGCTGCCAACAAAAATAATAAAGCATGAAGTAGACTTCCTGTTATTAGGACATCAAGCATAATCTGCATCTGCACACCCTGTAACAGAGAGAGATGTGTCCCTCCTAAACAGAAGACCTGCAATTGGAGATGACTTCAAGTATCTCAGAATCATGAATACAGCATCCATGTGTGCCTGCCTGGGTTGCTTCATGAACTGACTTACTTTACTCACAGCAAAAGATATACCAGGCTTGGTGATGATGACATATAATAATTTCCCTACCAGTTCTTTGTAGCGTCTCTTGTCCACCTCCTCAGATCCATCATCATGAAGCTTCACATTAGGATCCATTGGGGAAGTAGCTGGTCTACATCCTGTCATTCTTGTCTCAAATAGAAGATCAGTAATATACTTCCTTTGTGTCATAACCATACCCTGTTGTTTTCGTGCAAATTCCAGTCCAAGGAAGTAACGAAGCATACCCAAGTCCTTGGTAACAAACTGATGTCCAAGGAAGTCCTTTGCTGCCTGAATTCCCTGTGCATCACTGCCAGTAATAACAATGTCATCAACATAAACCAAGATGACCACAATACCTCGATGGTCTCTCTTTACAAAGAGAGTATGATCTGCAGTAGATCTGACAAACCCCTTCTGTTAGAAATACATTGTATGGCTGCCTCTACCACGTGAAGTCACCATAGCTGAAGATGTCTGGTGCTGTAAGGTACTACCAGAGGATATGGATAGTCTGCTCAATCTTCGATACGCCTCCTCCATCGAAGGTATGGTAGCATCAGTATCGAACTGGGCACGAGCTGCATTATATTCCGGATCCAAGGCTGCTAGAAATACCCCAGTCATCACGGAGTCTCTATATGCTTTGAGTTGCTCTGGTGTAGCAGTCAAAGGTATGTAACCATGTAGCTTCTCGAACATACCCCTCAGAGAAGTATAGAGGGTGTGAAGAGGGCGACCATTCTGCTTCGATGTGAAGATATCATGCTGGAGTTGGAGTATCTTAGACTCATTCTTTGTCGGAGAGTAAGTCGCAGCAAGAATGTCCCACATAGCCTTTGCAGTAGGCTAACTCAGTATATAATTAGCTATCTCCGTGGAAACGATCCCAGATAGCCATACACGAGCATACGCATCATCCGCCTCCCATGAGGCATTTATCTCAGTCTTGTCACGTGGCTCCTCTGTAGTGAGGATGTGCTTCTTGCCATTACATTGCATCAAACTCATGAACTGCATGGCCCACAGTTCATAGTTGGTTCCATCCATTTTGACAATGGGTGTTGGACCTTTGAAGGCACCCGGGATGGAACATCCACCTTGTTGTCGGACATGATGACAACAATCTCTATAGACTGGGATTACACCAAGCTATACGAGAATGTCTACTAGGACATATATGAAGGCGGTTATCGGCATAGACTCATACCACAACCCCTTCCATGCCTCGAAGTTTTTCTTGGAAGAACTAGGTTGTGATGCTCACAGGTACGCGGCGCATAAGTGCGCAGGCGCACGACCCCGCGTGAGAAGCTAGGGTGCAGGATGGGCTCGGCGCAGGGGAGCGCTAGGGCACGCAGGTGATGAATCTCGTATTCATCATGCTAAAATTGATTTATTAGGCTTTAATCCCCACAAATCATTGGCATTTAATAATTAATAGAGCATCATTAGCATTCATACATGTGTAGATAATATTTGCATTTCATCAAGCATTTCATGCATTCCTTGGTTGATATATTCCTGACACATTCACTATCACTCAAGGCTTGAGGATTTGGAGGACACTTGATTTCTGTGATCTTGAGAATCTGAGTTAGCCTGCTTTAGTCATTAGGGTTTTGAACTTAATTATCCACACTTCCCTAGTTTGAAAGATTTGAGCGCTATATTACACTCTTCATCTCTACCTTCAAAAGAATATGATCAGCACAATCACTTTCACAACTGCATGATTGATGAGATGAGTTGAGATATCACTTGAGGAACTAGAACTAGAGATTTGAGTATAGACCCGATCTAATGATATTCGAGGATGGGACAAAACTAATGAAGGCTTCAGAACACCTGAGTGTCAGCAAAACCCTAGCCAGTATGTGAACAAGTTCATATGCTATCTCTTTGATATCTACCTATGTGCCAGGGTGTGATGAAACTTAATGATAATTGTTGATCAGTGTGCGTCAACTTTTGGTAAAAGCAGTAGAGCTAGCCAAAAAAAAGAAAGAAAAATACCAAGAAAAAGCTCTATCATCCAAAGTCACATTACAAAAAAGAGCTTCCACCAATGGCGAGTGCTCCCAAACATTTTCAAAGTGTCCACTTGGACCAAGCGCTAATTAGGACCAAGGAGTCGTGTTGACACCATAAAAGGGCTCTGCATAGTAAGCGGTACAAGTCCGGGTGTCGAAGGTATCTTAGATACTCAAAAGAGACACACCTCGGTGTATTCCCAGAAAAACAAATGCAGACGACTCCAAATTCTCTTGACGGACACATTGATCAACAAGCTAAAAATCTACTTGTGTTGAGTAAAAAGGCACTCGAGAGGCCCCTTCTTCCAATGTGAGGGAGAGAAAATTAGACACAATCCTATATCCTCCATCATCTGGTCGTCCATCTACATTTCAAGTCTGACAAACTAATGAGACGGTTGACTGAAGCAAGAATAGACTTATTCCTAGTGTTGAGGATTAAGTATGTAGAAGAGTCTCTTGAACTAGAACTTTGGGTGATGTCTCGATTTGACTCTCGTGAATGCAGTACACTAAAAATCATATCCTTATATTATATGTACAAACAGAGAGTTTGGAAATTAGAGAAGTTGGATTCCTTTTGATTAAAAGCATGGTTGAGCTCAGAAATTTAGGATTACTTAAATTAAGGGTCTTCGGAAAAAAATTGAGCCTTGAAAATTCACATGCACAGTCAGGAATGTATTGAACTAAGTCATTCATTCATTGGTGCTCGGGGACGAGCATGGTTTAAGTATAGGGGTATGATGAATCTCGTATTCATCATGTTAAAATTGATTTATTAGGCTATGTTCCCCACAAACCATTGGTATTTAATAATTAATAGAGCATCATTAGCATTCATACATGTGTAAATAATATTTGCATTTCATCATACATAATTGCATTAAAATCCCAAGTAAATTGGCCCAAAAGGCAGCTAAGTTCCTTAGTTTTTAATTAATTCATCCTGACTCCAACTGACCCCAAACCACCTCCATTGTGTAGATATTACAAACAAGAATAAATAAAAAAACAAAAAAATTACTAATTCAAATAAGTGTCAAATAATCTCAAATCCTATATCACATCTGACAGAATAAAACGCGTATATCTCCCTCATACAGCGTTCGATTTTGGTTTACTCACTTTTAAAGTACTTTATTTTCAAATACCTTCAAAACAAAACCAGTTTCGTAAAACTCGAGCTCATATGTGAAAGTTGGGTTTTGGGCCTCTTTTGCGCATTTTAACTTTTTGCTATTTTTGACCGAAGTTTTTATGTACATAATTAACCCTTTTAATTTTATATCTTCTTCATTCGTGTTCTTTGATGAAAGTTTTAATAAGCTGATACAAAAATCCAAATCTAGATTAAAACTGAAATCAGAGAAACTGACCGTATCCAAGTGTTCGTTGGGAGTCTGTACAAAAATCCCGTATTTCACACTTCTATTTTATTTTCCTGTTTTCTTAATTATTAAAAACAACAACAAAGCCTTTTCCCACAATTAAGTAGGGTCGGCTACATGGATTCTTCGCCTCCATCCAAATCTATCTTGGGTCAATCTCGGACTTGAATCCAAAAAACTAAGATCCCTTCGTATAGTCTCTTTCCAACACTTCTTGGGCCGTCCTCGCCCTCTCTTAGTCGGCTCAACATCCCAACACTCGCATCTCCTAACTGGTGCATCAGTTGACCTTCTTTGCAAATGACCAAACCATCTTAAGCGATTTTCTCGCATCTTATCCTCGATCGGAGCTACACCAACTTTCTTTCTGATTGCATCATTCCGAATCCGATCTTTACGTGTATGTCCACACATCCACCTTAGCATTTTCATTTTTGCTACAACCATTCTCTGCACATGTCTATGGTTCACAGGCCAACATTCAGAACCATAAAGCATAGCACAGGTCTCACGGCTGCTTTGTAAAACTTCCCTTTAATTTTTAAAGGAATTTTCTTATCACATACAACAACGGAGGCTCCTCTCCACTTTAGCCAGCCTGCATTTATTCTATTAGTAACATCTCCATCAATTTCTCCGTCATGTTGCAAAATAGATCCCAGATATCTAAAAGAATCTCTCTTCTGAATGTTATCGTCACCAATCTTCACCTCGATTCCTTAACCATTGCTTCCATCAAAGGTGCATTCCATATATTCCGTCTTAGCCCTTCTTATACGAAAACCTTTAGTCTCCAATGCATGTCTCCAAACCTCAACCTTCTCATTTACTCCATCTCTAGTCTCGTCAATCAACACAATATCATCAGCAAAACCAAGGTAATTCATCCTGAATGTGACTTGTCAACTCGTCCATAATCAAAGTATAAAGAAATAGACTCAAAGCTGAACCTTGATGTAAACCAATGTTGATATCAAAATAGTCACTCTTCCCCGTCGGGGTCCTTACACAAGATAAAGCCCTATCATACATATCCTTTATGAGATTAATGTATAGGACGGGTACTTGTCTCTTCTCCAAAACTCTCCACAGTATCTCTCGTGGGACAGAATCATAAGCCTTCTCCAAATTAATAAAGATCATATGGAGATTCTTCCTTTTAGCTCTATAAATCTCCATTGTTCTCCTCAGCAAATGGATGGCTTCAATAGTTGAGCGATCTGGCATGAATCCGAATTGGTTTCTTTTACTTGGGAAACTTGCCTCAACCTTCTTTCGATCACACGTTCCCAAATTTTCATAGTGTGACTCATCAGCTTGATACCTCTGTAATTTGAACAATTTTGAATGTCTCCTTTGTTCTTATAAAGAGGCACCACGATACTCCTCCAATCTTCAAGCATTTTCTTGCTTCGCCAAATAACATTGAATAGATTCGTAAGCCAAGTCAAACCACGCTCACCTAAAACTTTCCATTGTTCTACAGGGATGTTATCCGGTCCTACACCTTTCCCAAATCTCATAACCTTCAAAGACTCCTCTACTTCTTTCATTATATTCGTCTATAGCATGCACGATTCAAGTAACTTTCACTACTAACTAGATAACCCAAAGTGATCTCTCTATTTCCTTCCCCAATGAAAAGTTTATGGAAGTACTGCTCCCATCTAGTCTCTATATCCTTCTGAGTAACAAACACGTGACCTTCCTCGTCCTTAATGCATCTCACTTGAGAAAGGTCTTTAGTCTTTCTTTCTCTTGCTTTGGCCAACCTCAATATATCCTTCTGGCCCTCCTTGCAGTCAAGATTTTTATACAAAACTTCATAAGCTTTTACCTTAGCTTCGCTTACAGCCTTCTTTGCTTCCTTCTTCACTATTTTATAGTCTGTGGCAGTTTCCTCTGTTCTATCCTTAGACATAGCTTTAAAGCAAGCTCTTTTAATTTTAAGCTTCTCTTGCACCCCTTCACTCCACCACCAAGCCTCCTTTTGACCCGGAGCTCCTCCTTTTGACTCGCCTAGCATCTCTTTGGCTACCTTTCGGATACAAGATGCTACTGCCTCTCACATCTCGTTTGCACTACCGCTACAATCCCAAGATAAGTCTTCTAAAACCTTCTCCCTAAAGCTTGATTACTTCAGCGGAAGATTCCCATCACCTAGTTCTAGTGATCTTAGGCACCTTCCTTTTCTTTACCAGCCATTTTATTTGTAAATCCAAGACTAACAAGCGATGTTGGGTTGTCAAACTCTCTCCAGGGATTACTTTGCAATCTTTGCAACACAACCGATCTCTTCTCCTCAACGTAAAGTAATCTATATGTGTTCTAGTTGAGCCACTCTTATAAGTAATTAAATACTCCTCCCTCTTCTTGAAAAAAGTGTTTGCTATGAAAAGATCATATGCAGTTACAAAGTCCAGAATGACTTTTCCCTCTTCGTTTCTATCCCCAAAACCATGACCTCCATGCACACTTGCATACCCTGAAACATCTTTTTCCACATGTCCATTAAGATCTCCACCTATGCAAATCATCTCTCTTTGTGGGATTCCTTGTAAAATCTTAACCAGATCCTCCCAAAAAGCTTGTTTAGTCCTTTCATCTAAACCAATTTGCGGTGCATAAACTGAGATGATATTCAGAATTTCTTCTTCAAGCACCAACTTTAGCAAAAT
The DNA here is from genome assembly GCA_037367405.1 of Ottelia alismoides. NCBI lineage: Eukaryota > Viridiplantae > Streptophyta > Magnoliopsida > Alismatales > Hydrocharitaceae > Ottelia > Ottelia alismoides. The sequence goes on along the minus strand of JAZKJV010005895.1, from coordinate 58,845 downwards.
AATCAGATCCCCAAAACTTTGCACCTCAACCATACAATCCTTCAAATCTTTATGAACAACCATTCCAACACAGTTTCTGCCTTTATCTTCACCTGAATACCAAAGTTTAAAGCATGTCTTCTCGATCTCCCTTGCTTTCTCTCCAACCCATTTAGTCTCTTGAAGACATAATATATGAATCTTCTTTATTTCCATTCTATCCACTATCTCCATCAATTTTCCAGTTAAAGTACCGATATTCCAACTACCAATCCGTAACTTCCTTTGCAATCTCTTTTGGACTAACTTCTTTACTCGCATGCGTCCATTATGCGAGAACCCTTGCAAATTTTGGCCTACATCCGAGCGGTGATGCAGCGGAACTAGGCTTATTTACCCCCATGCATTCCTCATGCGAGAACCCTTGCAAATTTTGAACTACATCCAGGCTGCGATGTAGCGGCCCTTGCCAATTTTTCATTGCATTCGGCGATGCAACGCGTCGCAAGTAGGGAACGCCCCAACAAAATCCGCATGCTTGCTCGGTCCGAGGCTAAGGCCCGGATATCTGAGCCTTGACGTGGTGGCGGGAGAGCAGCTCGGTTCAGCCGAGCCTCAAGGCATGGAGGGAGGCCTGGGAAGGCAGACACGGCAGCCTGTGAGACGTTGGATCAAGGGTTGGCCCTTGATCCAACAGCTACTGGAAGTCGAGGGCGCGGTGATCGATGATGACGGTCGAGGCGCTCGGAGGGCGGAGGCGCTGAGCGGGGGAGCGGAGGCTGAGGCTCGCACGAGGCGAAGGCTTGAGCGAGGCGAGGACGTCGACGGAGGTGCGCGGTCGACCGCGCGGGGGTCGGAGAGGCCGCGGGGGTCGGAAGTCCCCTTGCTCGTCGACACACGGAGTGAACAAGGGAGGTGGCGTATCTCGGAGCTGTTGGGCGCAAGCGAGGTGCTCCGGTGGGGTGCGTCGTTGGCAGAGGATGTGGGATGCAGCTGGAGTGCGGCCTCCGCTGGAAGGTGCGGGAGGCGGCACTGAAAGGGCATCGAAGCGTTGTTGTTGTTGCGGTGGCCTGGCCGGTGGTGGTGGCGACGTGCGCGGACGGAGTTGGGTGAAACTCGGGCAGATGGTGGTGAAGTTCAGTCGGGTGTGGATATACGTGAAGGTGGTAGAAGAAATAAAGGGGAGAGAGGGATCGCCTGGAACTGGGAGGTGCTAAGGCCCTTCCTGATCGTCGCTTCGATCTTGGCGGCAAGGCCAAGAGGAGCTCAGCTGCTCTGGAGCGATACACGTCGAGGTCTTCACCGTGGATCTCGCCTGCAAGGTGATGGAGCTCGTCGTCGCCTCCAGCGTTCCCTTCGAAGCTGTCACCTTCGAAGGAGCTGCAGCTGGGGCATCACTCGTGTGGACGGCGGATGAAGAAGATAGACGATGGAGGTGAGATTTATAGGAGTGGCGGTTATGCGGGCGAGGACCAGCCTCGTAACGGCCGGAGATGGAGCGAAGGCGGCGACCGTCGTTACAAGGAGCTGGCGGCGGCGGTTACGAGGAAGGAGGAGCGATGGGTTGGCAGCCGTTTGGGAAGAAGAAGAAGATCACGTGCATGGCACGTGACGAGGGCACCAGGTGAGAGAAAGTAGAGTGCCACATGGCACGCCCAGGGGTTGCCACGTGGCACCCCAAAAAATTCAAAATTAAAAAGAAAAGAAAATAGAAAAGAAATAGGAAGAGACCTCGGATCAAATAATTTCCTTCACAAAAGTTATTCGTCTCGACGAGATCTACAACTTTCATGAAGGACCCAGGAGCAAAAGAGGTCATCTGTGTGAAGTGGTATTTTTGGCGGCTTTTTGGAGTTTTGTAATTTTTTGGTGGTTGTAAAGAGGATAAAAATTTAGAAAAAATACGATAAAATACAAGAAAGTTAATTATACACTAATCTGATTTTTTTGGATTTTTAATAAATAAGAAAATAGGAAATTAAAATAGAAGTGTGAAATACGGGATTTTTGTACAGACTCCCAACTAGGCATGGGCATTAGGCTGGGCCGGCCCGACCCAGCCCAAAGCCCAGCCCAGGATACCCGACCCGGCCCAAGCCCGAATGAATAATGGGCCAAGCTTGGGCCGAAATTGTAGGCCCAATTTATATTCGGGCCGGGCCCAGGCTTTCCTCGGCCCAGCCCGGCCTGGCCCGGCCGGCCCGACCCGAATGTAGGCCCGAAGGCCCGGCCCGGATCTAGGCCCGAAGGCCCGGCTGTTTATCTGACTCCTTCAGTAAAATTCTATCACCATGTGTTTCAACTATCTTTGAAAGATAAGAATCTAGTCGAAGAGAACTATTGTAAATAGTCGCATGCTGGTTCAATGAAAGAATTTCTGGATTGCTAGATTTGATCATGGTACATGCTTCACCGAACTTCACATGGACAACATTATTACATACACTAACATGAAACTTGATTTATGGAAGATTTCCCTTCAATCCAAGATTTCCACTTGATGAATAGCACTCAGTTGCTTCAGAAAAAAGAAATGCCCGCCAATATCTGATGCTTAGAAGTATATGTATCGAGACTTAGACCAAATACAAACAACAAAAATATACAGGTCTGTGTGAACTTGTTTATGCATGGAAATAATGCATGATTTTAAAAGTTTAAGCTCCTAGATAACATGAATGGTCCTTGTCACTTTAAATGGGAAGAGAGATGTATTTGCACATGACAGAGAGGATTCCAAATCTAAAATTCCCAGAAGGAACAAGTGCCAGCAGGTCATTTTCTAATTTCAAAATATTTTATCCATGTCAATTGAACATCTACAGATGGTAGATCAAGCTATAAATTATAGATGGTTATCATATTAGGAAGGACTGCATTTTCTAATCCATAAACTAGCAAGACTCAAAACTAGGAAGCAGCTGATTAACTGAAGATTTCAGTTGTATAAGCATTATCCAAAAGATAAAAACCCCTGGATTTGTCAAGTAATTCAGACCAAACAAATCATGTGTGTGAGCAGATGGCTCGGCCCGGCCCGGCCCAAGCCCGGCCCGAAGAAGTTGGGTCGGGCCTGGGCTTAGGCCAAAGAATTACAAAAACTGCGGGCCTAGGCCCGGCTCAAGGCCGAACTATTAAGATGGGCTTGGGCATGGGCCCTTCAGGGCCCGGCCCAGCCCGGCCCATGCCCAACCCTACTCCCAACGAACACTTGGACACGGTCAGTTTCTTTGATTTCAGTTTTAATCTAGATTTGGATTTTTGTGTTGTTTATTAAAACTTTCATCAAAGAACACGAATGAAGAAGAAATAAAATTAAAGGGTTAATTATGAACATAAAAACTTCGGTCAAAATAGCAAAAAGTTAAAATGCGCAAAAGAGGCCCAAAACCCAACTTTCACACATGAGCTCCGAATTTTACGAAATGGTCTTGTTTTGAAGGTATTGAAAATGAAGTACTTTAAAAGTGAGTAGACCAAAATCGGACATTGTATGAGGGAGATATGCGCGTTTTGGTCTGTCAGATTTGAAATTAGACTTTGGGATTATTTGACACTTATTTGAGTTAGTAATTTTTTTGTATTTTTTATTTATTCTTGTTAGTAATATCTATACAATGGAGGTGGTTTGGAGACAATTGGAGTCAGGATGAATTAATTAAAAACTAAGGAAATTAGCTGCCTTTTGGGTCAATTTACACTTGGGATTTTTAATGCAATTATGCATGATGAAATGCAAATATTATTTACACATGTATGAATGCTAATGATGCTCTATCAATTATTAAATGCCAATGAGTTTGTGGGGAACATAGCCTAATAAATCAATTTAGCATGATGAATACGAGATTCATCAGCAGGGGAGCGCGTGAGGAGCTAGAGCGCAGGACGCACAAGGCGTAGCCGCGCTACAGCGCACGCGCGCAAGAGCACACGCGCGTGAGGCGCTAGGGCGCGCAGGCTGCGCACAACACAACCACGTGACAGCACAAGTGCGCGAGACAGCAGGGGCGCGAGGAGCACGAGGATCTGATCGTGTGGCAACAGCGGCGCGTGAGGCTTTCAATGGGGACGAGGAACTAGGGCACAGGCTCCGGTCTAGGACCGTCGCTCTGATACCATGTTGAAGGGAACCGAAAAGATGTTTATTATCAAACCCTAGAGCTCTCTCATATAGGAGAAAAGCTCTACGGGTAAATTACAAAGAAGGGACCATAGAACATAAACATGATAGAAAGCACCCGATAACACAAATATCTTAACAGTGCGTACGAAAGAAAAGTCATATGCATATTTGCAAAAAAATGATTCAAAAAATGTGAGAAGGAAAAGACGGGAAAAAAGAGGCATGGCTTTAAAAAAAATGAGAGTTGAGAAAAGTCGTAAAAAATGATGAAACGGCTTATAAAAAATGTGTTTCAAAAAAATTAATTTGAAAAGCCGATAGAAAAATGTTTGGAAAAAAAATGATTGATGATTATCGGCTTATGCATGTTTTATTTACCCCCATTTTCTTATCTTCTCCCAATATAGTCGATGACATATATTCTGACTAGTATGGGAGAAAGGGGGAGTATTGTGTAGAGTCACAGGTCCATTCAAATGTTAGATTCTCCAGACCACCCAGTTTTCAGACTCTGCAGATGATCAGTTGATATTCAGACTCAACGTCAGATATTTTTGAGTCTTCAGTTTCAGACACGCACATGTATGCGGTCTTTTCAGATGTGCACATGTATGCCATCATTTGTCGTGGTCCCCATCATTCTTGTTTTGCCGGCCAGAGTTTTCATGTGAGCCATAGGGACTCCATAGTAGAGGATCATTCCCTATGCTATGTGGCCAAGGGTTTTCATGTGGTTCATAAGGACTCCAGAGAAGAGTACCATTCTCTGTGCCAGATGGGAGAGACCCAGTTCTCCGACGAGGAGACTTCTTCAGACTCCATTGTCCAGCGATCGTGGACTCCGACGAGGATTGCACTCCACGGCGTTTCAGTTCGACCCTTTTCAGAGATGGAGCAGTTGTCCACATGTTGTGGCGGGCCAGAGTTCCCCATGTAGAGAGTCATTCTTCAGTTGCAGTGACTTTAACAGGCGCAGTACAGAGCACATGCTCTCTGACGAGAAGATTTAGTTTGACTCACACTCCAGCCCGTTCGTCCTCCTCACCTGCACGGCAGCAACCGACAGTTGTGCGCGTTGAATTGATATTGTCTGTAGTGTTATATAACATGAGTTGAGTTTCTTTCTGTTTGTCCAAGCTGAGCATTGCATGCTCCAGCTTGAGGGGGAGTGTTGGAGTATTTGGTTGTGCGCCATATGAGTTGTAGATGGGTAAATGGATCACTCCAGGATCCATTTACCACATCCATATGTTTAGTTCCACATCTACCAGTGGTGGGACTTGCAGACTCTGTAGAGGCTATATAAGGAGCCCCAGACCTCCTGTATCCATTGAGAAAGTTGAATGCAACATATGGCCCTTTGAGGCCTTCTCCTGTGGTTTCATCCCACTCCTGTAAAATCTTGTGTTCTAGGGAGTAGGGTTCTACGTAAAAATCTTGTGTTCCAAGTTTATTCTTTCTGTTCTTTTATGCTCTTTTTATCATTCCGCTTCCGCATTCCTATTTTCTAACAGGATACCTTCTCACCAGTGGCCAGACATTCGACATTACGCATTCTTCTATCAGTTGTTGTGACTTGAGACTGGCCTCTTTACCAACTTGATGTGAAGAATGCGTTTCTATATGGAGATCTTCAAGAGGAGGTATATATGCAGAAGCCACCAAGGTTTGCTGCTGAGGGGGAGTCTCAGAAGGTGTGTAGGATCCACAAGGAGATTTACAGCCTGAACCAGAGTCCGAGAGCTTGGTACCATAAGCTATCAGAGTTGATAGAGCACCAGGGGTTTGCACAGTCCACTTCGGATCATTCGTTTTTTGTTCAGAGGACACGGAGAGGTACAGTTGCCATTATGGTTTATGTTGATGATATTATTGTCACATGTGATGATGAGCAAGTCATTCATGCTACCAAGGAGTTCCTAAGTTAGTAGTTTGTGACTAAGGATCTGGGTAGTCTTCGTTACTTCCTTGAAATAGAGTTTGCCAGGAACCATGGTGCTCTTGTGATGACCCAGAGGAAGTTTGTGACTGATCTTTACTTGAGACAGGGTGCAAGCTTGCTACTACCCCTATAGATCCAAGCATGAGATTATATGATGATGACACTGAGGAGGTAGACAAGAGGAGATACAGGGAGCTTGTTGGGAAGCTCCTCTATGCTACTATCACCAGGCCTGACATATCCTTTGTTGTAAGCAAGGTGAGCCGATTTATGGAGCAACCCAGAAAGGTTCATATGGATGTTGTTTATATGATTCTGAGATACTTGAAGATTCACCAGGTACTGGTCTTCTATTCAGTAGGGGTACATCTCTTGAGGTGACAGCTTGTGCAAATGCAGACTATGTAGGATGTCCTAGATACAGGAAGTCTACTTCTGGCTTTGTTATTTTTGTTGGGAGCTCACTCGTGTCATGGAAAAGCAAGAAGCAAACAGTGGTTGCTAGATCCAGTGCAGATTCTGAGTACAGAGCTATGGCTCAGGGGAGCACAAAGATGATGTGGGTTAAATCGGTTTTGACTGATCATGTTGTTGAGGTACCTCTTCTCATGCAGCTTTTATGCGACAATCAAGCAGTTATGTTATCGTCAATAATCTTGCATTCCATAAACAGACCAAGCATATAGAAGTGGACTGCCACTATACAAGAGACATGATCCAGAGGGGTCTCATTTCTACCTCGCATGTTTCTACTGAAGATCAGATTGCTGATATATTCACCAAAGCCCTTGGTAAAGGTCCATTTCAGAAATGTTGTTCCAAGCTGAGCATGATAGACATATATGCTCCAGCTTGAGGGGAAGTGTTGAGATATTTGTATCTCTTTATATTTATCTCTTCTTTCTATTTGCTTCACGTACCTCTTATGTATTAACCCAGGGCTTTGTTCCTTATATAAGAGAGCCTTAGGGTCTCTTCATTGATATGAAATTTATATTCATCCTACAGTTACAAACTATTGACCTAGGAAATCCTTAGCAGCCTGGATGTCCTGCTCGTTATCCCATGTAACAATGATATCATCAACATAAACAAATATGGCAACTATATCTCTCTGAGACATCCGAACAAACAATGAATAATCGGCAATTGATCTCAAGAACCCATATTGCTCTATCAAATCCGAGGGCTTCTAGAACCATGCTCTTGGACTCTGCTTAAGGCCATAGATCGCCTTGTGAAGCCTGTAAACTTTTTAACACTCTCCCTCAACAACAAACCCAGGTGGTTGTTGCATGTAGACCTCCTCTTGTAGGTCACCATAGAGAAATGCATTCTTCACATGAAGCTGATATGGGGGCCAATCCCATGTCACTGCACCAGAAAGAAGAATCTGCGGTGTAGAATGCCTAGCAATAGGAGAGAAAGTATCCTGATAGTCCACCCATGTGTCTGGGTGAACCCGCGAGCCACAAGTCTCATCTTGTAGCGATCCATGCTACCATCTGCTCAGGGCTTCACCATAAACACCCACTTGCATCCAACAAAAACTTGGGGTGGCAATTGAAGGCATTGGAGGCATTGTGACGACAATCGGAGGTGTTGTAGGCATTGGCGTGATCAGAGGAGCTAGGGTTTTGCATTTTCCATGGAGATCTAGAGTAGAGAGTGGGTTCGGGACTCAGGGGTTACTCGTGGATCATGGCTTTCATTTAATCGAGGTGGGGCTTTTTAGGGTTGGACGGGGGTTCATGTTTTAATACATATGCAACTTCGTATGCGACTCAGCTCGTCTGTTCCCTTACCCCGTATACCCAACGAGTATGGAGTTTGCAATCCGCTAAAGGGTTCACCTCCGCATATATGGATGCGTATGAGGTTGCTTGGAACACATTTCTAAACCCGAACAAGTATTCTTCAATCTGCATGCATATTGTTCCTTACCTTGAAATGTGAATCCCTTTAGTGGATAATCAAAATGTCTTTGAGTTCATAACGCAAAAAAGTAGTCGTCAGGCTACTCCATCTCAAATTCTTGATGTGCTACATTAGTTAGTAGCACCTTAATGAATGTGCAACTCGCAACGAGAGGGGGAGAATATCTCGTTGTAATACGCTATCTTTTTGCAATTTCACATGCCTTGTATTTGATGCCTCAACTGTCTTAGATCCTTACCTTTTCCTTAAAGACCCATTTGCAGCCAATGACTTTCTACCTCGTTGATAACTTGACAAGTTTCTATTTTTGATTCTTGTGAAGAGACTACATCTCCTAACCCATAGAAGCAACCCCCTGTGTGGATTCTTCTCCTCCAGTAGCCTCATTGTAAGTAGACAGCTACGTCAGGAAAGCCCGAGCTCGATGAGCTCAACTCGGACTGAACTCGATAAGAGCTTGTGAGCTAGGCTCGAAAAGCTATTGAGTCTGAGTCTGAGTCTGTGAAGAATAAATAACTCGTTAGTGTTATGGAGCCAAGTTCGAGTTAAAGCATGCTCAACTCGCTAACTTGACTCGATAACTCGTTTTAAATTTAAGGGTTTTTATCACTTGTGCCCTTCTTAATTTCTGCAATATCAGTTATACCCCTCCCTTTTTGGAATATTAGTTGTACCCCTAACTTCTTACAAAATTCACAGTTATGCCCTTCCTTTAAGGTAAAGTAGGGACAATGATTAAGCTGCATGTACCACGCGACCGTAGCACGGTCATCTCCTCCTCCATAGGTAGACACCAGTGATTGTTGCGCATAGCCTCCTAGTTGTCTATGGTATCTCTATAACTGATAAACCCACAACAAACCTTCAGAAACCCTCTGAAAAACGCTCCAAGGAAACATGAGCAGCGAGAGGATACATGGCACACATACACCTCTGCTTCCGGAGAGCAACGGGCACGTCAAGATTATATGTATCCCTTGTGACATGTAAAGTAGCCTCATGTCAAGGCACATGCTCGGTTGTAAAGTGACATGCTGCATAGACAAATCACTCGTGCCATCAGTAGAAAAAAAGTGCTCAGAAAAAACCTAGGGCGTGCTAGATGATGGGGAAGACCCATGAGCAGAGGATACAGAGGGAGGCATGCAAACGTAAAAATGTGGCAAAAATTGAGCCAACATACTAGATGGTGAAGGTGGAGGAGCAACCATATTAGGAGGTAGAGGTAGCGAAGCTGGCGAGGGTAGTGGTGGCGTAGGAGGAACCACATGATAAGGTGGCGGCGAAGTAAGAGGAGGACATATGTAAATCTCCTCATCAGTCTCACAAGTGGTCATCATGTCACATGTAGGAGTAAAGTACATAGCTGACTAAAAGAAAGTAACATCATCATTAATGTCGTACTTCCATGTAATCGGATCAAAGAACTGGTACCCTTTCTGAATCTGAGAGAATCCCACAAAGACACACTTGACAGCTCTGGGAGAGAGCTTGTCACGATCAAGGGTCAGGTGGTGCACAAAAGTCATAAAACCAAAGACACGAGGTGTTAAGGAGAAAAGATCCTTATCAAGAAACGCAATCGAAAAAGGGACCTTTTACCTAACACAGAGGACGACACTCGGTTGGACCAGATAACAGACAGTGAGAAAAGCATCCCCCAAAAAGGAATGGGTAGCACGACTCTAAATGAGAGGAGTACTTGTCATATTAAGAAGATGACGATGTTTTCATTCTACAATGCCATTCTGCTGAGAAGTGTAAAGGCAATATGTCTGATGTATAATGCCACGAGACCTGAAAAACTGAGATAATTGTGTAGTACAAAACTCCAAAGCATTATCAGAGCGAACATATGTAATCGTAGCAGAAAAATATTCTTTACTTCATCAATATAAGATTGAATGACAGAACATGCCTCAAACTTGTTTTCAAAAGAAAAATCCATGATAATCTAGAGTAATCATAGACAGCTACAAGATAAATCATTTGCCCCTGATGATCAAAGACACGACTGGGATCTCAAATATCGAAATGTACCAACTCAAATAAAGAACTACCGCTACAACTCTGACGACCAAGATAACTAGAATGGTAATGCTTCCCAAGCTAGCAAGCCTTACACTGAAAGGTAGATCTAAAGAAATCTGAGGGAAGACTCTACACAACTTCTATTGAGGAACATGATCGGACCAAAGATGCCACATGTAGGAGGAGATTGACCTGGTGGGAATGGAAGAGGCACCAACATATGGAGATCGAACCAGTCTGTAGAGACCCCTTGCTCATGGTCACATCCACTCACCCTACACATGAGTATATCATGAAACACAAGAGAAGAGGAGTCAAAGATGGCATGATAGTGGAACTCCTGGGTGATTTGACTAACAGATAATAAATTCATTGAAAATCAGGAGCATGAAGAACATTTGATGCAGATAGGAAATTCCAACAGTGAAAGATTAATTTTGACGGTGGAAATATTTGGTGGAGAAGAGATTAGAGGGTGGGAGAGGAGAATAACACGCCAGATGCGCGGGATTTAGGATGAGAATTGCGAAGAACGCACTTAGAAAGAGAGAGAGAATAACGAGAGAGAGACGGAGGTAGAGAGATAGAGATCTCAATTTTACTTTAACCTGAACTGTCTTTACAAATGACTGCCAACCTCTTTATATAGTAGAGGTGGAATTACAACAATAGAAAACGAATTTGAAATATGACTCGATCTTAATTGATTTGAATTGAGATTCAAATCTACATTATCCTAATTTGACTCTAATTCAAATTTAAAATTGACTGACTAATTTAGAGATCACACGCGAAAATTAATGGATAAAAACGTCAAGCCCTATATTTTAAATTTATGCTGCATCAATTCTCCTCCGCTTGAAAAATTCGTCTCCTAACGAATTGGTTGAACTTCGGTATACCGTTGGAGAATTTGATGTTGAAATTGTAGCTTCAAATTCCCCCAATCACATTATTTTCAACGTTACGTTTGTAATTTTTTTTCAATAGGAGGCGTCTCTGCAATTTTTGTACCTCTTCACTTAAAATGCCTCCATAACATAACTTATCCTTCAATTGATAAAAATATTTGTAAGGGAGGCCTTCTCTGCAATTTGTCCAAATTAAATCCCCATCCCAAATTACATGGGATCTGATTTCTCCTGCACAGAGATCCCACGCTAGGGTTCATTGCTCCCACGATAAGAAGCGATGGCACCGCAATGGAATAAGAAGGTGTTGGCAGCGGGGGTCTTCACTAGCACAGTCCTCACCACGCATGGCGAGGAAGGCGGGGACGAAGTTGGCAAACAGCGTGACTGTAGCGGCAACGAGCGCGGATGGGGGGGCCTGGGCGGGACTCACAGCCGTAGGGTTGGTGCTTGCCGCATGAGTTCGCATCCCAGCGAGGGGGTCTCGTAACTGAGAGAAGGTGCTGGCGGCAGCGACCCCTTCGGAGGCAACACCACGGGCGGAGGAAGCACAACGATGGTATGCGGGCTGCGTGTGAGCGGTGGATACCGCTGGAGCGACCGCACAGGTGGTGTGGAGTTGCGCACGAACGATGTTGATAGGAGATACGCATGCTGCGCGCAAGGAGGCGCGCAGGTGGTGCGCCCAAACTTGGAAGTCTCTGTTGATGACGGAGTCTGTTGTGCGTGCAGAGTCTACCTTGATTAAGACTGTGGATTTGAAGGCTTGGAAGGCGCCACATTGGAGTTGATGACGGGGAAAGCGAGGGCATCCGGGGGAAGAGGGAGTACCCAGCAGTTGGCGAGAGCGGAAGATGGGGATCCGCTTGTACAGTAACTTCAACCGCGAACTCGTCGAGGAATTCATACTTTTCATCTGCGAGATCTTCATCGAATATGGGCCCCGAATCTTCGTTTTCTTTACATTTTAATTCCTGGACAGCAACTTCGACCTCACAGAAATCGAAAAATTCATATTCTTCACCCGCACTTTCATCAAAAATCGGCCCTGTATCTTCATAGTTTTGTTCCACGGGAGTTGCGTCAATAAAATATTCTTCGGAACTGAAAATACCTTCGTTTTCCGAACGAAAATCGGGTTGGACAGCAGCTACAGAGATCTGATTTTTGTAGTCGACGGGTGATTCTTCATTAATTGTCGCGTCCAACCATTCTTGGACTATAATGCTTGGTACAAGACGTCGCTTGAACTTTTGTTGGCGCGAACGAGACTGTGGGCAATGAGATAGACGGCTCAGATCGAGTTGCAAACGCCAATATTCGACAGGATCGTCGAATCGTAGGAACGATTCGATTTCCATGCTCTGATACCAATTGATGCAGATAGAAAATTCCAACAGTGAAAGATTAATTTTGACGGTGGAAATATTTGGTGGAGAAGAGATTAGAGGTGGGAGAGGAGAATAAAACGCCAGATGCGCGGGATTTTGGGATGAGAATTGCGAAGAACGCACTTAGAAAGAGAGAGAGAATAACGAGAGAGAGAGAGACGGGGATAGAGAGATAGAGATCTCAATTTTACTTTAACCTGAACTGTCTTTACAAATGACTGCCAACCTCTTTATATAGTAGAGGTGGAATTACAAAAATAGAAAACGAATTTGAAATATGACTCGATCTTAATTGATTTGAATCGAGATTCAAATCTACATTAGCCTAATTTGACTCTAATTCAAATTTAAAATTGACTGACTAATTTAGAGATCACACGCGATCTCTTTATTTAAATAAAAATGCGACGATTCGAATAAACGTAAATAAAATTAATGGATAAAAACGTCAAGCCCTATATTTTAAATTTATGCTGCATCAACATTCTATAGGTAGATGGACCTCGGTCTAATCTCCCCATATCCTGTAACAGGGAATGTGTCCCATCAACAATAACCACCACTATGTCAGGTTGAATTGTTCTATAGGAAGGGAACTAAGCCCTGACTCTCCACATAGGTAGCACATGAATCCATGATCCACTCAAAGAGGTCTATCATGGGATAAGTAGTGAGGGCACATGTAATACCTGAAGTACTGGCAAATGTGGAGGCAACGAAGTCAGACAAGCTCGATGGAGAACTAGATCCAGAAGTGAGAGGCATGATATCACTCAAACAGGAGACAAACTCATCGAATCTCTGATCAGAAGTAGTAGCAAGAGTCGCATGAGTCTCAACTTGTTCAACAACATGGGCAGATGTTGGAAAGCCATGCTTAGAATAACATGTGTCCTCGAAGTGAGCAAATCGGTGACAATACATGCATAGCTGGTATGAACGAAATGATCCTCTGCCACAGATAACTCATCCTTTGAACTGAGAACGTCCTCCCCTGCCATGAGATGGGCCATAGCCGAGGAGGTCTAAGAGGCTACGGACGAAGGGGCAGTGATCCTGTTGTAGTCTGCGGTATGCTTCCTTAATGGGAGGTATAGTAGCATTCCACAAGTAACTGAGATCATGCGACATCATACTCTGGTCAAGGACCGCCAAAAATACACCAACATTGTGGTGTTCATGTACGTTGTTTGCTGCTCTAGTGTCGCAACAAGAGGCATGAAGCTAAGGAACTTCTCAAAACATGCCCCTGAGAGATGCGTATAGGGTGTGAAGAGGATGGTCATTCTGCTTGACCATGAAGATGTCATGCTAGAGTAGCAGTATCTTCGTCTCATTTCTCGCCTGAGAGTGTGGCAGCAAGGATGCCCCACATCGCCTTGGTTGTTGGATGATGTAAGATACCATTGGCTATCTCCACAATCAGGGTACCGGATAACCACATACATGTTTATGCATCATCTACCTCTCAAGATGCATTAGGCCCAGTCTTGTCAGTCATCTCCTCCAGTGTCAAAATGTGCTTCTTCCCATTGCACTGCATAAGGTTCATGGACATCATGGTCCATAACTCGTAGTTGGCCTCATCCATCTTGATGATGGGCGTCGAACCCTTGAAGGCGTTTGATGGAATGTCGACCTTGTTTTCTCATATGATGCCGAAAATAGACGAAGACTAGGGATGTAGATTGGAGCAAATGCATCTACATGAACATAAAGGGAATCAGTTGTGTATGAAGAACTGTAGCAAACACATGCCACAACCATTCCCATCAACTGAGGAAGCGCTTTAGATCTTGTAGATAGACTAGAAGTCTGATTTCACCGCCAACAGTCAAGAATAGGACCGTTTTGAGACCCTCGGAGCGTAAATTTGTGATAAAAGACCTCTCGCACCCTAGATCATGTCAGTTGGCACCAGAAATAAGGTTAGGACAACCCTTTGCCAGCGAAACAAGGAACATGGGGCTGAAAAGGATCCCCCCAATTGTAAAGAGGATGCCGAAGGGGAGATCTGATGACTACACGAGCCCTGGGACCTCTAGGCGGCATCGTTGGTGGCCTCTATCAGTTGTCGGTAACTCTTACGAGGATCGGTTGGACACCTATGGGCTCTGGGATGTGCCACTGGTGGTCTCCAGCAGCCGCTAGAAAGAAGAAAATCAAAGATCCTCAGCATCGCATCGAGTAGATCTAAGATCGAATTTGGAAGAATAGAAATGCGGGACTCGGGTGGTCTCCGTAAAATCATAGAATAGAATATACTAAAACGAAATATTGGTGGTGGGGCCGCGCATGGCATCGCGAGGACTCGGGGATGAGGCTAGCAGGTGGGGGATGGCTAGGGTTACATAAGTCTAGTCTGGGACCATCATCTGATACCATGTGGAAAGAAAATATGGAGTTGTTTATTCATCTGGCTCTAGGGTTTTCTTATATAGAGGAGAAACTCTGTTGAGCAAATTATGTAATAGAGACAGAAAGTAAAAACATGCATAAATAAGATAAGATAAAATGACTCTCAACATAAGTTAAAATAATTGCTCTCATAATTTAAAGTAAAAAAAACTCTATCACTAAAAAATGCCTTTTAAATCTATTCAGCCCCACAAGCCAAAAATCTTGGCTTCGTCCCTGGTTTTCGGGGTGTCAAGGGAGCACTTGCTTCACCACACCCAAGCTTGTTGACAGAGGAGCGAGATCCCTGTTTCGGATATTAGGGTATGCCTACTAGCATTGGGGAGGTCACATAACAGGGCTCTGCATTGACCAGGCTAAACAGACGGTTTTCCATTCTATGACATCTCGACACATCAACTAACCTTCTCCTGTGGTTTTCCATGAGACGTTTATATCATTTTCATGTGGTTTTCTGAAATAGGAAAAGGGATTAATATATTCCATGTAAACGTTGAGCTAGACTAATTAATAATTATTATAGAAAACTATGAGGTACAGAAGTAATTATTAGCAAGTCTAGCATCCAATTTATAACGTGAGCAAACCCATATCATGAACAAACAAATTATAATACTGATCCGTTCATGTTAACATATACTTTAAAGTATTTCGTGTCATAGATTCATAGAGGTTTTCAAATTTAATCCAGAGTACAATCCTTATGTTCATGAATTCCAAATCTACAAGTTTTCAGGCGTGAATACGAGAAAATCAAAGCTTTGTAAATCGCTTCTAAACAGGCATAACAATTTTACCAGACAGGAATTCTACATATGTCGGGATTCCAAGATACAGATACAACTAAGGCATTAAGAGCGGGAGCAGCAAGGACTAAAAGCAGGATAACAAGGTTATCCGGTGAATGGTGAAAGTATAAAGAAGAAAACTTTTCTAAGAAAACATAGTAAAGCAGGAGGTGACAAGATGTTTGTGAAGAGTAGGCAAACCACAACAAAAATGACTCTGGTCATCAAATTGCATAGGAAAAAAACTTTATAAGAAAACATAATTAAGCAGGGAATGGCCAAAGTATATGGTAAAGGGGGTTTGCCAACACGGACCCTTTCACAACAATGAGCGATGGGGATCGCAACTTACCACAATATTGATATAGCACGTCACCAAAAAGAACAGAAAAGAAAGGACGACAATAATGAATAACATCAAGTAGATAACAAGAGGAGGAGAAAACGACGATGATGATGATGATGATAAAGAAGAAGAATAGAATAATGAGAAAGAGAACCTCAAACCTGTAAGAAATATCCAACACCAACCCTCTAAAGCAAGAGAACTCGTCACTCAAATCATCCATATCATAATCATCATCCCCGTAAATTGCATGTTCATCCTTCAAGAACTCTTCCTCGGTAACAAAACTTCTGCTCTTCTTTTTCTTCCCCAAAGAACAGACCTTCCCGGACCACCAAGCAGCTCTACTCCTCCTCCCCACCCCAGTTGGGTTCTCCCCGAAACCCTTCCAACCACAGACCGTCCACTGCAACTGGCCCCTGTACTGACTTCCTAAGGAGGGTAAGAGCACTCTAAGATCACCATGAGCTGCCAGTTTTGCCATTCTGGTTGCACCCTGACCCTGCTTTGTTTCTCAGTGTGTGCCAAGATGGGGCCCCAAAATGGTTCTATCCGCTGTGCCTTAAGCTGATGGTTATCTGCCTATCTGGGGCAAACGAGGCCTTGGCGGAGGGGGAGCTGCCCTTTCCGAAGAACCAGTGACCATGTAAGGATATCAATACAATCATGGGAGCATTTTATCCCGAATGATTAGTAACCTGAATACTTTGTTTCCTCGCATCTTTGAATAAGATTTATATTTTTTGAGGTTAACATTTGGATTAAGGAAAAATCTAACCCACGTGTTAAAAGAGGGTAAATAATATTGTACTCATACCTAATCGATCTTTTCGTCATTATCACAATAATTTTGCTATGTGATTGTGGATTTTTTTTTATGAAAATGTGATTGTGGATTTTTTGAAAGAGTAATTTCTATTTTTTCTATCATCGCATTAAAGTGGTCTCCTCCTTATATTGGAAAAGCAACAATTACAAGTTACCCCTTAGGGTAGAATAAAGAGAAAAGAAGAGGAACAAATGAATTCATAAATAAGCTCTAATACTCCCTCTCAAGTTGGATCATAGATGTCTATCATGCTTAGATTGGAGATGCATTTGGTGAAGGGAGGGTATCTTAATGCCTAGGTAAAAACATCATATGTATGTCTTTAATGACTAACAGGTTTGGTAATGATAAAATCGTTCTGGATCATTTCACAAATGTAATGGCAGTCCACCTCCACGTGTTTGGTGTATTCATGGAATGCTGGATTGTTCGTGATAATCATAGTTGTTGATTTATCACACCTCATGACCATAGGACTAGGGTCAGGTAAGTGGAGATCTTTCAAGACTGTTCTAATCCGCATTAAGTCCATGGTAGCTTGGGCGATTGCTCTATATTCAGACTCGACACTAGAGTGAGCAACAACCGCTTTCTTCTTACTTTTATATGTAAAACGAACCCCACAAATATAAGCACAGAAACCAATAGTGGATTTTCTATTGCTAGGGAATCCATCATAGTCGATACCGGAATAGGATAAAATCTCAGAGAGTTTCTACATGTGAAGAGAAGTCATTTTCCATGTGCAAACTTCAAATATCTCAAGATCGTCACAATGGCATCCCAATGAACTTGGCAAGATTTAACCATGAATCAACTCACCCTCATTGACAACAAATGAAATATCAAGACGAGTAGTATGTTATATATTATAGCTTCCCCACTACACACATGTATTATTTGAACATCGATATACACAGATGACTCTTCTTATAGTCATGCATTGGGGTCCGTGAGGATAGATGTAGGTTATGCACCCAACATTCTGGTCCTTTTGTGTGTAACCTATGTTCTTTGTGAAGGAATCGGTACACAAGCATTTCTACCAACCTCAATGCCTAAGTAGCAAACGCCATCGAAGTCTTTTTTGTAACAAAGTGCTTAGCAATAAATCTCTTGAGATTTGATATGCCGTGAGCGTCATCTCCAGAAAGCATAATATCATAAACATATATAAGCATAATATCATCAACATACACAAGCATAACAGTGATTACCTTTCCGGTCTTCTTCAAATCGACTCATGCCAATTCATGCAACAATATCTGACAATTTCTGAAATCATGCTCTTGAGCTCTATTTTGAGACCATAAATGGCCTTATGGAACCAGCATACCTTGTGATACTCCCCTTTGGTCTCAAACCAAGGTGGTTGTTACATATAGACCCCGTCATAAAGGTCACAATATAGAAACGCATTCTTGATATCAAGTTGGTAAAGTGTCCAAGACTTGTGGAAATATATGGAAATCAGAATGCACATAATTTGAAGACATGCCAATAAAGAGAAAGTCTCCATAAAATGACACCATAAGTTTGAGTATAGCCTTTAGATACTAGACCGGCCTTGTATCATGCAATTGATCCACCATTAGGCAAGTGCTTGGTGCTAAATACCCATCGACTACCAACAACTGTAGCATCCTTAGGAAGGTCAAATAAGGACCACATATCTCGAGATAGTAGAGTCCCCAAATCTTCTCGTGCAGCTTCCTTCCATTCAGGCACCGATATTTCTTGTTAATAGGTAGAAGGAACATCACTAACAAAAAAAACTACTGCAAATTGCTTTCACAATGAAGAAAATTGATTCATAGAGACATAATTGGAGCTGAATGCAATGTGCATGTTTCTTTCCTTTTCTGAAGAGCAATCAGAGGTCAATATGAAGTTGTACTTGTCGAATGTCTTCTTCTGCAAAGTGCTCATTTGTAGGCACTAAATTCTCAAACAACAAGTTGTTTGTGTTCTCAATAACACATCCTCGAAAACGAATGAGGGTGTGCAATGGGGGGTGCATTCTCTTGATTTACATCATGACGAGAGTACATCAATGTGAAATGATGTTGTGGCGGAACATCAACACTAGATGCATGGGCATAGGAAGATAAACAACTTTCTTTACCTTAGGAGTCATCAAACGAGAGCTTGTAGTGGGAAAATATGAGATGGACTCGAAGAATGTGACATTCATTCACATAAATACATCAATGAATAGGATTATAACATTTATACCCATGTTGGGTTCTGGAATATCCCACAAAAACACACTTCAGAGCTCTTTGAGCAAGCTTATCATGACCTACAGAATGATGATGAGCGAAGGACGTGCATCCTAACACCTTAGGTTCAACATAAAAAAGATTATTGTCAAGAAAGAGAAAAAAGTATAGAGTTTGTTCCTCTAATATGGTGGAAGGCATGCAATTAAAGAGATAGGTGGCAGTAAGCACGATGCCCTGCATAATGTAGGCGGTGCACTACTTTGTAAAAGTAAAGCCCAAGCTTCATTCGATATGTGATGATATCATGCTCGGGTACTCCCATTTTCTGCGAAGTGTGAGGATAAGATGTTTGGTGAAGAATGACATGCTCTTTAAAGAAAGATCCCAAAAAGATACTGCAAAAAACTATGGCATTGCATGCACGAACACATTTCACATGAAAATAAAATTCAATTTTCATTTCAACTATGAAGTCCTTGATAATTGTCCCATCATCGAATTTATATTTCATAAGAAAGACCCACGAGCACATTAAAATCAACAACAAGAAGATAAAAATCCTATGCCTGGAGTGATATGGAGCACAACTAAGATCCCAAACACCAAAATGCAAAAGATCAAAGATAGACTTAGATACACACTAAGATGACTTGGAAAAGAAGACCTATGGTGTTTTCCAAGTTGTTAAGCTTCCCATTAGAAGGAGGAAGAGGTAGGAAATTGTTATAGAACTCTTATCATTCTTTGGTAGAGCTAAATGACCAAGATGAAGATTCCATGCAAAGGAAGATGATCCCTCGGTAGTAGTAGAAATATGACCAACAAATAGAAATAACAGTAGCCGGTATACACCTCCTTGTTCACGACCACAACTAATCAACTAATCCTTCAACATATCTTGAAAAGTAAAAGACACTGGGTCAAAAACATCTCTACAATTAATCTCCTTAGTAATCTTGAAACATATAGTAAGCTTATGGAAAAGTCATTATACAAGAGAACATTCAAAAGCTAAGAGAACGTTCACCTGATGAATATGCAAAGCAACTTGAATATCACCATGTCTTTGAATCGACGATGACCTCCCATCTGCTACTATAATGGTACATCCAGGTGGGACAACATGCAAGGAAGAGAAGATCTTTGTTGTTATAAATATGATGGGATGCACCAGAATCTACAAAGACACTCAGAGTGGTTAGACAAATCAAAACATATAAATCATCTTGCAGATATTGCCGATGGATTAATGAATGGTGTAGTTTTGGAACTGTTGGGATGAGAGGAACTTTGTGGAGATGCCACCAAATGATGATTAAGCCTTTGGATCATATTATTATATTATGCTATAGTAATGGAATTGAAGCTATCGACTATGCTAGAAATAGACTAATGAGCAATATAAGGTTTAACAACGATCATCAGTATGACCGACTTGGCCACAAAAGGTTCATTGGGGTTTGATGCTTCTAGGTGTATCATGACTATGCCCCCGACCTCGGAAGAATGTGCCTTTAACACTAATAGATGATGCAACTACAATAGACATGGTCTCAAACTCGATAATCAAGCAAGAAGACAGATATCTACCCGATCTATTGTAAGAAGCCTCCACAGAGGGAGTTTTTGATGCCGTAATCATTTGTGAGCGAGCAGCTTCATAACAAGGGTCCAAACCTCACAGGAAAAGGCCGATTATAGGTTGAGACCTAAATATTCTCTGATCCACGCATGGGCAATATATCATATATGAATTCAATTGTTGAGCTCTCAAATTCATGTGAGTAAGAGGTTGACCATTTTGCTTCATCTACAACATCTCTACATAGATATGAAGGATACACACATAGTTCTTTTATTTGGAGTACATCTATTGTAGGTTATCCAACATGCACTTTGCAGTATTGTAGCACACAAGGTTAGTTGCGACACATTGAATGTTGTTATTCCTGGTCCATTCTTTCACCATTGCATTATCCTTCTTCCATGATGCAAGTTTGCTTGATTTACCTTTTAAATCCTCATCGATAATGATGTGCTCCTTGTCATGACCTTCAATCACATTCATTAGTGATTGAACCTAAGCATATAATTGCATTCATACAATTTGGTTATGGAGTGAAAAAAGGATTCTTCACTTCACTATCACTAGTCGAAGAATCAATAACCTCATACATGTTTCACAAAATTCGAAGCCATGTGTAATAATATTCAGTGCAAGCTATTTCAAAAAATGGATCATCTAAAGAAATATTCCATATCATTCATCTTTATGAGGAAAACATGATTAGATATATCAACGAAGGGCATTGATAGAGATTCAATTGGATGTTGGACGGATACATTATTTCAATTAGTAGTGTTATGGAGGAGGTGATTCGTTGGGTTGCATGTTGGCATACATGGTGGTGCTTGCAAAAATGTTGGATGCATTGGTGGACCTATGACGGTGTTTGTGGAGGCATTGCAGGCATTGTCAAAGTTGCATGAAGGCGTGGCATGTCGAGTGCACTAAAGGTGGATGGTGATGGCTATAGAAAAGGTGCAGGTGATGATTCGAGTGATGTAGTTAGTGGCAATTCGCGTGGCTGGTGGTGATGGGGTGATAACAGGGATCGTTCGAGGGTCGTATTAATCCACAAGGCGGATCAATAGTCGATGCATTGACCGCTCAATAAACCTCAGTTAATCAACAATTAACCCACAACAAGAATAAATCAATAAATTTCAAAAATGTGGAGTTAAAATTTATTATAACTCTACAGTAAAAGTGTACAGGTGTAAGTATGTGTAGAGGTCGAACACTAGGAGCAAATGGTAGGAGGGTAGAAATATGCTCAAAAATTCTATTTTTCATCTCTTGTTTAATTTATTATTTTTTTGTGGGTTTTTAATTTTTTTAAATTTTTTTACTTTCTTATTTTTTATATTTTTTATTTGATTTTTAATTTTGTATTTTCATTTTATATTTTCATCTTTTTATATTTTCTTTTTCTTTTATATAAATAATATAACATATATAAGGATATACATATACACAATGTATAGTAATATATTTATAAATACTATTAAATATAGATAAAATACAGAAAATAATTTGTTTTGGGGGGGTTTTTATATTTTTCTAATGTTTTTGTATTTTTCCAGACATTCTTGCTAATTTTTATATATTTTTAAAGTCAAAAATATCCACATAAGGGATTAATAATTTGGGACAAAATTGAATTGGGTGTTAAAAATGATAAATAAATCCCAAAATTCCCCAAATCAATTTTAATATATAAATATTTATATAAATAAAATTATAAAACACGAAAACAAATTTTTGGATTTGTTTTAAGGATTTTTTAGATTTTTATAATAGATTTTCGGGTTTTTCAATTTTTAGGGTTTTGTTTTTCCATTTTTGATGATTTTTGGTCTGTAAATAAAATAGGTCAAAATATGCTATACATAATTTTTTTTGCATTTTTAAAGACATTTTAACATTTTTTTGGTATTTTATAACTTAAACATGGAATAAATGTGCTCTATTTGATTTTTAATAAATGGATTAAATGAAAAACATGCCAATTAAAAATATGGCATGGAACTACATGGCATTAAACATTTATCCCTATTTTTTGTATTCTTAGGAGTTCAGTAGGTATTTTTAATAATAGATAAATAGCATAAAAATATATGTCCTAGCAGGGGCATAAGTGCAATAAAATAAACTACAGAGGGCTCAGTGCAAATTTTCCAAAAATATAAAACATTAACACAATTTTATTGGATTAATACATAATTAAAAAACTCCAGGACTAAACATGCAATTTACCCATCATGTGGGACTACACGTGACGTAGCCTGGGAGGGACCAAAATGCAAATACAGGAAGTTTAGGGGCCTTCCAGCAATTTTCACAAAAATATACAACATGCATTTCATTTTATTGGACTTTTTAGAAATACAAAAACTCTCAGGGGTATCCCTACATTTTTTCCACCTCACGTGGGATGGCACGTGAGGTGATGTAGACTGGACCCAAATACAATTTAAATAAATACAGGAGTTCAAATGCAAAATATCCTATTATTTATAAATGTAAACTTTTATTTATAGGACTAAATAATAAAATACAAAAAGGCAGGGCGAGATATGCAATTTACCCCTATCTTGCGCGCGAGCAGACGGTTTGGATCTCTTCACTTAACACATGTCAACACCTCACGCGCCGATGGCGCTTCGTGATCCGACGGTGACAATTAGATCACGCAGCTGAGATCTACGGTGAAGGGGTGGCTTGATCAGACGGTTGGAAATCAAACTAGGGCACGGATCTTGATCGGACGGTCCTGGGAAGGTCTGGAAGAACAAGGAAGAAGTTCACCTGGAGTGAACTTCAATCGGACATTGCGGGCTCCTCCGGCCTTCTTCATCGCCATCGAGTGTCTCTTCTTAATCCTGGGAGTCTCCCGCGTCCTATGATGGCTTCAATCGGACATCTGGAGCTCCGGCGTGGTCAGGCGGTGCCGAGGAAACAATGGGGCTCCAGGTGCCTCTTCCTCTGGAAAATCAACTCCTTTGGAGTCGATTTGGGACTCTAGCACCTGCAAGAAACCCATCAAACAAAACCAAGGGGTTGGGGGCTCTTGTTGGTCAAAATGGATGGGAAATGGGCGTGGCGGAGGTCTCCAGTGAGGGTGGAGACCTGATCTTCAGATCCAGTGAGGATCTGAGTGAGAGAAGATGCGTGAGGCGTAGGGAAGCAAGAGGGGAAGGAAATGAGGGTGAAAGCGGTGGTCGAAGACAGTCATAGCACGGTGAAATCGTTCGTCGGAGTGGAGCTCCGTCGAACAACGAATCACCTAATTAAACTACCCTACTAATTAAACTAAGGGCATAATTGAAAAGCTTGAATTAGAACCTAACTAAAATAAGAAAAGCGCAGCTCGTACCTGGCTTTTTGACAGGGAGCAGAGGTGGTCGCCAGAGCGCTGCCTTGGGTGCAATCTCCTCCTCCTCCCACCCGCTCGGACCCTCTAGGGGCTCCTTCGTATCATAAAGAAGCTCGCTAGGCTGAAGAAGGGGGTAGAAAGGCTTGGAAGATTGACCAAATTTGAGGGAGAAGAAGGAGGTTTTTATTTATACACGAAGTGGGCACCCTTATTGACCAGGCAAATGGCGAAGCTACAAGCTGTGTACAAGGGATTAAAGGATCGAGCGTGCATGTACAATGAGTTGTGATCAAATGTCAAGAAGACATCGAGGTCAATTGATCGATAGATCAACTTGGGAAAAAGGGTACAAAATACGGGATGAGACACGCCACGTCAAATCAGGAGGCAGGGGGTCAAGTTGACCAAGGTCAACTCGCGAAGCGCCCTAATTGGGCCACATAGGCTGCTAAACGATAAAACATTGAATTTTATTAAAGAATAATTAATTAAAAATAGTAAATGATTTTATTATTTTTTAAAATAAAATAAAAAATGTTTATTATTTTATGTAGTATTTTATTATGATTTTTATTTATTTTTTGGTGTATTTTATTAGTACTTAATTTTTAATAGTGTATTTATAGGAATATTCATCTATGTTTTGTACATTTTTATTTTTATTTTGTATACTTTATTTTATTATTTTATTCTTTTATTTTATATATTTATAAATTATTTTTGTGAGTATAAATATATTTTTATTTTATTTTTATGATATTATTTGTATACTTAAATAAATAGATATGTATATTCTATATGTATATTTATAGGTATTTTACCTATGTATTATATACATCTTTGTATTTTATTGAGTTTTATTTTGGTTATATATTTTTAATAGAATATAGATAATATTTACAATTTTATAAAAACATATATCAATAAAGAATAAAAGAATATGCTTCCCCTTTTTTTATATACAAGCATAATCATAGGTGTTTTGTCTATATTTTTACATAGACTTATTTTATTTTCATTTCCTTTTTAGTTTTATTCTAGTTTTAATAGACACATATGTTATAAATAATATTTACAAAATTATAAAAATAAGAATCTGTAAAAACAATAAAGAATAAATAAAATGAATATTTTAATCCATATAATGTACAATAAGGGTCAAAAACCTAACTTTCACACACTAACTCCAAAAAATATAAAACCACCACCATTAAATAGATTGTGAAAAGTTATATACAATTAGAGGGTGATTTTGATATGTTTTAAGTTTTTATTTGAAAGAGATGGATCTGTGAAGTTTGGTTTTTGGCTTTTTATTTTGTGTATAAAGTGAACACTATATATTATTTTTGTATAAACTCAATTTTGTATTTTTATTTACATTATTATCTACAACTTTTATGTTCAAAGTTTCTTCATTTAATGAATAAATAATGAAGAATAAAATGGGTGTAAAAAATGCATAAATAATGAATAAAAGAATTTGGTTTTTATTGTATTTTGGCCCTTATCTCCCCCTACTTTATTCCTTATCGACCAACTCAATTCTTGACTTGGTCTCGGGGTTTAGGGTAATAAAAATATTTTCTATATTTTATTCCTTTTTCTTTTCTTCTCTTTATTCTATAATTTTGGCATTAAAAACCTTATTTTATATACAAATAATACAATAAATAATTAATGCTATTATGTACAAATTAATGCCATTTACATGCATTGGCTAGGGTTTTTAAGGCCAAAATGATAGAATAAAGGTGATGAAATGGAGATTCATCATAAGGTATCTCCCAGAGAAGGTGATTGATGGATAAGGGGAGGTGGAGATACTGTCGTTGCGATCTGAGTAGAGAAGGCAATCTGAATGGAAAGGCAATGTTTAGCGATGCTAGAGATGGCCTAGGTGGAGGCACATTGATAGGTATGGATGGCTAGTTGGTGGTAGGCAACGATGGAGATACCGCTCAAGAGAGTTGGAGTTCTCTCTAGGGTGTGGAGCCCTAAGGCTTGGATTTTTGGGAAAAATAATTTCTATTTTTCTATGTTCTTGATAAAGAGGACCCTTCCTTATATAGGAAAAGGCACAAATACAAGTCACCCCTTAGGGCATCTAATAAAGAGAAAAAAAGAGAATAAATGGATTCATACTAAGCTTTAATAGTGATCATTTATTATCCATCAAATGTCACATATGTACTTCTATTCTCTATTACATGTCACATGTATACTTATTTAATAGTATTCAAATTTTACACCAATACAAGGTATAAAAATGATTTTTATATCCAAGAAGGAATGTATCATTGCTCGCATCTAGCGTGGATCGCCAACAAGAACATCTGGTGAATATTGCTCCACTAGAGAAGCTCCTTGTGTGGTCATCTTCTTTTATCGAAAGAAGGTGCCATTAACTCCATCAGATGATGCAACTATAACAGACATGGTCTCAACCCTATGTTCAGGAAAAGAGATAGATAATCTAGTCAATCTACCCTAAACAACCTTAGGGAGGGAATTTTTGATGCAATTATCATTTATGAGTGATCAGCTTCATAACAATGGTCCCAATCTCCAATGAAAAGGCCAACTATAAGTTGAGACCAAAATATCCCCTGACCTGCACGTGGACAAAATATCAAGTATGACTTCAATTTTTGGGCACTCGAATTCATGGAAGAGTACATTGAGTAAGAGATCGACCATTCTGGTTCATTTGCAACTTCTCTGATAGTACGTGTGGATCGAATACACTCTAGAGGTGGGGTGGGGGGGTTGAATGGATTATGAAAGATTAAAATTCCTTTCATGAAGCAGAGGACAAGCAATAAAATCTAATCAGAAACAACAACTACACTACACAAACCGAAGTGGGTAAAAAGCATGACACAAGCCTTCCTGACTTAGGATTTTCAGTTAACCGAGCCAAGCAACTATTCCACTATATCCCGAGACATTTAGATGGATATCTCAACCGATTACATGTATAAAGCTCACAACTTTAAATTCCATACCAAAGTCACAACCTTGGATCAAACACCAAAGTCATAATTGCAATTGAGCTAGTTGCAGTACCACGTGAGGCTTCATCTCGAGATTCCTACAGAGAGAACTTTGAGAGTATCCGCAGAACAACATTAGCTTGAACAAGACAAAACAATTATCCGTGTTGATTAAAAAATAGTCAATTAACAAATATCAGTAATCAACAGAGAGAATATATAAAAGGTATGCAAATACTTTGATCAAACAGATTATCTCTAACACGAGTAAAATCTATAATAAGAAAAATATCATCATGTTTTCTAAGTAACTTCAAGGAAATCTCCAAATGTACATAGAGAGCTTAAGAAACTTGCTACAGATCGGGATTAGCTTTCAGCTTAGAAATCTTCTCTCTTGAAGATATGAACACACGAGAGAGAGAGAAGAATACTCGAATGAGTTGTATGCTAAAATGAGGAGATAAAGGTCTCCTTATGTAGGGTCTGAGCCATGCAGTGGTTGGAATCCAAAAAATAGTAACGTTTAAATATGGAATGATCGATCAATACAATGATCATGATTGATCAATGCTTAAATGGTCGATCAAATAAGAGGACATTATCGATCAAAGGATTGGTTATATAATTCAAAATTCAAATAAATGATCGGTCTTAAAAAATAACTTATCCATCAATAAAAAGTAACAGTCAAGAATAAACAACGTTCAAAAAATGATCGATCAAAACTAAAAACATGAGCGAGTGATGAGTCTTATCGATCATACAAGAATAAATACCGATCGATTCAAAGTGTTCATCAATTGGCTGTAGAATTATCGATCAATGAATTGTCATGAGCGATCAATGGATGATCGATCAACAGAAGTTGCAATTATCGATGAATATGAAGGATATGGTAAGATTCTTAAGCACATCACAGAAGCATGAGGACCGCATCGTATGAGATCGGGAGCGACTAGTCGCACTAGTTGCTCGAGGTAGTGGAACTTAAAATTTTTTAATGCGATGAAACCACATGATCCAAGAACACTTCTCGGATCGTTTCATCTAAACCACAAACAATTATTAGGTTTACCTCTTGAAGCGTAGTTGTGATCGAGTCTCTAAACGAAGAGACCTCCTGTCTCAAGTTCGATTCGACGGAGGAGACGCTTGTGAACGCGTTTATAAGACGTGAGCTCCTCGCAATCCACGTTGATGATCCAAGCGATGAATCTCCTGATCTTGTTACACGAGGTTTAATGTCTTATTCACGAGCGAGGCACTCCGAAGAAGATGTAGATCCATGAGTAGATGATCCGGTAGCATAAGGACGATGTTGCGGTGATGGTGACTCTCTCTAGGGTCCATGGTGGACAGACACAATGAGAGAGAGGGAGAGAGACTTGGTGTGTAGAGAGAGAGAGGGGGGAGGGAGAGAGAGACATAATTTTATGTTATATGTACTTGAAGAGTAAGGGGCGACTCTTCTTATATAGTATTTTGGGATCCATGGATTTCAATCCATGGACAACACAAAACCAATGGATGAGATTGATTTGTGTTTCTTTCAATGGCCATGATTTTGTTGTAAAAACACAAGAACAATTAATTTGATTAAATTAAATATATATTGAATAATTAATATAAATTAACTTCAAATCAAATCAATTATCTTGAAGATAATTGGAAGGAGATAATCATCTACAAGTTAAGGGGGGACGACCACCCAATCCCATTGGGACTTGGTGGTCCTCCACCACCTTTGATGGATGGAAATCTTTTTCCAATGAGATTACATTATCTCATTCCAACATTATCTCACAATAATAATTCTCAGTTTTCTTGAGAACATTGCAATCATGCCATTGGAAATTTGTGAATCACATTCACAACCTAAAATAAAATGTAAATTATATTTTTCAATTAATCATCCAATGTGAATCCAATTCACATTAATAATTAATCAACAAATATAAATCACAATAGACCCTCTGTAATATATTATAAATCACATTTATAGTATATCTATCTAATATGGATAGTGCTATCCACATTATTCATATTCATGATAATTAAATCACATTTAATCATCTTGGATCTCTATTCTCTTGTGCCCAAATAATAGGAATCACATTCATATCATTCACATCCTTATAATTAAATCACATTTAATTATCTATTTTCTCAATGCTCAGATACATATATCAACAATGATGTTGTTCTTGAACTCTTTCAAGAACAATGCGCTTTCTCTGCGGATACTTGGAGATAAGGACATGGCGATTATATTGTTCCACGTATAGTGACTAGGATATTGAGATCACATCTCAAATCTAGATCTTGTGGACCTCTTATAGATGCTTGATTAAATCAAGGCCACAAATCTAATCTTCTCATTATATATGAATCACATTCAGATCAAAGTCCAACATTTCGACTAAGATCAGATCACTTCTCTATGAGAGGAGTCACTAAAATGCAGACCTGTTTCATTACTCCCTCGGAATGGAATCATCATGGTTATATAATCGTTTATGATCACATCACCCTCAGGTATTCCTAATACCTGTACATCATGCATACTGGAAGACCAAGAATAAACCCGGAGTTTTGGATCTCGCTTAGATTTTCTCCTTCAGGGTTTTATCATTAAGTTTCTCACTTGACTATTAGGAGTGGTATCGATCATATACTTCTTAAAAGCATATATCATACCAAGTGTTGATCATATACTTTCCAAAAGTATATATCAAACCTACAAATTCAGTCATGCTTCCAAAGCAAGATGACCATGCACAAAATTTGATTCTTCCCAATATCTCATGAGTGAGCTCATGTCTTCCGGTTCAGTAACCGAACTTGTATGATCCCTTTGAGAGATCATGTTACTCACATGCCCTTGCATGCACACCAGCACACCGGTATATAGACCTTGGTTAGGTCATCAACCTATTGGTCTGTCAAATGTACATACTCATACATATAGTAACACATCTATCTCCGGTCGGAGGATGCGTGCCTATATCATGACAACATACGACATAGGACTTTGGTTATCTCGATCTCGTTAAGTCAACTCTTTGACCTAACTTATCTAACACCTTCGAATCTCTATTCCTATGCAGAGGACCTATATCAAGAGTTCAGTTAGATATCAACCTTTAGAGAAAGGATTGACATTTTCCTCTTAGGTTGGAGATCCTCTCTTAACAATCATTTGACGATTCTTGACGAGTCCTCAATCTAACTCTTTAGATACTAATCCAAGCACCAGCCTCTATTATTCAACAATTGAATCAACAACTGTATGAACATTAATATGGCCATGGTACATAACCCTAATTGTACTAACGAACCTATTATGCAAATTAGTTATTCTTCATTTCAGATCAAGGACTGATATTTGCAATAACATTTATTGCATAATGGCTCGTCGTGGGTCACTTGTCCAACAGAATGGAAGACTTTGAATTTGACTTTACTGCAATAACTTTGACTTGACCAGTAGCAATACCAACTCTTTGTGAACATCATCAGAGATACAAGAATTGAATACTATTTAGAGTACATTTGATGATTACACAATAAGTAAAATAAAAACATATGACAACATATACTATGAATTGAAAAACTTCTGATGGGCCTTTTTTGAGTCTTGAACTTAATCTGAAGATCCTACAAAAATAATACACTTTGCAAGTAGAGATAATATGTATGTTAGCTTTAAAGTAAGATTAAACAAGATTATAACAATCTCCCCCTCCCCCTTTTAAAGATGACAAAATAACACACCTTAGTCTTCAAAATAGTTTTGCATTCTATTCAATTTAATTTTAGTTTTCTCCCCTAGAAGCTAAGATCCCAAAATCTTAACTTCTTAAAACAAAACATTCAATTTTAGTTTTCATTTTGTCTTCTTCCCCCCTTTATCATTACTAAAAAGATCTCAAGTTAGCCCAAGAAGGTAAACTATAAACATAAACATCATTTATGAGAAAGTAGCATTTACATAACATAGTGAAATAACATAGAAAAGCATATATAGTGCACTTAACTCAAAACAATAGAGAAATAATAAAGAACAACTAAGCATATGAGTCATAGTCGAAGGCAACCATATCATCATCATCATCTTCTTCTTCTTTTTCTTCAGACTTAGCCCTGGCTTCTTCTTCTTTATCATCAGGTATCTGTTGACAACAGATTTCTCGAGGATCGAAAATTTAATGATAAGATGTCATTGCTCTCCCCAAAAATCCTGTGACAAACAAACAAATTTTTTTATTTTTGCTACTTATTTACCTATATAGCGGACAGGGTCGAACTCAGGGAGGCTACAAATCCCGAGGGTTATTCAATTAATCGGAAATCAATTAAGAGAAAAACATGAATCTCAAAGGATAACTATCCTTGGTTTTTGTGATTTTTTTATCTTTTTAATTTTTTAATAATGTTTTTATTTTGTATTGTTTGATTTTCAAATTTTTAGTGATTTTATTTTGCATTTTTTTAATTTTCAAATAAAGAAGAATATGCACAAGATAAGAAATACGCACACCAACTCTTTTTGTAATTTTCAATTATATAAAAAATGCTCTGAAAAATCCAGAGAAAATATTTTTGTGTTTTAAAGATTTTGAAATATTTTTGGGAATTTTTGTAGAATTTTCAGATGTTTTTGTTTTTCTCTAAAAAACAAACAGTGATAAAAATTAGAAACAATGCACAGCCTGGAGTAGTTTGCAATTTAAAAATATTTAAGTGCCTAAAACTCCTGCCAATTATTTTTATGACAAACTATATGCAAATATCTACAAACAGGAAGTGAAATGACAATTTTTGGATTTTTGTAGGATTTATTTTATGATTTTTATAATATTTTTACTATTTTTCAATTTTTGGGGTTTTATAAATAATTAATGCATGAAATCACAAAAATTAAATGACAATGAGATAAAGCTTATCTACTTTTTTAGAATTTTTGGAGCTATTTTCAAATTTTTATAAATTTTTGAATTTCAGGAAGAGAAAAATGTCATGTTTTTGATTTTTAGTAATAATAAATAAAATTAAAATGCGATGAAAAATTTATGCTAGGAAGAAAAGCACATCTGGAGCATAACCTAATTTTTAGGAGATTTATTGACTAAAGAAAACATTCATTTCAATAAAAAGACCATGCAAAAGCAAGTCTGTAATAGAAGGACTGGAATGCAAATAATTATTGTTTGTTCATCAAACAAATAATAGAAATAAAATTTAGGAAGAAAACATAAATTACCCAGCCAAAAGCGTGCAATACACATGCTGTCTCTGATAGTGGAGACTTGTTTGAAATTTCAAAATTATCCGGGGTTAGATCTGCAACTCGCCCAATAAAGCTTGATATGGAACTGAAAGGGATCTTCGTGCAATATGATTATACCCGGGGGTTGAGTTGAAAATGTTCCAATACTTTAATGCCATGGGGTTTTCTTCCTCGTTCCTTCATTCTCAACCAAGAGGGATGCCAAAGGGGGAACACTGCCGCCCACGCGGAGGAAGCTTCCTGGAGCGCGAGACGGAGGAACGGGGCTGACGTCGGCCTCGCGCAGAAGGAGGTGCATGGAGATTGGCGGAAGGAAGCCGCTTGGGGGCACGCCTGGAACAGTGCAGATGGTGCCGCTGGGCTTTGGGAGGAGTGCAGTCCAGGCGAGGGTCTCGATCTGGCGGCAGCGCACCGTTGCGGAGAGGCCGCGTACGGGCGTAGCCTTTGCGGCTGGACGGGTCGCGCCGCGCGGAGCGTTGGCGACGTCAAGGCAGTGAGGTGGTGGCTGCACCCTAGCAGGAGGGAGGCGCGATGATGGGGGTCGCGCAGACCAGTGGGAGATGCAGTCAGTGGCAGTGGGCGGAGAGGCCCGCACGCTGAAGGTGGAGCGGAGGCACGGGAGGAGGCAGCCGCGCTGATGTGGCGGGGTGGCGCGGGGGCGTAGAGGACCGGTGGCGGCCGAGGCCCCTTTTTTTATGTAAACAACATAAATAAAGAGATAGATTCTTTTATTTTTTTAATATTTTTTAATTCTCCCGCAAAACAATGGTTAGAGATAAAAAGGAAATACAATGATATGCTTTTTTTAAATTTGTTTTCTACTATTTATTTGTGCACAAAATCAAATGGAAGACATGAATGGGGATCCGACGTAAAATGGAAGAATCGAATCCGAGTCTCCGACCACCGTGTGTGGTCAGAGTTGATAGATCGTGGAAGATAGAAATTGAATGCGGAGAGATCAAGAATGTGAGATGAAAAATCGAGTCCAAGCAGATCAAATCATGATTAATTTTTTTATAAAGATCTAGAGAAATAAAATATGATGAAATTAAAATGCAACAAATGAAACTAAGATTAATTTAGATAAAAAATAAAATAATGATGGATCTCACCTTAGGAGCGAAAATGACCGTGATCGCCTCGATGAACCCAACACGCTGTCACTGGACGGCTCGGAGGCTAGACACCTTTCTCAACGAAAATTTCTCTCAGAGATCGGGCTCCTCTCCCAAAGATTGATCAAGTTAGAATGAGGGAGAAGGAGCCAGATAAATAGAAAAGATAATGGAGATGAAATTTGAATTTTTGATTTTTTGGATAAAGATATAAGAGAGATGAAAATTGAAATGAGATAAAGATAAAGAGAGATAAAACTATTTACAAAATTAACTAATTTTTTTGAATTTTCATCACTTTATTTATTTGAATAAAAATGTTATTTTTTTATTTTTTATGGTGGTTAATTAAGAATATCAACTATATACATATACTATATACATATATGACATTATATACATGGGTAAATGAGGAAATTAGCTTTTTCTCTCTCTCTTTTTTAATTTTTAATTTCTTTATTTTTATTTTAAATAATTAGTAAAAAATATTTATAAATATATACAAATAGAATATGTACAAAATACATGGGAAAATTGCACAAACCACCCCAGGAAATCGACTTTTCAACCGTATCTCCAAAAAATATGAAAATACAACCATTTTAAAGATAATTTAATTTAGAATCCAATGGAAGTGAGATTTGTTCAATTTGAGTTCATATGGAGTCAGAATTGTTCTTTCAATTAATGCTTAGTGGATTTTTCCTAGTGTGGTTGCTTTTATTCTGTACATGATTTAATTGTGCAATTATTTTTATTAATTAGAAGACATTTTTATTTACAACTTTGGTTTTGTGAGTTATTTGATTTGAGGTCAATTAAGGTACAAATAAAATAGTGTAGTATACAAATATACAAATCACACAAATTTTTTTTTTGGATTTTCTAATTGAGGATCCTATCTCCCCCTACTTTATTCCTGGTCGATCAGGTCAAGTCTTGACCTTCTCTCAGGGTTCATGTCAGCATGTATCTATTACATATATGTACAGTTTTTCTTTTTTTCATTTTCTTTTATTTATTTTTCCTTTATTTATTTATTTATTTATTTTATGTTAAAATAATATACAAATATACAATATTTACACAAATTCAAGTTAGAAAGAATGTAGAGTTAGTGTTATAAACATGTGTTTTATAAGGGATTTTAAGCTAAAATAAATGAATAAAAATTACGAATCGCAGATTCATCATCTCCCTATGTTTTACCTTTGCTGGTCCCTTAGCAAACACTTATTTGAAAGAATAAGTGAAGAAAAAGAAAAAGAAAAAGAAAGGGAAAATAAAGAAAGTAGGACGATATTGAGTATTAGACTTATCTTCATAAATTTGTAGTTTGGAGATCTGTCGGACCTTTGGATTATTAGTGTGTTGGAACCTTGATGGGAAATGGATTTAAAACCTAACAATCTCTAAGTTCCACAGGACTCCTATTCAGGTCTCCTCAACAGTCAGGTCAGAACAAGTCTACATACACCAATTCTTATGAATATTAATATTTACTTGTACGGTGTAAGTGAGGTACAACTCCCCATCTCAGAAGTAACAAAGAAACAGCCTCCCTTAACAAGGTAACTCTAGTTCCCCGATCTTGCAACTCTTTCCTCGAGGAGCGAAGATATTCCCTTCTAAGTTCAAGTACAACCAGCTCAAGAAGAGGGGATGGAGAAAAGAATGGACGGTAACCAGTGTACTGTGTAGCCAAGTCATCCGCTACAAGCTTACAAAAATTTGTCTTTGAAGCTCTTATTTTATTTTTTTATCCTTGTATATACACTCCAGCAGGCATTTTAATTTTCAATCATGCCTGTCTATTTTTGGAGATTCTGCATTTTTCCATACTTTTTTTAAAGCATATACAAGGTGCATCATATACATAAGGAGCTTTTCCTCTTGAGCCAGTAGACTATCCCTCTTTTAAAGCATTATTGCAACCCCACAGCGTCCTGTCTTTAGACCTCAACATCACTAGACCAGATTGAGACGCATTTCCTTCCCTAGAGGAAGACGAGAGGTTCTGCCTACTACCCTCGTATGCTACCCCAAGCCAAAAGATTCTGCCTCCTCACTATTTCATCCATGAAGAGCTACGTGTAGAGTGCTTATCCAAGATAAGCTACGGTCTGAAAGAATCATGCATGTGTTGTTAAATGTTCTACTTAGACTAATCAAGATGACATGTGAGCATAGTCTTATGGACTCAAAGATCTAAGTCACTAGGACCTGAAAAGTCTTATCTCCATTTCTTATAAGGTTCCTCTGGAATTAAGGCCCAACTAAGCTCCATTCTTCAATTTTATTCCAAATATAGTTTAAATGTCAATACTATCCTGAAAAATGCACATGCAAATGTAAGAAAATATATACAATGCAAAGAAAGTATTATATTTTTTAAAAATGATGCACATGTGAAAAGAACATTTTTTAAAACAATTATTTAATTTTGAACTTTTTATGGATTTTTGGAGAAAAATGCAGATGTGAAAGAAAGATTTTTTTGAATTATGCAAGTTTTATAGATGTTTGGTTTTGTAGTTTTTTTAAAGGAAAAAGGGTTAGCAAAATATATACAAGTATATACAAGAATTTGTTTTTTTGTTTTTGTGTTTTTATTTTTTGTTGTTTTGTGTTTGTTTTTTATTGGTTTTTTGTTTTTTTTTGTTTTTTTTGTTTTTTGTTTGTTTGTTTTTTTGTTTTTTACACACGTGGATTTTACAAAATTATATACATATCTATCCAAATAAACATATTTAAAAGTACGAGTTATGTCTAAAGTATATATACAATATATACGACACCCCCCTATACTTAGCTCGAACTATGTCCTCATAGTGATCAGAGAGCGAAAAAGGAAGACATAACTCGTGCTAAGTATAGAAAAGTGAAAAGACTCCTATGATACGACTCAAAGAAAAGATAAAAAGAAGAGAAGTTGGCGATCCCCCCTATACTTAGGATCAAGTAATCCTAAGTATAGTAGAGTGTACAAAAGGGGAAAACCGATGAAGAGAATGTACATACTCAAAAATAAAAAGACACGATATGAACAACATCACCCCCTATACTTAGGGTAGAGTATCCCTAAGTATAGGCAACAACAAGAGTGATGAACAGGATGAATATGAACAACACAAATCATTCACCCCCTATACTTAGGATAAAGCACATCATAAGTATAACATATATAGACACACACAGAAAAGGGGTGAATGATAAAAAGGAAGAAGAAAGAGTGAAACGAAAGGATATACAAGAGGAGTGGATGTACAAAGGTCAAGAAAAAGTGAACCTTCTTGCGGGACCGCTGAGGTATGGATTTGACAAGGTGTAGGTCGATATTGGGGTTATCATTAGATATGAACTGATCAGGATCGACCAAGAATGCATCCTCAACGGTTTCAGATTGTGCATGCCTAAACCGGTTATTGGAAGTAGTGTGGTCATGTTCTGCCTGAGAAGTCTTGCAAACATCAAAGTAAAATGGCTCGAAATCATTATCAGAAAAAGTAGGATCAATTTCAGCCTGGCGAGCCTCTACTGGATCATCATCTTTATCAAAAGGCCCAAATTCCTTTATAAAAGCAATCAAATCAAATTTGGCATGATCGGTCTCATCTGAATCAGGGTGAATAGGAATGGACTCATAAGTGGAAGTAGTTGAATCATGTCTGTCCTATCTAGTCTCAGATCTGCCTTCCACTCTAGGGTGTCTATCGTGTAAATTCCGCGGATGTCATCAATGCATCGCCACATACCAGAAGGGGAACTCCAAGGTCTATGCTTTCTGAGTCTTCCTCCTTCAAGAGGAATTCTTGGGTTTCCTTTTCATCCAACATATAACAAGAATCTCTGATATTATCATTGAGGTCAAATTCCTTAGGGTTGGCTAACACGGGTAGGCTCTCATGGGCTGCAGGTTTTTGGTCAGTAGTGGGTGTAGTGATCAACACATCGCTCCCTACATCAGAACGGAAGCGAATCTCTCCTGAACCATAATCAATAACGGCACCCG
Organism: Ottelia alismoides; assembly: GCA_037367405.1. Taxonomy (NCBI): domain Eukaryota; kingdom Viridiplantae; phylum Streptophyta; class Magnoliopsida; order Alismatales; family Hydrocharitaceae; genus Ottelia; species Ottelia alismoides. The sequence goes on along the minus strand of JAZKJV010005895.1, from coordinate 21,562 downwards.
CAGGGGCGAGGAAAGGTCGTCCCAGGATGATTGGAGGGTGCTCCACAGGGGTGGAGGTCTCCATGGGTAATACAACAAAATCTGAAGTAAAATTCATGCCTTGAATAAGAATGACAACATTTTCTAGAATACCCTTCGGCCTCTTGACAGATCCATCAGCAAATTGAACTATCATCCTGGTTTTCTTAAGAGGCCCAATATGAAGAGATTGTACCATAGAGAAGGGTATTATATTGATTGACAAACCACCGTAAAGGATAGTGTTATCACACAAATAATCAGATATGGAGCAACTGACAAGAGGTATGGTAGTGTTCCCTTTCTTAAAATGTGGATGGCGAAATATGGCGTAGGCAGTGGCCATGGTCAAGATGTGACGCTCAGATCTTCTCCTTCGCTTTCTCTTCTTGTGTTAAGGAGTAGATAAATCTATCATGGCCTGTTGAAGTGGGGCTTTAATGATCTCATGAATAGTGGCCACCACTTCGGGTCCAGTCAATATTTTTTTGAATTTTTGGACCTCCTCCATACAAGGGAGGAGATCGGAATCAGCAATACACGAGGATTGCCAAGAGCCGTCTGTATAGTGGAATCCTCGGGGTCAAAGTTGGGACATGTGGTGGATAGATGTGTGGGTAAATGATCGGGAGTTTGGGTCCTCTTCTCACAAAATGAATCAATAATGTGTCTCCCCGAATCTTTTTGGATTTTTAAAATTTTCTCATTTTTTATATTTTGGATGATTATAAGCTCTCATGATTATACTCAAGTGAATCCATATCCTCAAACAGTGGAGCACTGTTCTGGCTCGTATTTATGTTAAATAGATTGCTAATCCTCGAATTCATATACTCCATCATCTGGTTCCGTGTCTCAATGTGGAAATCATGAAAGGTGACTCCAAAATCTCAAGATCGGGTGGGTTGAATGAGGGTGGGTGAAAATCATCATCCGATTCCTAAAATAATGGGTTAGGCGGATATGCACACAAATTAGGAGGAAAGTCCTCCTGGAAAAGGGAAGGTAGATTTTCTGGAGAGTGCGAGAAGTCCGCGAAGATCGGATTAAAATAACTCCAGTCGGCCATCTTCGAAACAAAAGACGGGATCGGGAGAGCACGAGGGTCAAGTCAAACGATATGTAGAAAAGGAGCAAATGCACAGAAGGATCTAGCAAGCACACAAGCAATCAAATACAATACAAACCCCCAGTTCACCAACTCAACTCAAAGTGAATATCGTGAAGGTTCGGTCAATTATCTTGTCAATTTTAGAGTTTGGTGACAACACATTCTATCAGAGCAGTTAAAGCAAGTTGTTAGGAACTCAATGCTTTCAGGAGACTGGCCCAATCCCAAAGTTGGATCTTTCCCAGCCAGTATGAATTGCGGACCGTTTACTGGCTACCCGATCAATTCAATCTGTTAAGGACATCATGGGCTGCTTTACCGGCTACCGGAGAGATCCTCACTGGAGAATGACTAACTCAAGATAGTAGTCTGAAAAGAGTTCGGGCGTGGCTCTATCCTAGTGTGCAGGTCGCTCTCTCGCTACATACAAACCAAACAATGAGGGGGTTACTTTCCCCAAAACAATGATTTTTTCTTGTATTTATTTTAGGGTCAAGTTTTCTTTAGTAGTCCTGTATTTTGGGCAATTGTCACTTGGTTAAAATATTTTCAAAGAATCGCCTACCAAGTGTCCAATTTCCTTTTTAACTTATATGATTGAAAACAAGGAAGGAGATCAGAAATGCCAATGCACAATTAAAAACAATGATGCGTGCAGGGTTAGAGATGCGTACCTTGTTGCCACCACTCTACATGCAAGTGATCTGTGCAGAATTGAAATATAGAAAAATAAAATAACCTATATGCAAATGCAAGTGAACCGTCCTAGATGATAGCTTCTATTAACGGGCAAGAACAAGTTAATTTGACTAAGTCCAAATTACGCTCTACTCTATAGGTACAGAAATTCTTGTTTAGGGTGTTTGGACCTAATTAATTACCTGGCTCAAGCAAATTAATTAAAGCAATCAAGAGGTAGCTCACGAAATCGGTGGGAAACAAAGAAAAATAAGGCGATGAAAACAAAATCAGTGAGGTCCCCCAAGTGCATCGACACTTGGTGAAACATACCCTGCAACAAATGAATGTCCGTTTACAAGAGTTCAAATGCTAGAAAAGAAACTCTCTCTCTCTCTTTTATTTTTTTCTTCTCACGCTATCTTGTGGCTTGGTGAAGAATCAAGCCGCCTCTACGTTGCTTGGGTGCTTCGATTCTCCTAGGATCGCCTCCTTCGCTCCGCGGGCCCTCGCAAGAAAAAGAAAAGAGAATGTGTAAAAAATACAAAATCAAATATGAGAAAGAGAAAAGAGAAAAAACATGAAATGAATGCAGTGGATATGAATAATGAAGTGAATGACAAAATGTAAACATATATTTACAACCAAGAACAGCAGGTCAAAAGAGAAACCTAACTACCCTCACCGTGTCTCCCCAGCAGCGGTGCCATTTTGTTGACAACGAATTTCTCGAGGATCGGAAATTTAATGATAAGATGTCATTACTATCCCCAAAAATCCCGTGACAAACAAATATTTTTTTTATTTTTGCTACTTATTTACATGTATAGCGGACATGGTCAAACTCAGGGAGGCTACAAATCCCGAGGGTTATTCAATTAATCGAAAATCAATTAAGAGAAAAGCAGGAATCTCAAAGGATAACTATCCTTGGTTTTTGTGATTTTTTTATCTTTTTAATTTTTTAATATTTTTTTATTTCTATTTTTTGTATTTTCTGATTTTCAAAATTTTAGTGATTTTCATTTTGCATTTTTTTATTTTCAAATAAAGAACAATATGCACAAGATAAGAAATATGCACACCAACTCTTTTTTGTAATTTTCAATTATATCAAAAATGCTTAGAAAAATCGAGAGAAAATATTTTTATGTTTTAAAAATTTTGAAATATTTTTGCGATTTTTTTTAGAATTTTCAGTTTTTTTGTATTTTTCTAAAAATCAAACAGTGACAAAAATTAGAAATAATGCACAACCTAGAGTAATTTGCAACTTAAAAATATTTAAATGCCCAAAAATCCTGCCAAGTATTTTTATAACAAACTATATGCAAATATCTACAAATAGGAAGTGAAATGACAATTTTTGGATTTTGTAGAATTTTTTATGATTTTTATAATATTTTACTATTTTTCAATTTTTTGGGTTTTATAAATAATTAATGCATGAAATTTGCACAAAAAGTAAATGATAATGAAATAAAGCTAATCTATTTTTTGGAATTTTTGGAGGTATTTTCAAATTTTTATGAATTTTTGAATTTCAGGAAGAGAAAAATGACATGTTTTTGATTTTTTTAATAATAATAAATGAAATTAAAATGCGGTGAAAAATTTAAGCTAGGAAGAATAAGCACATCAGGGGCATAACATGATTTTTAGGAGATTTATTGACTAAAGAAAACATTCATTTCAATAAAACAATCATGCAAAAACAAGTCTGTAATAGAAGGATTGGAATGCAAATAATTATTGTTTGTTCATCAAACAAATAATAGAAATAAACTTTAGGAAGAAAACATAAATTACCCAGCCAAAAGCATGCAACGCACGCGCTGTCTCTGAAAGAGGGGGCTCATTTAAAATCTCAGAATTATCCGGGGTTAGATCTGCAATTCGCTCAATAAAGCTTAATCTGGAACTGGAAAGGGTCTTCCTGCAATATCAATTATACCCGAGGGCTGAGTTGAAAATGTTCTAATACTTTAATGCCCTAGGGTTTTCTTCCTCATTCCTTCGTTCTCAACCAAGAGGGATGCTAAAGGGGGAACACCGTCGCCCTCGCGGAGGAAGCTTCCTGGAGTGCGAGACAGAGGAACGGGTATGATGTCGGCATCGCGTGGTGGTTAGCGCACACGGAGGGAGGTGGATGGAGATTGGCGGAAGGAAGCTGCCTGGGGGCGTGCCTGGAATGGTGGAGACGGCGCCGCTAGGCTTTGGGAGGAGTGCGGTCCAAGCGGGGGTCTCGATCTGGCGACAGCGCACTGCGCGGAGAGGCCACGCGTGGGCGCATCCTTTGCGGCTGGACGGGTCGTGCTGCGCGGAGTGTAGGCGGTGTCAAGGCGGTGAGGTGGTGGCTGCGCCCTAGCAGGAGGGAGGTGCGACGGTGGGGGTCGTGCGGGCCGATGGGAGATGCGGCCGGTTGGAGTGGGCAGAGAGGCCCGCGCACTGAAGGCGTTGATAACTAGGAATTTCTAGGGTCGTGTATTCCACACAAGGCGGGAACACAAGGGTCGCTGCGGTGACCGCTAAAAAAAATCCCTAACTAATCAGCAATTAACCTACATAAAAGAATAAATCAGTTGAGTCCCAAAATTGTGAATTAATATTTACTACTCTACCATAAAGTGTATAGTGAACAAGCATGTAGAGGTCGAACCACAGAGAGCAATACAAAAATGCAGTAGCCTATGGTATTCATGTATAGCGGAGTCATCCTTGTATGAATCCTATTTTTGTGGGTTTCTCTCTCTCTCTCTCTTTATTAAGATATATATTAGTTAATATTATATATTCATATATATATATATATATAATTTTTATAAGATAGATATATATAGAGAATAGAATACATATATGTATAGAGAGGATATAGATATATATTAATATATATATTTTATATTTTGATTTTCAGATCTTTATACACAAATATACAGATATATATAGATTTACATATATATACATATATATATATATATTAATTTTCTTTTTCAATATGGGAAAATATATACAATGTATGGAGATGGGTCATATACTATTTATAAAAATGCACAAAAATGGTCAAAAATTCAGAAATAAAATCTTTTTGGTATTTTTATGATTTTCTACTGTTTTTGTGATTTTTGGGCATTTTCAGCATATTTTTGGTATTTTTAAACACTGAAATAAAGCAAAACAGTGGAGTAGCTATTGGCTGGGGGTAAAATGGGAATTAAAAATATCACACAGCCACAAAATTTTTCCAAACTATTTTTAAAGTAAAGAGGATAAAACATAGGAATTACAAGACTTGAGTTTGCTATTTTTTTTGGTTTTCTAGAATTTTTTACATTTTTTAAAAGTTTTTGAGTATTTTTAAATTTTTAAGGTTTTTCTTTTGAGATTTTTAGTGAATTTTGGAGATGACACTAAAATATGATAAAATAGACCATAATTAATTTTTTTTGGAATTTTTCGAGGTGTTTTACTATTTTTTGGTATTTCCTAAGCTAGACAGTAAATAAAATACATGTTTTTGATTTTTAATAAATGCAAAAATGCAACAAAAATGAAAATTAAAAATATGGCGTGCAAGAACAAGCTAACATGAGCTTACATTAATTTTTGCAAAATTTTCCAAGTTAATATGATGCATGAAATAAATGGACAAAGCACACAAAAATATATGGCATGGTAGGGGCATTATTGTAAATTAAAATAAAGATAGGGGCTACAGTGCAAAAACACCAGAAACATTACCCTTGATTTGCAATTTTAAGGGCTAAAGTGAAATACAAAACCCGCCAGGGTCCTCCGCGCAAAATGACCATCACGTGGGACTACACGTGATCCGCACTCACAGGGACCAAAAAGCAATTTCAGAAAAGTTCGAGGTCTTGGTTGCAATTTTTACAAAAATAATACACCTTCAATTTTATTTTATGGACTAAATAGAAATATACAAAGCTACAGGGGGTCATGTGCAATTTAGCCACCTCACGTGGGGTCCCACGTGAGGTGACGTGGAATGGACTTAAAAGTAATATGGCAATCATACAGGGGTTCCATGCAAAATTTACACGCTAAAATAAACTTCAACTTTTATTTACAGGGGTGAACAATAAATACCAAAAAGGCCGGGGCTAAATGAGAAATTTACCCCTAAGTGCTCGCTGGTGGACGGCGTGGATCAGTTCACTTTGGACACGCGTCACGCATCCAACGGCCGGTACCACTTCGCCGATGAAGGGTTGAGATTAGATCCTCCTCGTGGATCGGACGATGATGGCGATGCTTCATCCGACGCTTCTTGTTCAATCTGGGATGCATCTCCTGATCGGACGGCGAGGGAGGTGTCTGGAGGAGCAGGGAAGAAGCTCGCCCCCGGCGAGCTTCGATCGTGGAGCATGGGCTCCTCCGGGCTCCTTCTGCGCATCTGGGATGTTCTGCTCGTAGCTGGAGGCGTTCCGCGTCTGCCGGTGGTCTTCTCATGGCTCCTGGAGGTCCAAGGGTCTCAGACGAGGTCGATGAAGGTTGGGACCTCTAAAAGTCGCTTCCTGGTTCCAATCGAGCCCAAATGGGCTCCTTTCGTCTTCGAACCTGCATAGAAAGAACCGGGGGAACAAGGGCTATCTCCTCGACCCTGGCTTTTGAAGCTCTATCACAAAATGGGGGTGAGGCGGAGGAGCTCCGGCGTTAGGCGGAGGTGGAGCTCCGATTCGCAAGGATTGAGGGTCCTTGGTTGAACAAAAGCGATCGGGAGATGGAGCAGGCGATGGGGAACGAAGTGAGGTTACTGGGGCGGTTGGAAACGGTCGAGATCACAATGAAGAAGTTGCCGGAGCGGAGCTCCGGCGAACTTCGTTTTTTCGATTTCACGCTATGCTAAGGATCTACAGACTAAACTAAGAACGGAATTTAAATTCTAAAATTAAAATCTTCCTAAAATGCAATAAAGGGCAGCTCTTATACCTGGGGGCCACCAGGGAGCAGGACGGACACCGGAGCTCCGCCGCGTCAAAACTTTCCCTCCTCCGGCCGATTCGAGTCGCTGAAACGCTCCCCCTGTCACAAGGAACCTCCCAGGAATCAAATTCAAGGCTTTTGGGTGGATGAAATTGGCCAAATTTGAGGAGGGGGCGGAGCTTCTTATTTATAAATACTGGGATGAACCCTTATTGACCGGCGTTTATTGATTAATCCAATGAGCATCATGTTGATCTAAGATATCGGCGGGCATCAGCGATCATCAGGGATGATTTCTTGTAAAGAATGCGAGCGCGATCAATGGACGAGATGGCCGTAAAAAAGGGAAGAAATCCGGGGAAAAGATAGTTCTGAGACGCCAGGTCCCGGATGGGACAGTTGACCGGGCGGTCAACAAAGGCTGGCGCCCCATTGGACCACCTCGGCCGCTAGAGGACAAAATAGGGAATTTTAGTCGAAAATGATTTATTTGAACTAATAAATGATTTTATTATTTTTTCCTTATAAAATAAAAAATGTGTATTAATTCATGTAGTATTTATTTATGATTTTTATTTAATTTTTCAAAGTATTTTATTATGGTTTTATTTTAATAATGCATTTATACATGTATTTACATGTATTTTGTGTATTTTATTTTTATTTTGTTTATTTTATTTTAATATTTTATGGTCTTATTTTATAAATTTATAATTTATTTTTGTGAGTGTGAGGATATTTTTATTTAATTTTTATGAGTTGGTTTTTATTTTTAAATAAATAGGTATATATATAGGTATACTTATAGGTATTTTACCTATGTATTATGTATACTTTATTTATTTAATGTATTTTCTTTGTTTTTATTTTGGATTTGTATTTTTAGTAAGTTATATGTATTATTTACAATATTATAAAAATATGAAAAAATAAAGAATGTTTCCCCTCTTTATTTAGATATATACTTAGCATAGGTATTATGCCTATTATCTGGTATAGACTTATTTTATTTTATAAATCCTTTTTAGTTTTATTCTAATTTCAATATGTACATGTGTCATATACATTATTTACAAAATTCTAAAAATATAATTTGATAAAAATAATGGACAATGAATATATTAAATATTTTAATCAGGCATGCTGCACAATGGGGGCCAAAAACCTAACTTTTACAGATGAACTCCAAAAATTATGAACCCAATTTTATTAAATATTTCTTGGAAAACCTATATACAATTACAGGTGAGTTTGGGTGGTTTGGAGTTTTTATTTGCAAGATATGGGTCTGTGAAGTTGAGATTTTGGCTTTTTATTCTGGGTATAAAATGTACACTGAGTATTATTTTTACACAAACTCAATTTTGTATTTTTATGTACATTATTATCTACAACTTTCATGTACAAAGTTTCTTTATTTGATGGATGAATAATTATATACAAAATAGGTGTCAAAAATGCATAAATGGATGAATGAATAAATGAGGTATTTATTGTGCTATTGGCCCTTATCTCCCCCTACTTTCCTTGTCGACCAATTCCATGCTGGACTTGGTCTCGGGGTTCGGGTCATAAAATATTTGCAATATTTTATTCCTTTTTCTTTTTCTCCTCTTTATTCTATAATTTTGGCATTAAAGACCTTATTTAATGTATACTTAATACAATGAATGATGGATGCTATTATGTACAAATTAATGATATTTACATGCATTTGCTGGGGTTTTTGAGGCCAAAATGATAGAATAAAGGTGATGAAATGGAGATTCATCACCCCCCTATACTTGCCTTTGCTAGTCCCTAGCAAATAATTATGCAATAAGTATAAGAAAGAATAAAGAAAAGAAAAAGAGGATTGAAGAAGAGTAGAGTGAATAGGGTTGCTTTCAGTGCATTGCATGTCTTTACAAAATCAGAATTTGGAGCTCCTGCCAGACCTTGAGTATAGATGTGTGTGGAACCTAGTCGGGACCCAGCTCTAAAACTAACAGCCTTCGAGAGTCACAGAACTCGGTTCAACTCACCTCAATAGCCTGGTCAGAACTGGTCTACATCATACGCAAACCCTTATAACTATGAAGTTGACTTGTACGGTGTAAGTGATGGTGGCTCTCCCCAACTGAAATGACATAGGGACTGACTTTTCCAGACTGACAACCCAATGATTCCCCAATCCAACAGCTCTTTCCTCGAGGAGCAGGGTATTCCCTTCTAAGTTCAAGTGGCAACCAGCTCAAGAGGAGGGGGTGAAGAGAAGAATGGACGGTAGCCAGTGTAGCTACCTATCCTAGGATGCAAGACCAGTGTAGTCAAGTCATCCAGCTGCAGGCTCATATATTTGACTTTGGAACTCAAGCTTGCTTATTGGCTTTACAACATATGTACATACTTTGCAGGCATTTTATTTTTGTACAGGCCTGGCCATTTTTTTTCAACATACTATTCACAACAGCATTTACATAAGGAGTTTTTCCTCTTGAGCCAGTAGACTATCCCTCTTTTGAAGCTTTATTGCAACCCACAATTTCCTGTCGTTAGACCTCATGGCTACTGGACCAGGTTGGGGTGCACTTCCCTCCCTAGACGAGGATGAATGTTTCCACCCGTGTGCGTCTCAGACTGGCAAATCCAACCCCCTCACCACTCCAACTGAGTTGAGCCAAGTGAAAGGTGCAAGTGTCCAAGTTAGGTCACGGTTGGCAAGAGTCATGCATGTGTCTCGAAAAGCTCTAGTTAGTCAGTTGAGGTGACTTAAACCCAGCCCTGATTTCTCAAAGAATTAAGTCTGCATAGACCTGAAGTACCTTGAACCTAGTTCCCGTAAGGTTCCAGTGCAGTAAGGTGCGGTAAGGTCTAACCAAGCTCCAATTTGAGACTTTATTGGACTGATTCAATCATCAAGCTCACTCAAAAAGATTATGAATGGTATGCTCATGCTATGCACAATGAATGATGCAATTTTTCACAAAGAATTTACAAAAAAATCAAAGAATCTTTTCACACAAAGAATTTTTTGCAAATAAGAAGCTTGACACATATAAAAAGTACTTACACTTATTTACACAGGCGTGCCGCTTTATTTACAAAAGGTATGGATTTTCAAAGACCTTACATGTTTGAATGAAGTAATTTATTTAGCTTGTACAGAAAGAATTTTATGTATTTTATGATTTACAAATATTTGTAATGATGCTTTTAGTCCTCATATCTAGTTTAGAAATAATTTTGCAAACTATAGTACAAGATATTTTTTGCAATCATTTACACACATTTGAAAACTATTTTTGCAAAGATTTTTCACACACTATATATATACATTTTCCACAATAATTTTGACAAACATTTTTCAAAACATTTGCAAATAGGTTTTTCAAATCCTTTATTCCACACAAAGAAAAGTTTTGCAGACAAAACAATTTTACACAGGTTGAAAACATTTCACAGCAAATTTTTCAAACGGTTCACACTATTTTTCAAATCATACTGTATAGGTATCTAACCTGATTTATTAATCAGTATATAAAGAAGAAAAACTGTATTTGATGTACAACATGGTTTTGGCTCTTATAAGCTTTATTTGGGATTATTGCTTATTTTTGTGTGAAAGATTTTTGTGCAGACTCCTCAGACTTATTCGAGAATCATTTTCAAAAGATTTTTGAAGACCATAGTCCAAACTAATTTGACAAACATGTTCACGCATTTAAAAATGATTTTACCAAGCTTTTTCACACAGGATAGATTTTTTTAAAGTAATTTGACAAACAAAATTTCGAATCATTTGCACACTAGTTTTCACACATTTTTATTTCACTCAAAGAAAAGAAATTTTACAACCGAAACTTATTTTGCAAAAGTTGAATACTTGTACACACTATTTTTCAAGCATTTTTCAAAAGATTTTTCAAAGAGAATATTTTGCACAAAACACTTTTCCTGACTCATTAATCAGTACAAGTATAAGGAGTTCTGGGGAGATGACAATCATCTTATATTATTATAGAGTTACTTATTGCTTTTTAGATTGAGTTGATGTTTTATTTTTCAGTATGAGTTATGGCTTATAGTATATACATGGTATATACGACCCCCCTATACCCATCTTGAGCTATGTCCTCATAGGTCGAAGAGAAAAGAGAAGACATAACTCGTACTGAGTATAGACAGATCTAAAGAATATTTATGAATGAGGAATGAATGAATGAGAAGTTGACCGTCACCCCTATACTTAGGATCAAGTAAGCCTAAGTATAGCAGACTGTACACAAAGCAGGGAGGGTCAAGGGTGGGAATACACAGATCGTACTCAGATTGTCTCCCCCTATACTTAGGGTAAGATACTCCTAAGTATAGATAAGAAGAGGAGACAATGGAGAGGATAGAAATGAAATGAAAAACTCGGGGTGCACATCCTCCCTATACTTAGGACAAAGTACGTCCTAAGTATAGAAAACTGTCTACAAGGGCGGCACCTTTTTGATACAAAAAGAAGAAAGAAAAGGAAAAGAAGAAAAGAAGAAAATCAGATAAACAGTTGTTGGAGTGCATTGTCTGAATCTTCTGATGCTGCAGCTATTGTGGATTTGTCATCATGGTGTATGAGCTGAATGGAGTCAACAACAGCCAAGAATGTATCTGGTTCGAGGTAAGGCTTTAGGAGTTGACTGTTGACGGGTCCGTAATCACGCGTGTAAAAGAGTTGTTTTTCTCTTCGTATGTGAAAATAATAAATGTCGTTCGTTGTAGGCGGCGATCGGAAACAGTCAAGAAAATAACCATAAATTTTTAATCAATTTTAATCCAATGGTTTTATGTTTATTTTACTTGGGCAAGTCCCAAGGTCGATCACAAGGAGGCAAAGGAACAACCTAGATTAACGTCTATCCAATTTCGTGTTCGGTTTTCAAGGCGATCTTTTTTTTGGAATTTTCAATGCAATAATGGGATGCAAAATGCAATTTCGGCCTATTTTAGGGACTAAAATGTAAATTTCAATCAAACGATGTCCGAAAAATACGAAACTTGTCCACTATGTAAATGATGATGAAATGAATGCAATGTAATTTTTTTGGAATTTTTGGATGCAATATGAATTTTTTTATGAATTTTTAAATGCGGAGAAAATGATTTTTAATATTAATTATAATAAATATTAAACCTACTTATTTTCAAGAGATAAAATTATCTAAGATCTATCCCTAGGTGATGGATCTCAGAAAAATCCTAAACGTCGAAAATGTGGGGTTTAATACCTATTAAAAATTAAATAGTGAAATATGCAAAATGATTTTTACAGAGCAAATGATGCATGCAAATGCAAAGATTTTTGGGCATAATGTTAATCAAAATAATCTCTATAATGTATGATTTTTCAGAGATTTTTAGAGCGACGGTGAATGAAATATGAATTTCAGAGCACAGATCGGGCAAAGTATGTGAAATTTCACAAAACAATTATTTATTAATTAATCAATGATCAGAAAAATGCCCACAATATACCAAAATGTAGAGAATTAAGTGACGAAGACAGTGCTATTTTTAAATAAATAAAATAATTTAAAGTAGAGGTCTAGCAGTGATGAGGAACACAGGGGTATACGTGCAATATAAATAAAAGAAATAAAATAGCTATGAAAATGCAACAGGACTACAATGAAATTACCGGAAGGTCTGGGGGGTGTAATGAAGTTTTACCAAGAGAGCACGTGCTGCGCACGTGCTCCTTGGACGGCTTGTCTGGCGTGCGAATATGGAAAGCTTCTGGGGTGTCTCTGCAATTTGCCCCGAGGCACGTGCAAGGCACGTGACCCCCCTGGGCTGGGCTCCTGCTGACGTCGTTCCCTCACACGCACGTGCGTAGCATGTGGGTGAGGGCCTCCGGCCCCGTTCCCAGTCAGCGGTGGTCGTCTGCGAACGGGCTTGCGCTGAACCGGCCAAGGTTGTTGGAGCCGCAGGCTGAGGGCGAACCGCGGTGGCGGTGATGGCTGGAGGTCCGGCCTTGCTCGTCGGCCGTCCTCTGGCTGGCGGTGAAGAACGGCGGAGTGGCTGAGGTGGGGGTCGCGAAGGGCCCTCCGGAGCTGCTGCGGCGGTGAAGAGGCGGAGGAGCCCCAAGCTCCTGGAGATGGCTCGGTGAAGAGGGAGTCCCTGGCGGAGGTGATGCTGGTCGGTGAAGAAGGCGAAGATGGATCCGTCGTTGGTTGTCGATATGTTGCAGACGGTGGTCGGAGTAGGCATTGTCGATGAAGTCGGAGACGTAGGCTCGACGGCGATGGGAGGTGGCCGGAGCTGGGGCAGCACAGGCGAGGTAGTCGCCGCCGCGACGAGGACCTTGGGTCCTCAGATCTCGTCGATGAAGAGGGCACGGCGGCGCTGTCACCGCCGCGTGCCTGTGGTTGAAGTGTAATCGACGGATGATTGGCTTCGAGGGCGTCGATGCCCTTAAATAGGAGAGCCTAGAGATGGCGACGCGAGGGAAGCGCGGTGGTTGTTGCGGAGAAGGGGGGCGCGGTTGGTGTTGACCGACGAAGACGGGGGGGGGGGGGGGGGGCGTTGGCGAGATCCGCGGAGGGAGGTGCGGTGGTTGCGAGGAAGGGGGTGGCGCTTGGGGAAGAAGGCCGAGGGCCGTCCGATCGGCCGAGATCGGACGACCCAGATGTTGACACGTGGAGGGAGAAAGAAGAGAGGGCGCGGGGGGCACGTGCGACGTACGTGCGGCCGGTTTTTAATTTTAATTTTTTTTATAAAAACGAATTAATAGAACACCCAAAAAATGCTGACACGTGGCGGCCTCTGGGGCTGCCACGTGTCAGCACCAGAAAATTCACAGGAAAAACATTTTATAAAATCAGAAAGAAATAGCAAATGACCTCGGATCGAAAAAGTTCCTTCACAAAAAATGCCCGTCTCGACGAGATCTAAAACTTTCATGAATACATCAAACTCTAAATCGGTCAAATGTAAAAAGTGAATTTTTGGGGTATCCCATGTACATAGAACACCTTGATTTTTGGGTTTTCTAATTTTTTTGTCAATTTTTTAAACATGATAAAAATCCGGAAAAATATGGAAAATCCAAAGATAAATAAAAGACACTTAATTCTATTTTTTTTTGGATTTTTGTTGATAAAGAAGATATATACATAAAATACAAGGTCAAAAACCGCGAAAATATACAATGTACAAAAGAGGCCCAAAACCCAACTTTCACATACGAGCTCCGATTCACTTGAACTTGGTCTTGTTTTGAAGGTAATTGAATGTGCATTAATTCAAAAGTGAGTAGGATCAAATCGGACACTAGATGGGGAAGATATGTGGCTTTTAGTCCGAAAATCCTGAAACTAGGGTTTGGGTTTTTGGTCCACTTAACAGGGTTAGTGATTTTTTTGTATTTTTCATTTATTCTTGTTAGTGATGTGCACACAATGGATATGGTTTTGTGGCATTCGGAGTTAGCATGGAGGAGTTAAAAATACAGGAAGTTAGGCTATTTACAGGTCATTTTTGGCTTGGATTTTTGGCTTCTTATTTTATGCAGAATTTAATGCTAAAATGCAATTCTTATGAAATCATGCACAAATGCTAATTATGCGAAATAAATGCAGAAATGCAGTTGATTTTGAGGGACTTGAGCTTAATTAATGAGACTTAGAGTGGTGAATCTGAGATTCATCAACCGTTGATGACGAATGGCTGTGCGTCAGGAGACAATTCTGATATGGCAATACTTCCATTGTCATGCACTTCACAAACTCGAAATGGCCCTGTCCACTTACTCTTCAATTTACCTGGGAAGATCCGTAACTTTCCATCAAATAACCACACTTTCTGTCCAATATCAAAGGTCTTTTGTCTAGTGTGCCGGTCATGCCAGCGTTTCACCTTCTCTTTGTACATCAATGTGTTATCGTATGCATACTCTCGGAATTCCAAGAGTCTGTTCAGATCATCTTTTCTTTTCTGACCACTTTTGCGTGAGTCCAAATTGCAACTGTTAACGGCCCATAAAGACTTGTGAATTAATTCGACGGGAAAATGGCACGGCTTTTCGTATACAAGACGATAGGGCGACATGCCCAAAGGAGACTTGTAGGCGGTTCTGTAAGCCCACAAGACCGAGTCCAAGAGTTGGGACCAATCTTTTCTGTTTGGCCTGACAAGTTTCTGTAGAATCGTCTTGATTTCTCTGTTTGATAACTTTGCCATGCCATTGGTCTGAGGATGGTAAGGAGATGCGACGATGATCAATGACATACTCCTTCGTCAATTTCTTGACCTCTTTGTTAATAGAATGGCTACCCCCGTCTGATATAAGGATTTTCGGTATCCCGAACCGCGAAATAATGTTCTTCTTCAGGAACTGACATACTGTTCGGCTGTCGGTGGCTCGAGCAGGGATATCTTCAACCCAACGACTCACGTAATCGAAAACAAGAAGGATGTGCTTAAAATCTTGACTGTTAGGGAAAGGTCCCATGAAGTCAATACCCCATTGACGTGTCGCTAGATACGTTGATTAATTCGGTCACGTTGTAATATGTGTACTTAGCGATTCGGTCAGAACCGAGAGAAGATCTCCGTGAAGAGTGTCTCGGCTTAATTTATATCCCGGGCAAGTCCGGGGTCGAACTCAGGGAGGCAAAGGAACAACTTGGGGGTTAATTCGCAAACTTAGGTCTAGATTTCCAATGCGTATTTTTTAGATTTTTTTAATGCAAGAAGAAATGCCAATGCAAGATGCGGTTGAATCAAGTTAAAAAGAAAGGATACAACTTAGCCAAATAAATTTTAATGAGAAATTAATCCAATTTAGCCAAATTGTATTTTTCCAGTAAACTTAATCCAATAATGAATGCAAAACATATTTTTTTAGAATTTTAGGGGTTAAAATGCAACAATGAAAAATGCACACTTTTTATGGGTTTTTCACAATTTATCACACAAACAGAAAGCAAAAATTATGAAAAAATTGCTGAAACTAAAAGATGATGCAAGGAAGCTACAGTAATTTTTTTGGAATTTTTTTGACAAGTTATGAATTTTTTATGGATTTTCTAGTGAAAACAGAGTGAGAATGAGTAATTAATTCCTATTTAATCCACAATAGCAAGTTAATCAGAGTGTGAATTATCTCAAAAAGATATTTTCATATGGAATCCAAGAGACTTGAAATTTTGCAAAAATGATGTCTGTGGATTTAATTAAAAATCAAATACTAATTTCACTCTTTAATTTATTTCAGGCACAAGACATCTCCAATGGATGTGAAATTTGGACGGTAACTTTATTACATTTCAAGGCATCACATATATTTTTTATGGATTTTTTGGAGCAACCGTGTGTGAGGTATAAATTTATGAGCACGGAATGGGTAAACTATGCAATATTTTAGTTGAACAATTTTAATAAATTATCCAAAGACCAAAAAAATATAAATAAATGTCCACAATGTAGAAAATTAGTTGCTCAACATAAAAGTATTTTTCATTGAATAAAAAGATGCCAAAACGAGGTCCAAATTAAAGTGCAAACATAAGGGTGTCTCTGCAAATTCAGAAAAACAATATTTACAATGCAAATGATGTACAGGGACTAAAACGTAATTACAGAAACATGAAATATTTATAATGCAATTTTTACAATAAAAAAATGAGAGAAGAGGATAGCTTCTTCTTCCTCACCCGATGGGGATGAACCCAACGGTGGAAGGCGAAGGCGCGGCGCGCGCGCCGGCGCGCGGAGGGGGAGGGGCTCGGGGGTGGCGGCGGCGGCGTGAGGGGCGGCACGGCTGCGCGCGCAGGCAGGGGGGCGACGAGGGTGGCCGCGGCTGGAGGAGCGGAGCCACTGGCTGCGGCCTGGAGGGCTGCGGCCGGCGGGCTGTGGAGAATGGGGGTGGGGCGGCGGCTTGGGGGCGGCTACTCCACCTCCGTGAGTTTTTTTATTTTTTTTATTTTTTTGTTTTTTTTGCTGCTATAATTTACTGGAATAAAAGAAAGGCTTTTTTTGTTTATATTTTTTTAATTTTTTTTAAACAGAAAATGGATGAATGCAATATGAACAAATACTTCTATTTTTTTTGGTTTTGTTTCAACAAAGAAGAATGAACAAAGTGCAAAATGACAAGTATGAACAAATGCAAATATAATGGTGGGTTGATCCTGATGATATGAAATAAAAAAAATGGGGATGTGATGTGATGGATAAAAAAAAATTAATGATGGTGATTTAAACGACAAGGAAAAAGATATTAGATAAAATAAAAACAGGAGAGAAATGAGGAGGAATAACTTACCTGATGTCCGCCGGATGTGCGGAGCAGCTATGCTGGACTCCTGTCGTCGCCTCGATCCGATTGGAGAAATCAAAATCGGAGAAGATGCACGAGCTCGATGGGGAACTCGTGACGCGGAACGGAGCTCCGCGGATCTCGCCTGAAGGAGGTCGTCGCTTGAGGAAGACGTTTCGCCGCTGTCACCAACGCCATGTTCCAAGCTCTCTCCTTTTTTTCTATAAGAATGGCGGATGGGGAAAAAATGTGGATGTGGAGATGATTATAAAGAGATGAATAATGGGAGTTAGAGAGGTGGTGGTGTTGAATGAGAAGTTAGATTATTGATGGAGTTGAATGGGAGGTTATATGAAGAATATGGAGTGGAATGGAGGTTGAAAGAAGACTTGGAGGTTAATGGAGAAAGGGAAGTTATTGTAGAGAATGTGATTAAATAAAAGAAAATAAAAGTAGGCTACTTCAAATACAATAAAATAAAAAGAGAAGACAAATGGTGGAGAATTTACAAAAGAAGACAAAACACCATGTACAATTTTTGTTTACTTTTCTAATATGTAATTTTTTTATCTTTTTAATAAGAGATATTTACAACGAAAAAAATACAATAAAATAGTATAATTAAAATACAACACAAGTATGATTTTTTTTTAATAATTAAGAAAGATATAATAAAAAATGAAGAAGTATGAATATGTACAATGTACATCTAGGTCCCAAAACCCAACTTTTGCAAATGAGCTCCGATTTTAATGAAACCACTTCCGTTGGATAGATAATTTTCTAACTTGAACTTTAAAAGTGAGTTGGTGAATTTGGAGTTCATACGAAGCGGGAATTTAGCTTGGAAATTGGTCTTTACAGCTTTTTCTCTTTGGGATCTAGGAGCATTTATTTGAGGTGAAATTTGTTTTGTATTTTTGTATTTTTATATACATTTTTATAAACAAGTTAGAGAAAGAATTAGGCAAAAAGGAGTTGAAATGAAATTATTAAAAATACATGAAGTTTTGGGCTATTTACAAGTATAAAACTCCTTTATTTTTGCGGCTTTTTTATTGTTAATTCATTTTGTACAAACTTATATACAATAATTAGTGTGTTTTATTTACAAGAGATATTTTGTTAGTTTATTGATTTTATTGACATTTATATGGGATTTTACTTGGGGATTTTGCTAAGATCAAGATATTAAGATGATGAATCGTAGATTCATCACCCCCCTATACTTAAACTTTGCTAGTCCTCGAGCAAATAAAGAATGAATAAGTTGGGTTAACCCCTGACTGTGCATGTGAATACAAGACTTGATCCGTTCAAGAACTCTCGGTTTTAGAAATCCTAAAATTCTAAGCTGAACCAAACTCTAGTCAAAAGGTACCCAATTCCCCTAATCATCAGACTCTCTTTATATACGTATATATAAGGGATATGACTTTAAGTGTGGACTGCAGTTATAAGAGTAGAGTCACAACGTCACCCAAGATTCTAGTCCAAGAGACTCTCCTATGGACCCGATCCTCAACACTAGGGAATAAATCATTTCTTGCATCCAATCCACCGTCTCTTTAGTTGTCAGACTTGAAAGTGTAGATGGCAGGCCAGTTGATGGAGGGTATAGGATTGTGTCATTTCTTCTCTCCCTCTCATTGGAACAAGGATCCTCTCAAGTGCCTTATTACGCAACACATTTTTTTTGGTGTTGATCAGTGCGTCCGTCAAGAGAAGTTGGAGCCGTCTGCACTTGTTTTCCTGGGAGTACACCGGGGTGTGCCTTTTTTGAGTACCTATCGTACCTTCTACACCCAGACTTGTAGCATTTACGATGCAGAGCCCTTTTTTGGTGCAAGCCCGACTCCTGGTCCTAATAGCGGTGGTCCAAGTGGACACTTTGAAATGGTTGGGGGCGCTCGCCTTTGGTGGAAGCTTTTTTGATAATTGACTTTGTAGAATGAGAGCTTTTCTTTGACATTTCATTGCTTTGTAGTATTTGTGGCTAGCTCCACTGCTTTTACCAAGAGTTGGCGCACACTGATCAACATTTTTTTATTTTATCACACCCTGGCACATAGGTAAATATCAAGAGATAGTACAAGAACCATGTTCTCATACTGGCTAAAGATGCTGACACTCAGGTTTCATGAAGCCTTCATTGATTTTATCCCATCCTCGAGCATCACCAAATCAAGTCCAAACTCAAATCCCTCATCCTAGTTCCTCAAGTGAAATTTCAACTCATCTCATCATAACTACAGTCGTGTTCGTGAGGTGCTGATCATATTCTTAAGGTAGAGACTAAACATGCAATATAGCACACAAATCTTTCAAACTAGGGAAATGTGAATAATTAAGTCAAGGAACCTAATGAATAAGGCTGGTTAACTCAAAATATCAAGACCTCATAAACCAAGTGTTCTTGAACATCACTAGTCTTGTGTGAAAGTGGATTGTGTCAGGGATTAAACCAACTTATTAGTTAGTTTTTTTTGATGAATGATCGATTTTTTAAGTTTTAGAAAAAGTTTTTTTTGTGTTTTTTTAAAGAAAAAGTTTTTTTTTTTCAAAAAGGTTTTTTGTTTTTTTGTTTTTGTTTTTGTTTTTTGTTTTTTTTGAAAAAGATAGGTGAATAAGAAAAGACTCTTTTTTTTAACCAAAAGAGGATTTTTTTTGAAAAGTTTTTTTAAGCAAATAAAGAAAAAGAGTTTTTTAAGCAAAAAGTTTTTTTTACTTTTTTTTACCCATCCCATAATTATTATATAATATATATATAAATACATGAAAGTACGAGGTATGGGTAAAGTATATATGTAATATATACACGCCCCCCCTATACTTAGCTTGTGCTATGTCCTCATGGCACTAGGTGACAAAAATGCATAGCTCGTACTAAGTACAAGTGGGTGAAAAGAAGAGAAGTGAGGGAAAAAAATGTGGATAATACACAATGGGCATCGACCCCCCTATACTTAGGCTCTAGTCAGCCTAAGTATTGGAAAGAACACAAGAATGGGGGACCAATGAGAATGGGAAAGAATATACAAAAAGAAAATAAAAAGAAGAGAAGGAGCAAATCGGGTCACTCACCCCCCTATACTTAGGATCTAGTCATCCTAAGTATAGCCACAAAATGAAAACGATACGGAACTGGGGCGAGTGATGCGAATCATGAGGGAAGGAGGTGAATAAAGGAAGGAAGATATGTACAAGGAGGAGGAAGAATATACAAGGATCAAGAAGGTTTGTGACGGACCTTCTTGCGGGAGCGATGGGGTGGGAAGTATACACATGTGTCGCTGTCAGAATCGTCCTCCGAAGAATAATAGTGAGGTGTGGGGAACATCCAACGGGGGTCGACACACGGCTGCTTGCTCAAGTATGGCTTCAGAACAACCGAACTGAGCTCACTCATATAGATCACCTCATCCGGACCTGATGAGGACTCCTCAGAAAGTTCCTTCTCTGAAACATCGAAGGTAACCTTCTTAGTCGGTTTTCTAGAACCTGAAGCATCAAGAGGAAGAGGAGATTGATACGTCTTAAGGAGTTCGGGGGAACACCTCAAGGAATCAACACCCATCTTCTTCTTACCAAATGACCGACTAGAGGATGGAGCAACCGATTTATCAAGATTGGTCAATTTGGTCCCAGTTGTCTCCTTTGGTGTATGTCTTGGATGTGGTGTGTGTGAGGTTCTGACCAGAGGTTCATCATCAGATGAGTCACCATATGCATTGTAATACTCCTGCAGGGTCAGCACACGTCTCTGATAAGGCACAGTGTTCTCAGTTGGCTTGATATTGTTGGGTTCTTGTGTCGGATCATCGAAATGATCAAGGCAATCCACAAAGGTCATGTCCGACTCAATGATAGCTTCTGGTCGTGAGTCCCTCTCTAGAAGCTGTCGTGGTGGTAGTGCAAGCAGTAGGCGGTGTGTGGTTGTAGGAAGTCTCTAAACCAATGGTCGTCTGGACAGTCGGTATCTCAGGTGTAGTAGAGAGATGGGACTCAACTGTCTCTCGAATGTCACGATTGTCTGCAACTTTACGGGTTACCTTGGAATATCGTGTGTCCTCAAAGATCGGGTGAGGTCGGAGTGCTCCCAATGCAGAGAAATCGATCTCCCGAGTCTCACAATCTATAGTTGCCTTAGCCAAGGCTAAGAACGGCTTCCCAAGAATGACTGGAGACTGGGTGAACTCTCCTCGGTGCTCAATGTCAATGATCGTGAAGTCTATCTCTAGTAGAGCACCTTGAAAAGTGACGATGACTGAAATGGTTCCTCTCGACCGTTTAATGGTCCGATCTGCCAACTGAATGATCTCTCTTGACTTCTTGGCAGATCCGAGTTTGAGCTTGGCAAACACGGAGGTCGGGAGGATATTAATCGGTAAGTCATCATCGATTCTTGCATGGGTGAATGTGGTATCTTTGATTTCACAATCAAATCTAGGTAACCGCTTTACTCAGCGGCTCTTGGTTTGTCTCCCTATCATCAAAGATGTGGCCATAGACACTATATGTATCTA